>CM053594.1:189442698-189458757 GCA_028646575.1 Pseudocheirus occidentalis
TTTGAGGTTTTCTTGAAGGATGCTTTCCAAGTTCTTTTTCTGGTCATGGGTTTCAGGTAGACCAATAATTTACAAATTGTCTCTCCTGGATCCATTTTCTAGGTCATTGGCTTTTTCCAGGAAATATTTCACATTGCTGTCTATTTTTTCATTTCTTTGTAACTGTTTAATAGTATCATGTTTTCTCATAAAGTAATTAGCTTCTACTTGATCCACTCTAATTCTGAAGGAATTATTCTCTTCATAATGCTTTTGAGATCATTTTTCCATCTGGGAAATTCGAGTTTTTAAGGAATTCTTCTCCTCATTGGCTTTATGAGCCTCTTTTGCCATTTGGGTTAATCTATTTTTTAAAGTGTTGTTTTATTTAGTCAGTTTGTTGACTCTCTTTTCATGATTTTCTTGCATCATTCTCATTTCTCTTCCCATTTTTTTCCTCCACTTCTCTTATTTGTTTTTCAAAGTCGTTTTTCAGTTTATCTATAGCTGCTAGGAATTCTTCAAGTGTCTTGGAAGCATTTGGAGTGGGAGTTCTGACTCTGTTGTCTTCCTCCCATTCCATGCTTTAATCGTTTTTGTCCACAAAAATGGATTCTAGAGTTCCATTGCTATTCTTATTTTGCTTCCTTTTCCTCATGTTGGCCAATCATTTAATTGTTTGGGTTTTTTTAGCTCTGTGAAACTCTGCTTCCTGGAGGGAAACTCTGTTCCAAATAGCTGGGATTTTCCCAGCTGCCGTAGCTGTTAGAGGGGTATTGCAACCCCCCCCAGCTTTGGCTTGTTGAAAGTGCACCCTAGGGCTACCACCCAAGACCATGATCCACATCCAGGCTGCTCAACTCAAGAGCACTTGACCCTGATCAATTGATTCAGCCCCCCTGCAGATTCTGCAGGCCAAGGGCTCAGAAGCAACCCAGTGGGGGCTGCCACTGGTTGCAGCAGATCCTGCCCTTCCCCCACTGCTTCCTTGCCCTGGGAGCAGAGTGGCCAAACTGCTTTTCCTCCCCCAAATTAAATTTCAAAATTTCACTTTTACTCACCCTCTCTGAACCTGGTTTGCTGAATATGAAGATTCCCTCAGGTGCAGTAGATCTTCTCTGAAGTAGACCGAAGCTGTGGCTTGGGAGGTTTGGCTCCTCCTGACCACCCTGGGGCCTGGCCTAGCTGCAGCTGCAGTTTGGGGCTGGGCTGGTAACGGCTTCCAGCCTGCCAGCCTGCTGGATGAACCCCTTCTGCCAATCTGCTCCTCTCCAATCCCTGTTTTTCATGCCTTGGTAGATGTGGAGTTGCTGAAGGTGCAGTAGATCTTCTCTGCTGAAGACTGGCTGGGGCAGGGCTCGGCTTGGCTCAGGTTGGCTCCTTCCCACCACCCTGGGCCTGGCTGCATTTCCGTTTCAGGCTGGGCCAGCCTCGGCTCCCAGCCTGCCCCAATGAGCCCCTGCTGCCGAGCTGCCTTCAGCTAGAAATGTATTTTCTGTATTTTTGTGAGTCTGAGAGTCCTAGACATTTTCTGGGGTCATATTTTATGGGTGTTTATGGTGGTTGTGTGGGAGCTGTATAACCTTGCTCCTTCTACGCTGCCATCTTGGCTCTGCCCCCCCCCATGTGTACCTTCTCATGCTTCTTGTGTTTGAATGTCAAATTTTCTGTTCAGTTCTGTTTTTTTTCATCAGGAATGCTTGAAAGTCCTCTACCACAGTGAATGACCATATTTCCCCTTGGAACATTATACTAAGCTTTGCTGGGTAGGTGATTATTTGTTTTAATCCCTGCTCTCTTGCTCTCTGGAATATCATATTCCAGGCCCTTTGATTCCTCAGTGTAGACACTGCCAGATCCTGGGTTATCCTAATTGTGTTTCCACAGTATTCGAATTGTTTTCTCTTGGCAGTCTATATTATTTTCTCCTTGATTTGAGGGTTCCTGAACCTGGCTATAACATTTCTATGAGTTTTCATCTGGGGATCTTTTTGAAGAGTTGATTGGTGATTTCTTTCAAGTTCTATTTTGCCCTCTGATTCTAAAATATCATGGCAATTTTCCTTGAGACTTTCTTGAAGGATTCTTTCCAAACTCTTTTTTTGATCATGGTTTTCAGGTAGACCAATAATTTTCAGATTGTCTCTCCTGGCTCTGTTTTCCAGGTCAATGGTTTTTTCAAGGAGATATTTCACTTTGCTTTCTGTTTTTTCATTTTGTGTAACTGTTTAATAGTATCTTGGTTTCTCATAAAGTCATTAGCTTCCACTTGTTCCACTCTAATTCTGAAGGAATTATTCTCATCAGAATGCTTTTGAGACTCTTTCTCCATATGGCACATTCAACTTTTTAAGTCATTCTTGTCCTCATTGTCCCCCTTTCTGGGCCTCCTTTGCCATCTGTGTTAAGTTGCTCTTTAAGTTGTTGTTTTCTTCAGTCAGGTTGTTGACTCTCTTTTCATGATTTTCTCACATCATTCTCATTTCTCTTTCCAATTTTTCCTCCACTTCTCTCATTTGGTTTTCAAAGTCCTTTCTAAGTCGATCCATAGCATGTAGGCATTCTTCCAGTGTCTTGGAAGCATTTGGTGTGGGAGTTCTGACTGTGTTGTCTTCTCCCCACTCTATGCTTTGATCCTTTTTGTCTACAAAAAAAAGGATTCTGGAGTTTTATTGCTCTTCTTACTCTGCTTCCCTTTCCTCATGTTGGCCAGTCTATCAATTGCTTGTTTTTTTTAGCTCTGTGGAACTCTGCTTCCTGGGGGTGGTTGGGAAAGCTCTGTTCCAAATCACTGAGGCCTTCACAGCTGCTGGAGCTATTAGTGGAGTGCTGCAGCTCCCCCTCAGCTTTGGCTCACTGAAAGGGCACCCCAAGCACACCACTCAAGACCACAAATCGAGATCCAGTCTGCTCAACTCAAGAGCCCTTGGCCCTGATCATTCACCTCAGCGCCCCTGCTCTCTGCAGGCCAGGGGCTCTGAAGCAGCCCAGTGGAGAACACTGCTGCTTTCAGCCATTCCTGCTGCCACAGCTGGCCTCTGGCTGCTTCCTTGCCCTGGGAACAGCTCAGCCAGACAACTCTTCTCCCCCAAATTTAGCAAAATCCACTGACCTTTCTCTTAGACTCCTTTGCTCTGGCCTGATAAATGTCAAAACTGTGCCTCCAGTACCACCAATTTGCTCTCTTATAGATTCAGCTCATCCTGACTGCCCTGGGTCCTGGCCAGCCCATGGTTTCAGGCTGGGCTGGCCACAGCTCCCAGTCTGCTGCGATAAACCCCACCTGCTGAGCTGCTTGCAGCAACAGATGCATTTTATTTATTTTGGAGATTCTTGGAGCTCTAAGTTCTGTTTAGAGTCATATTCTATCGGTGTTTAGGGTGGCTGTGTGGGAGCTGCCAAATTTTGCTGCTTCTATGCTGCCATCTTCAATTTTATTTTTTCTTAACTGTCTAAGGCACTTTCACAAAAATTAATCATTTGTGAGAGCATAAAGTTTCACAACCAAATGCCTAAAAGCAAAAATAGTAAATGCACTTTTTAAAATCATGACCCCATGAAGTTATATTCAATAAAGGGCCATGGAAGCACAGATTAAAATTAATAGGAAACTAAATAATCTAATTCTAAAGAATGAATGGTGAAAGAAAAATCAGAGAAACAATCAATTGTTTCATTAGAAATAATGACAATAATTGGACAACATTACAAAATTTGTGGGCTATAGCCAGAGGAGTCCATAGGAAAAAAATATATCTCTAAATGTGTAGAACAATTAAAAAGAGAAAGAATAGATGAACAGAAATGATGAATTTTGAAAATACAAACCCAACAAAAACTAGGAAAATAACCTTTTAAAAGACACCAAACAAAACCAAAATGGAATTCCTTTAAATTAAAGGAAAGATTAATGAAACTGAAATTGTTAAAATGAACTAATATCTCATTCTTAGACCACACAGACAACTATCATCTGTGACTTAGTAGAGAATTGCTTGAGACACACAGAGATTATGTGATTTTTCAATGATTACTTGGTACATTTCAGAGGTAAGATTTGTTCCCAGGTCTTTCTGACTTCAAATTCAGTACTACAAAATTTATGAAGTACGATACGTTGAAATGAAAGGGAGATCTATACTTAGGTCTTGCCTGTGGTATATGCAAAGCTGCAAGTTATTTAAATGTGTCTGACAAACTTTGGGCCAATCACTTTCAAAATCAAGATATCTGTAGTGTCTAACTCATAATCTTGGGGGTTCTGTTTGTTCGCTTATTTTAGAATAAATTCACTAAAGAAGATTTTTTTAAACTTATTTTCCCCTTAATGAAAGAGGAAAATTTCTAACAATTAGACTCAGGCAAGAATGGAATTGTCTGCCTCTGGAAGGAAAAGCAGTGAGGTACAGTAGTGTTGGTGTATGAGTTAAAGGTCTTGGCTTCTTACTAAAATAGTGCAGCCTCACTTTGGGTGAGTCATTTACTGGCCCTTAACTTCCACATCCATAAAAAGAGTGGTTCCACCTAGAAATATGTAAGATCTCCTCTCATCTTTGTAGACCTTCGGGTATTCAAGAAGAGGATGGGAGATCAGTTACTAACTATATTGTAGAAGACATTCTTTTTTTTATTATAGACTGATAAGATGACCCTAAGTTCTTTTAAATTCTTAAAGTTCTGTTCTATATTGAAAATAAGTCACATTATGGAATTTCAAAAATTCTATTCATGCCTGTTACTTCATCATTTCAGAGATTTAGAGTTGGGAGGATGTAGCAGCAATCAGTTTAGCAGATACTTACCACTTAGTAACTTAGGGATAAGTATGGAAGTCTGAGCCCTGTCTACTGTGGAGAAGGCAGGTTTCAGGAGGGAGCTGGGATGATAGAAGAGGATCCAGGAAATCAGAGAAACCACACAGGGTCAAGATGAAGAAAAGATCTCCCCTTGGATGAAAGTGAGGTTTGCTGGACACCAACGGGTAGAGAGTTTGTGTGGTTTCCTAATGATTGTACTAATGAATAATTATAGTGAGTAATTGGGAATCTAGCTTAGTGACTGACTGCTAGATGAGTAACTGATTAAGTTAATGGTTGCCCCATGAGTGGAAGATTAATATATTATGAACGGATTGAATGAATGATTAATTGAGGAGGGTTTCCCCCTTAAGGAAATTAGATGATTATTCTTTTCTTCTGTGTTCTAAATATTGTGGCCACTGTAGTTTAAACTGTTTGGCCATTCTAATGTTAAGCTGTTATGAACACTATATTGTGAGTTTCTTTAATAAGATGTAATGTTGTTAATATTATATTGTTAATGTTTTTCCTGGTTTAAAATGGAATAAACAGAGTGTTCACTATTACTGTGTAATCTGAATCTTAAAAGCTGTTCACAGTAGCATTCTTTTGGGAATCTGCTGGTGCATGGCCTTTACAGAGGGTCTTTAAAAGTCATATATTCTACTGTCCCCAACCTAATTTTGTTTGAAAGCAAAATGAAGTAAGAGGATTCTTGGAAAATGTTGGAGTAGGTCTGAAAATTATGAGTTCTCCATATATCCCCCAAAAGAAAAAAATAGTGCTTCAGAGTGAATGTAGTACAGTTTTAAAAAAAGCAACATTTGGGGCAGAACACTGATCCTCCTGGGAAAACAAGAGAAGATCTCTCTAAAATGTAAACACTTCCAGGTTAGTTCTGCTGAAATAACAAATGATGAGTCCTTGGACAAGCTAGGTTGCCCAGTAGCCTCAGCCTGATTCACAGGAATTTTCATTTCCAGGAGAGTATGGGACTTTGGTTATCTGAGTGGGGAAAGATTGAGGGAAACTCTGCTGATAAGGAATGCCAGGGCCAGCTGTTCTGTGAAGACCAGGCCCTGGGCATGAAGGAAACAGCACATGATGAATGAGTGAAGAAACAGTGGGACAGGGATGTCCCTGTGGAAGAATCTGTGGATTCTTACAGAAGGGTAGATTGTTTGGTTTTCCATCTAGGCCAGAGGGGATAGGTTAAACAGGCTAGAGTCACCATCTGCCATAATCTAAGACTATAGGTGATTATAGTAATAATGTACTGCATATAATATTTTTAATGAGCAGACAAAGGAAAAAGAACAAACTATAGGAAGTTTGTATGGAAATAGAAAATAACAGGTTCATCTTTAGAGGATGATACTGATTTTTTAAAAAGTCTCTCCTCCATCAAAAATTAACATCAAATTGTCACCTGACCCAAAAAAAAAATCATAAAGAACTTTTAAAAGGGACTTTAAGCATCTAATGAGAGAGACTGAGGATTTTTTTTAAAAATAAGAATAATCCAAGAAAAACAATAAGATTATGAAAAGAAAGTCAACTAACTAGAAAAGGAGATTGAGAATAATAAAGAAGAAAACAGCTCCTAGAAAATCAGAACTGGGAAGTGCAGCTAAATGGCACAGTGAATAAAGCACTGGCCCTGGTGTCAAGAGGACCTGAGTTTAACTCTGGCCTCAGACATTTAACACTTTCTAGGCATGTGACTTTGGTCAAGTCACTTAACTCCATTTGTCCTGCTTCCTCTCTCCAACAAGAAAGAAAGAAAGAAAGAAAGAAAGAAAGAAAGAAAGAAAGAAAGAAAGAAAGAAAGAAAGAAAGAAAGAAAGAAACAAAGAAAGAAAAAAGGAAAGAAAGAAACAAAGAAAGAAAAAAGAAAGAAAAAAAGAGAAAAAACAAAGAAAAAAAGAAAGAAAAAAGAAAGAAAGAAAATTGGAATTGGGCAAGGGGCAGTCAATAAAGATTTAAGAGACTAAGAAAAAATAAAACAAAATATAATGAATGAAAAAGAAGACAATGTTAAATATGTCATATTAATATCTCCTAAGAAAAAACAACTGAAGTGGAGAAGAAATAAGGAAAAGAAAGCATAAGAATAATCAAACTACCTAAAAGCTATGATAACAAAAAAGAATTTTGATACTATAATACAAGGAATAATTAAAGAAAATTGTCCTGAAGTGTTAGAACAAGAGTTGATAGTAGAAATAGAAAAATCCACTCATTACCACCTGAAAGATATCCTATGAGGAAAACCTACAGGAATTTATTAAATTCTAAAAAAAAACTTCTAAAGGAGAAAAATCTTATGAGCAAGAAGAAAAACAAAATTCAAATATGGCAGTCACAATTAGAATCATACAAGACCCAGCAGCTGTGACACTAAAACACTACATGTCTTAGAACACTATATATCAAAGAGCAATACAACTGGGACTGGTACAAGGTGGGGTAAAGAAGGGTCTCTAGTTTACACATACATACATACATACACATATATACATACACTTGGAAGGATATACAAGTCTTCTAAATTCAGATAGAAGCAAGAGGATAAGGGGAAAGAGTAGAGGATAGAGAGTTGGGGAAGGATATTTGGAGGTTGCAGGTTATTTAATAGGATCACAAGGTAGCAGGTAAAAGTAGAGGAGTCAGAAGGGATAGAAAATAAGAGACAGAAACACAAAAGAAAGATCAGGAGTACAATTTTTAAGAAAGAAAAAACGGGTAGTAATCATGATCTCAGACAAAGCTAAAGCTAAAATAGATTTAATCAATAGAGAAAAATAAGCAAAACCACACTATATGTCAGCCATATTAATCAATACTGTTTTGGACTATTTATAATAACTAAACAGGAAAGGGTTGGAATATTGCTGTGATGTAGGAAATACTTATGAATTCAGGAAAATATGGAAAGACTTGGACTTATCAAAGGATATTATCCATCCTCAGAGAAACGGAGATCAAACAAGAATAGTGTCATCCTCCATAGATGCATATGAATGTGTATGTCTATATATGAGTATGATTATAGGTATCTGTGTACATAAGCTCATTTATATATGTGCATATATGTATGTACACATACATAAAGTGTACATACACACAAATATCCTTAATTGTAATCTTGAGGGGAGCAAGGGGAGCAAGGGGGAAAAATGAAGTAAAAAGTATACAGCAGAGAACAAAAGAAAACCAATAAAGAAATTTAAAAAAGATGGATAGCTCTGAACACAATGTGTAATATTTATTATATAGACTTTCTTGAAATGAACATTTATTGCCTTATATTTTGAATCCTCACTTGTGCTGTACACATGGCATTGTTCTTTTTATTCCTTTCTTATTGAACATGTGAATTATAGTTTTAAAGTTTAAAATACAGTATTTTTTAAAGCAACCTGAGATGCTGTGATTTCTCTTAAGTCACATAGACATTAAATGGCAGAGCTGGGATATATCAATAGATCTTTTGGTTTCAAACATAGCAGTTTTCTCCATGGTAGATACGGCATCCATCAAAAATGTGTAGGGTTGTAGCTTCTCTCAGATTCCTTTATCTGTATTAATGTAAATATTTTGTGTAAGTTTTGAATTTATGGAAGGAAATTATAAAGTTTGATTCATAATTTTCAATGTTTCCCTAGGATTACCCTTCTTTCAATTCTTTGCACTTTTTTAAAACTGGAAAACTTCAATCTGATTGAATAATTAGATTGATTTTATGCACATAATTCATTTTTGATTTGTTTAAGTGCTTTAAGATTAATAAGTATTAATTTCCTGTCAAAGAATAGCCCCAAAGCCTTGGTATATTAATAGTAAGAAATTTATTGTAGATCCTGAAAAATTAAATTATTTCATTTTTCTAGCTACTTTTTTAGACCAAAAATCACAATTGAGTCTTAGAACAACTGAGGCAAGTGGCAAGTTTTTGTTCAAAAAGTTGAGAATATTGTTTAAGGCAGCTAATCTCATCTGGCTTCCTTTTCCAAGCTTAAGAACAAAACTATTCTTACTACTAACTGGTTGCACCAAAATTTTATGGGCATAATGATTGTGACAGTCTTCTTCAGAAAATAAACCCAAAGAGAATGAAAAAGAATGATTGACATAAAAGTAAATAGAAGAGAACAGAGAATAAACTCAGCAAGAACAATTCTGGATAACTTATGACACTAAAAGCTATTCAAGGTGATAATACCCTCATCATTTGTCTCCGTTGTCTTTTATGCAAAATATACTCATATCAGACCTGTAGTGACCTTTCCCCTTTACAGGAAGAGCTTTGGGGTGTGACTGTACCTTATAGTGAATTTGTATTTGTTTGAATTCTGATCTGATGATGGCAACAATATATAAAAATATAAATATTACTGAGTAACCCTATCACATCCTCAGTCCATACTAATTTTTTGTAGTACTACTATAGGATTTCTCTGCCTAAAATGAGAGAGATATTGAAGGAAGTTCCAGGTATTTTGCTTGGAATAACTTTTCAATTCACATTTAAGTGAGCAGAGAAAAATTGATGACCCAGTGAGCAGGGGATATGGCAGTCACAGATCCTATAGTGCTGTGGGCAGCCCAAAGCTAAGTAGCCCAACCCAGGGAAGATATAGCATGTAATTCAAGTGCTGCCAACTCTTATAACTTTCCCCTTCCCCCATCACCTATTGGACACCTCATATATTTTCATGAAAGTGTCTGACAATAAATTCTGACCTTCCTGTTAGCAATGTGAAGTCGCATCACCACAGAGATGGAGCTCTGCCAAATACTGTCTTTTCATTCCTCCTGGCTTGCAATTGTGTGCTTTCTTTTACTACTACCGCAAGTAGGGATTGTCCATTTTTATGGGAAGATAAATGCAAACTATTATTCATAGAGCATGCTATGATAGGTTAGGAATGTTTAATGCTGCACAGATTTGAGGCATCAAATTTTTGAATAGATTGTGGCCCTTTTAATAAGTGTTGAAGAAAAAAAATGAAACACAATGCAGAACACTACTTCGCCCTGAATCAAATAGTAGAAATTTGGTATTTGAGGTTTCTGTCTTATTTTGCTATAATTAAAATAATAATTGGCCTTCCGTATTGACTAGAAAAATTGATGTGCATGATGGATGCTATTAATTCAATCTCCTTCTCCCACAAAAAATTGAAGATTTAAGTTACAGAGGCACTTTCTGCAAAATGCCATTGTATAAGCATTGTGTAGTGGAGAAATATAGGTAAGGCAATAGGGTGTTGACATTTAAGCAAAGAGATAGGGTGGTGTTTCTTGCTCTCTGAGGTAAGCACATTGGCTGCTGAACATGTAAATTGTGGGGAAAATACTTGACAACCCAAAGCAAGAACAATTGAACTAGGAAATGACCTAATCTCTGTTGGTAACACATGCTGGAACTTCACAATTTATAGAGAACAAGAGAAACAGAAGCGCAGGTAAGCTTAGACAAAAGTCCACAGCATCAGCAGGGAAAACAAAACAAAACAAAAACATTAGTAAATATACTATAACTGCTGGGTAATGAGGTTGGGAAGCCATTTAGTTGTTTTACTAAAAGGTTAGAAATATATTAAAATATGAAAGACCACTTTGTTTAGAATTTTAAAATGTTCCAGTATCTCCCAGTTTATTGATGGTAATCGTGTTTAGTCCACTCATAGCTCTCAAGAGGAAAGAATAGAACACTTAAGAACATTATTCAGTCTTCTCATCTCCTTGACTTGCTCATTTTTAGGGCAATTCTTCCTAAACCCAAGATAAATCTGAATTATATTTTCAGATAAAAGAAATGAAATTTATGGTGTTAAGGTCTACATAGCCGCAGGATTGTTTCTTCTATATTTGGAAAAATCTCTTCCCCCATAAAAAAAAGTTGGGAACACAAACTACACTTTGTGTCAGAAAAGCAACCTGATACCTGCTAGTGTAACAAGAAATATACCCTAATGCAATATGATTAACTGAATTTCACAGTCAAATAAGAAATGCAGGCAACCTGTACTTTAGACCCTAGAAAACCCATTGCTCTAATATTCCAAAGTCTCTTAAAGAAAATCTAACATAAGTACTGATCATTCACAAAATGCCTATATGATAGAAGTGGAATTATATTTTTTTTTCTGAATTACCCTTAAGAATTCAGAAGAATTCATAATACTGATCCCAGTCTTTAAAACTTCTGTGATCATTTCACATTGACAAGCCTATCATTTCCATACCCAGTATTTCTTAGGACCAAGTCACACATTCAGTAGTCCAGTATAATGGAAAATTGAATTCTTTCAATAGATTGTGATGATTAATATACATACATAAGAGGAGAGAGCAGAAATGCATGATAACAAACAGCAACAGCTAGAAATTATATTTCTTTAAAGACTTAAGAAGGTGTTAATTTCTTGGGAGATACAGGGTGCTCTAAACAGCTTAGCTCTGTATCAAACTCTTAAGACTTAAAAATTCACCTAGACTTTTGGGACAAGCTATATTATTTCATTCAATCCTCATAAACACCCTGATGAGATAGTTGATGTTCTTACCTCCATGATACAGATGAGGACACTGAGAATGAGAGATGCTTATTGATTTGTCCATGTCTACACAACTAGTGAATTGTCTGATGTATCATTCAAAATCAAGTCTTCCTAACTCTAAGTCCAAAGCCTGTTTTCACTCTATCCAACTTCCCTAATAACTTTTAACAAAGTGGAACCCATTTAATTCAGCCCTACTTCACTTTTAGGAAACATACTATAATTGTGAAGAATTCAGGTTCACTACAAAGGTATTCATAATGTTGTCTATTCAAATCTACCAACAGTCAGAATGTCATTTGAGCTATTTTAGCTAAAGAAGAGGGGATGCACATTTTTCAGTGATCTTCCGGTTTTGTTTAGTAATATGTGAAATATAATTGAAATTATATTGGATGGACTGGATGGTTGATATTTTCAATGTACATACATACAAACATGCATATATACACACATGCATTCATACATGCATGTATTGCATACATACATACATATATATTATTTCAGTTACAATTGTTATTTTTTATTTTTAATGTTCTTTATACTAGTATATACACATCTTAAGTCAAGAAGTCTTCAAATAAGCTGTTTGTATAGAGTGGTCTTTAAGTAGAATTGAATTGATGAGGCTAATTTTTTACTGGGGTTCAGAGAAAACTATTTCTGATGCTGATAAGTTAGAAAATGTCAAATATTTATTGGTTATCACTCTATGCAAAGGATCCTAAAGGAGGCTATTATATAATTATTGGCAACATTAAAGCAGCAATGTTGTTTTAGAAAGAGAACTGACCTGGAGTTGGAGATCTTATTTTAGGAGAGGGCATTTTTTTTAGCTACGTGACTTGGAAAAAGCTACTTCATTTCTCTGAACCACAGTTTCTTCATATGTAAAATTTGAGCAAGACCTACTTAAATTTCCCTAAGTAAAACTAGAAAATAGAGAAGTGTATTCTCCAGGAAAATTTGCATTGATAGTATTCTGTTAGTAGCCATGATTATGCAACAGTGATGTCTGGGAATTAATATCAGATCCTCTCCTCCTCCAGATTTTCATTTCTCACTATAGTCATAGTTAATGAAGACAACTGTATCTCTTACCTGGTACTTCTCCTACTTAATTCTGATGACAGTTCCAAGTAGAAAAAAGTAGGTGGTAGGTACGACAGATGTTTGCATTTCACCATTACCATGATTGTGAAAGAGAATTACAGATAACTAGATTACCTGTGGAATTTCTGTAGGGATAGAAACACCAAATTGTAGGTCAAAGTTTGGTATTGGGATTCAATTTATTTTTAAAAATATTTCTCAGAAATTGTAATGAATGTTAATAGGAAAATAAGACTGAGAAGCTCAGGCAAGAAGATAGAGTTTTGCGAGTAAATATTGTCTTGTATTGGTTTGTGGGAAGGCTAAAGGATGGCCTGGCTCTCAGTGTTTTTATGGCTTCTAAGTATCCTTGGTACTATGACAGAATTGGCTTACTGCTTTTGTCATTGGGTTTTCTGTTATCTAAATAAATGGTTCAGTTCACTTCTCTACCTGGAGAATCTGGTATATTTTGTGATCAAACATCACATGATACTCATAGTCATGGTCTTTACCATGTTTGTGGGTTCTGTAAATATTGCTACAAGTGCACAACTCAATTAAGATGGTAGTCTAATATTCTAATAAGGACATGATGAGATCTGGAATAGAGAGATGATAAATATGGATAAGACAGGAAGGGGAAGAAATATTACCAAGTTTGTGATTCAATTATTGTAACCAAAACCAAATCGCACTACTTTGAGGCCCACCATATTTTGACCATTCATATTTTTGTCTTTGTCTCTGTTATAAAACCCTGTGTTAGCATGGTTATTTTGAAACAGCTTAAGGCATAGTCCTGGGTATTGCCTAAGACATAGTACCCTGACCCCCTTCTTCCTGAATCAGCATTCTGTATATACTCCCTGAATCAGCATTCTGTACCAAGATCAGTACCAGGGTTATGCTACAAGTTTATCTCAAGAAGAGCCCACCCTGTTCTGTTCCACTGAGCAAGCAGGGTCCCCACACCCTTCACCCAGGACATGACCCTGGTATGCTCTGGGAAATTGACTGTTCTCCACTCCCCCTTGCCCAACGACCCTCCACACTGTATGCTCCACTCTATAGTCTCCACCCTGTTTGAGGAGGGACACCCTTCAGGAAAGTTGCACCGTTTGTACCCTTGTGCCATAGTCCTAAGTTGGCCATGAGCTACAGATCTAACCCAATGGCTGTTCTTGGCTTCTGTACATCATTGCTTATGCTAGCCCCCTCCATGATTGTGGTTTTTGTGGCTTTAGCCTTTTTAAACACTATCTGTATCTTGATTTACTGCTACCTGATTTGAGTTTACACTCCAGGTAGTAACATGCTTGCTCAATAAATCCACACCTAAATTTACCTTGAACCCAGGTAACAACATCATGTAATCAGGAAAAGTTGGTCCACTCTAAAGAAATAAGGAAGTTGGGGGTGGGGTGCGAGGCAAGATGGCAGCATAGAAGCAAGTTTCTGCACCTCATACACAGCCAACATAAACACCCATAAAATATGACTCTGAACAAATTCTAGGGCTCTCAAACTCACAAAAATACAGAAAACACATCTCTTGCTGAAAGCAGCTTGGCAGCAGGGGATCATCATGGCAGGATGGGAGCTGAGGCCAGCCCAGCCTGAAACCAAAACAGCGGCCAGGAGCCAGGGTGGTTAGGAGGAGCCAAGCCAAGCCAAAGCCAGTGTACAAGGGAGAAGATCTACTGCACTTCCAGCAACTCCACATCTACAAAGGCATGAAAAATAAGGAGTATAGAAAGGCAGCTCATCAGGAGGGGCTCATTGCACAGGCGGGAACCAAGGCCAGCTCAGCCCCAAAACAAAACTGAAACCGAGGCCAGGCACCAGGGGTCAGGAGGATCTGAGCCTCCCAAGCCCCAGTGTGAGTCAACTTCAGAGAAGATCTAAAGCACCTTGATCAATCTTCACAACTACTAAGCCAGGATAAGAGGTCAGTGAAAGGGAGTGAAGCTTTCAAGCTAAATTTGAGGGAGGAAAAGCAGTTTGGCCAATCTACACCCAGGGCAAGGAAGCAGTGGAGGAAGGGCAGGAACTGATGGAATTGGCAGATGCCTCCACTGGGCTACTTCAGAGGCCCTGGCCTGCAGATCCCACAGTGCGGCTTAGTCAATTGATCAGGGCCAAGTGCTCTTGCGTTGAGTGGCCTGGATCTGGATCATGGTCTTGTGCGGTGGTCCTGGGGAGAACTTTCAGCAAGCCAAGGCTGGGGGGGTGGCAACCCCCCCAATAGCTCCGGAAGGTGGGACAACCCCAGCAATTTGGAACAGAGCTTTCCCCCTTGGAAACAGAGTTTCACAAAGCTAAAAAAAAAACAACCAATTAATTGACTGCCCAACATGAGGAAAAGGAAGCAAAATAAGCACAGCAATAAAACTCTGGAATCCTTATTTGTGGAGAAAAAGGATCAAAGCATGGAACAGGAGGAAGACAACACAGTCATAACTTCCACACCAAATGCTTCCAAGACATCTGAAGAATGCCTAGAAGCTATACATCCACTGAAAAAGGACTTTGAACAGCAAATATGAGAAGATGCCCCCCTGTGGGGTCTGCAGGCCAGGGCTTCTGAAGCAGCCCAGTGGGGGCATCTGCCAGGAAAAATTGGGAAGAGAAATGAGAATGATGCAAGAAAATCATGAAAAGAGAGTCAACAACCTGACTGAAGAAAACAACATTTTAAAAATACATTAACTCAAATGGCAAAAGAGGCACAGAAAGCCAATGAGGAGAAGAATGCCTTAAAACATCGAAATTCCCAGATGGAAAAAGAATCTCAAAAGCATTCTGAAGAGAATAATTCCTTCTGAATTAGAGTAGAGCAAGTAGAAGCTAATGACTTTATGACAAACTAAGATACTATTAAACAGTTACAAAGAAATGAAAAAATAGAAAGCAATGTGAAATATCTCCTTGAAAAAACCACTGACCTGGAAAATAGATCCAGGGGAGACAATTTAAAAATTATTGGCCTACCTGAAACCCATGACCAGAAAAAGAACTTGGAAAATATTCTTCAAGAAATCCTCAAAGAAAATTGCCCTAAAGTTTTAGAATTAGAGGGAAAAATAGAACTTGAAAGAATTCACCAATCACCTCTTCAAAAAGGTCTCCAAAAGAAAACTCTTAGAAATGTTATTGCCAGGTGCCAGAATCCACAGTTAAAGGAGATAATATTACAGGATTCCAAGAGAAAACCATTTGAATACTGTGGAAGCACTATCAGGATAACCCAGGATCTTCCAGCTTCGACACTAAGGGATTGAAGGGCCTGGAATATGATATTTAGAAGATTAAGGGAGCTGGGATTAAAACCAAGTATCAACTACCCAGCAATATTGAGCATATTATTCCAGGAGAAAATATGGTCATTCAATGAGGTGGAGGACTTTCAAGCATTCTTGCTGAAAAAAACTGAGCTGAACAGAAAATTTGACAATCAAACACAAGAAGAATGAAAAGCTAAACATGGGAAAGAAATCATAAGGAAATTACCAAATTTGAATTATTTACATGTCTATATGGAAAAACAATAATAGTAACTTAGGAAACTGTTCTGAGTATGACGATAAGGGAGGGGAATACAAATGTATATATAAGTA
>CM053594.1:189468555-189479677 GCA_028646575.1 Pseudocheirus occidentalis
CTCTTCAGTGAGCTTTTGAGACTCTTTTTACCATCTGGCAAATTTGACTTTTTAAGGCATTTTAAGACTTTTTTCTTCTCATTGGCTTTTTGAGCCTCCTTTGCCATTTGAGTTAGTCTACTTTTAAGGTGTTATTTTCTTCAGTCAGGTTGTTGACTCTCTTTTCGTGATTTTCTTACATCATTCTCATTTCTCTCCCCAACTTTTCCTCCAATTCTCTTATTTATTTTTAAAATTAAGAGAACTTTATGGCCTCTATCCACTTTGCATTTTTTGGAAGCTTTTTGTGTGCGAGTTCTGACTGTGTTGTCTTCCTCCCACTCCATGCTTTGGTCCTTTTTGTCCCCAAAGAAGGAATCTAAGGTTTGATTGCTGGGCTTGCTTTGCTTCCTTTGCCTGCTCATGTTGTCAGACAGTTACTTGGCTTTTGGGCTCTGTAGTAAAACTCTGCTTTTAGAGGGCAGAGCTCTGTCCCAAATCACTGGGGTTTTTGCAGCTGCTGGAGCTATGGAGGCCTCTGCTTTTTGCAGCCCCCACCAACTTTGGTCTTTGAAACATTTTCAACATCATTTCTTGCCTTCCCCCAATATTGTGACTGTGTACATGGTTTTTTTTTTCAGAACACACTATTGAAATATATGTATAGTATTTCTGAAACCTACACAGAATATTGAAGCTCAGGTTAAAAAGGACATTTTCTCATTGCTCAGCAATTGATACGATAGTGCTATTGGTCTTTTTGGTCTTTTTTTGCTTTAATTGTATCTTCTAATTTCTAAAATCAGAGTCAAAACCTTCAAGGATGAAAAATGTATGTTGAAAAAATGAAAGTTATATGGCATTTGTCCTTAGACAATTAAATTATGAATGTGCAATTGTCTTTATAACATTCCTTGAAGTTTTAAAATTTTAGTATTGAAAAAATTTATTTTTGTACTTGCTGATTTGCTAAGTGATGACACTGATGAAATAAGAGTGATCAGGATGATTAACTAAATGCAAATGGTGGTACCTCAGATATATTGCCAGACTTGAAGTCATGAAAACCATAGTTTGAATCTGACCTAAGAGATTTACTAACTATGTGACCCTGGGCAAGTCTCTTAACCATGTTTTGCCTAAGTTTCCTGATCTATGAAATGAGAATAATAATAGCACCTACATCTCAGAGCTTTTGTAGGAACAAGTGAGATAATGTTTATATAGCACTTTGCAAACATCAAATTCTTATATAAATGGTAGGAAAGTAGTAATAGCAGTAGCAGTAGTAGTAATAGTAGTAGTAGCAGTAGCAGCAGTAGCAGTTGTAGTAACAGGAGTAGTAGCAGTAGGAGGAGGAGGAGGAGGAGGAGGAAGAGGAGCAGCAGCAGCAGCAGCAGCAATAGCAGTAGCACTAGTACTACAACTAGTTGTTATAGAAAATGCTTAGTCATTTTTAAGTGGTTCCCTACATTGGGAAACATAGAAACTCATAGACAAAGAGCTGTGGAAAACCAAAATTTCTATGCAACAGATAGGGCCCTTCTTATGATGGAGGTTCAATACCATCTTTCTTTGCTCATCACATGCAATTACAGAAAGATTACTTTGCACACGCTTCAAAAGAGGTGTTTAGCTAGTGTAGAGTATACATTTCAAAAGAAAGAGACATATCTATGTGATTAAAAAAAATCCAGTGAAATAAGAAATATTCTAGGCAGTCATCCATATATTTAATACGACAAACAAGGATATCTGAAGTATCTGATTCTAGGGAATTTTTTTAAATCGATGACATTTCCTTAAGGTTTCTTGTCTTCTTTAAACACAATAACAACTATGTCATTAACATTAGATTTTCTATGCGAATGAAGAAGAGAGGAACAGAAAATTCAATTTGCTAATAAATCTGAAGCAATTTTGATTAGGCTATAATATATGGTAGATAATGTGCTGTGGTAATTTTTGAAAGCACACTTATCTCCCTAAGACAGTTTATTTAGGATAAAATTAAAATAAGTTTGCATTCTTTTATCACTAACCAGCTGGATAGTGGGAGCTGGCAGTCAAGAGTATGCTAGGTATTGAAAAGTAGCTGGCAGAGGATCCACAATTCACCACAGATAATCCTCAAAAGAGATAATCCATAGCTTGACTATATCCAGTATATTGGCAAAGAAAAAAATTATCCCAAAGGAAGAGTAGATTCAAAGACTATAGACAAAGAAAAGTGAGTGGGAGAGTAATAAACAGTATAGAAATAAAATCATGCCAGAATAATTTGTCTGTCAATACTTTTTCTCAACCCACTCTATCATCATTCATTCTATTACTTCCTTTTTCTTCTTTAGCATATTATTACTTTGATTTACAATCTCCATGAGCTTTGAAAGATATGTTGTATGTGTCTGTGGTGGGCAGAAAAGGGGAGGGGTTTGATAATAATTGATATTTGTATACTAATCTATCTATCTATCTATCTATATCTGAGTTTGAGAAGATTTTACACACACACACACACACATGCATTATGAGATGGGTTGTAGAAGAATTTCTATGTCTGTACATAAAATTGGAAAAATGCAGGTAAGACATTCATTTCATTGACTTGCTTGTGGTCAAGCTGATAATAAGTTTTTCAGTTAGATTCTCCCACAAATCTCACTATTTCAAATACATCACATTATACCACAATCCAAGAAAGAGTGTTTCTAGGATCTTACTAATGTGCAAGTCTTGCTATGCTAATTCCCCTGCTCATTAAACTCCAGTGCCTCCCCACCTTCATGAGCAAATACAAGATCCTCTTTGACTTTTAAAGCCCTTCATAATTTGGCACAATCTTTACCTTTTTAGTCTTTCTACATTTTACTCCCCTTCACATATGGTATCATCTGGTTTCATCAATCTTCTTGCTGTTTCTTGCATGTAGAACAGTTTCTACAAAATGTGTCTATTTTTACTGTTTGTCCCCCATGCCTGGAATTATCTAATTGATGATTTCTGCCTCCGGGCTCAGCAGTTAGGTTATGCTTAATAAAGGGTCTCACAAATTGTCTAGCTGAGACTTTCCCTAAATAATTGTTGTCACCGAGATTAGCATGAATAGAAACTCCTGAAATACAAATTACTTAAAGGTTTTTGATGTCATTACTTCTGTGCCTTCCATATGTGCGCACATGTAAGCACAACATGTATGCACACACACACATACAGTCACACCCCCATACTCATTCTGTGATACAGCCTAGCTGCTATGAACTTATATACAACTGTATTTAACAAAGTTGATTATCTCTGAATCAGGCTGCTCAGTGTGACAACATTAAAGCATTATGTATATTGATTCTATTGTTACATCCTCTTTCTACTTGTAGGAAGAGGTTTTGTTTTGTTTTGTTTTGTTTTTTAGGTAAGAGTAAGAGATTAGATTGATTAGATATTTAATTCTATTACACCATAATAATAATTAAGACAATGGCTCCAGTTCTCCCTGACATATGACAAAGGGGTATATTTAAGACATGGCAAAGCAATCAAGAACCTAATTTCAAAAAGAGAAAAAAAGCATCCTTAGTGATTGTATGTAGCTTTTGAGCTGGCATCTGGCAAAATAGAGCTGTTACCTAAGGATCTAGGAAATGTCCTAACATCCCAGTGAATGTATTCATAGTTGCCTTTCTGTTTTCATCAGGAGACCCAATAGCAAAAACTACAAAAGTATGTCAATAATTACCTTGGAATCCAATAGAGCATTTTAAGGCCCATGTTTAATAAAAGTCAGAACAAAGAACTTGATTCTTTGGAATACAAACAAAAATATGTATTTTTATGTTTTATAAATACTCTCTTTGTTATCTTCTTGAAGACAGGGACCATTTCATTTCTTTCATATTCCCAATAGCAAGCATAATCTTAAATTTAGCAGTGACTTAAAGAATGCTTCTTCATTGTTGACTCAAGGGCTTACTACATGTAAGTAACCGAACTAGGTGATAGTGATAACAGGGTGAAAAACAAGAGAGGTTCTGGCCCTTCCGTTCCAAATTTAGTGTGTGGGTTAACAAGATGCAAGAGGGTAAAAAAGGCATATACACAAATAATCTTAGCATGAACTAGAATGGAAAAACACCATAGGAGGAGTGTAAAACAAGAGTCATGAAAATTTGAAGTTAAATGGACCTCTTTTATGCCTGAGTATCAGGGAAGACCTTGTGAACAATATGCAAGTGGATCTTCACCATGAAAGTAGAGAAGGCAGTCCTAGAGACAAAAGGTCAACACTGAAGGTTGATTTCGGGAAAGCAAAATGCTAAGATATGTACTTTGGAATATCCCTTTGGCAGGTGTAATATTTGCAAATACTATATAAACTTATGTGAAGAATTAGTCGAGCCTAGTATGAGGCTTTGGGGGATGTTCATACTGGGCAGAACGTTCCAACAAAACAGATTAAGGAAGAATAGTCAAATAGGTAGAAGGAAAACAAAGATCAAGAACCATTATCATAGAAGCCAAGCGAGGCTTTTGTAGGCTTCTCCCCTCCTCCCCCACGCTCTTCCACCTTCTCTGGTCCGCAGCACATGTGCCCGGTGTCCCCTCTTTGGCCCTGGATTCCACGTCCTCAGAGTTCCCTTACAGCTGCAAAGAGAAGGACATTGTGGATTTCTTTGCAGATCTGAATATAATTGACATAACTTTTGTCATGGACCACGGAGGGAGAAGGAAAACAGGGATAGCCTACATGCAATTTGAAGAACTAAGAATGGCCAGCCAGGCCCCGCTGAAAGCACAAGGAAGAGATTGGGAACCCGTACATAGAAATCTTCCAAAGCAGAAGGAATGAAGTCCAAACACACATTGGGTCTCACAAAGGAAAAAAAGCAGTGCCTTCTATGGCCAAGTATGGCACTGAGCCAGAATTGAACTTTGAAGAGCCCTATGGGAGTGGGGAGCTTCGACCATTCATTTGAAAAAGAAAAGGAAATGGAATTACCTAAGGAGGCAACTGAGAAGACTCTTGAGGCTGCTGAATTTGGAACCATGCCTACATTGCATTTTGTTCACATGCGAGGACTGCCTTTCCAAACTAAATGCTCAAGACGTTATAAACTTTTTCACTCCCTGAAGCCTGTTTGGATCACAATGGAATACAGATCTAGTGGGAAGGCCACTGGCAGGGTGAAGCTGATGCACACTTGGAGACCCAGGAGGATCTGCTGGGGATGATGGGCAAGGATTGGTGCCAATGTGGCATAGGTATATTGAGCTGGTTCTGAATTCTTGTCCAAAAGGAAAATAGAGTTTCCAGAAACATCATTTAATCTAGATAAGAAGGATGAAGCAAGAAGCTTTTCATTTGCACACCTATCTTGGACATGGAATCCAGAGTTTTATCAACACCTTTGTGCAGGAATTTTTTTTTCATGGGGATGGGGTTGGGTTTAATAGCTGTGAAGAAAAATTCCATAGCTGACTGTTTAGTAAAGAGAAAATTCAGTTTGGGATTATGACATAAACCACACATTTAAATGTTTGTTTAAGAAAAAAAAAAGAAGCCAAGGGAAGAAAGCAGGGAGTGGGTAACAATCAAAAGCTATAGAGAAGTTAAGTAAATTAAAAACCAAAAGAAGTCCATTAGATTAAGTAGTTAAAAAACCAGTAGTAACCTCAGAAAGAGTAGTTTCAGATGAGTATTGAGGTTGGTAGCAAGACTTCAAGACAATGAGTAGTGAATAACATGAGGAAACAGAAACATATTGGGTACTTTTTCTAGAACTCGAGTGTGATAGGAGTACATCCTTTGCCCAATGCTGCTGAACATTTTTTCCAGAGACTTTGATAAAGGGATAGACCTTTATCTAGATGTCTTAGCATAAAGACCTAGATAAAGGCATACTTACAAGGTATTCATTTGGCTCAAAATATGAAGTTTACCTAATAAAGTATATGTCAGAGTGAGGATGCAAAAGGATCTCCTTAGGTTAGAATATTGACCCTAGGGAAAGAACAATTTAAGAGGGAAGTATGCACTAAAGAAATTAATTTGAGAGAATGATCAGAAAAAAATAATTAAAAAAGCAAAGATCTGAGGATTTTTGCAGAAAACTCAATGAATCAATAGTATCCATCAGTCAACATTATTCACCACCTGCTATAAGCTGGGTGTTATGATAAGCACTGGATGATGTGATTTTTTAAAAAGATTATGTGATATTATATTGAACTAACAGAGGCAAAATACCTGCGAATATAAGGGTGGAATCCCCTCTACATTCTGCCTCATTTCCAGGTTGGGTTCTTGGGATTAGAAAGGAGGAAGAATTATCAAATTTTGGCAAGATGAGGGAAAAAAAGATTTTGAGGAGTTACAAGTGTTATCTTCCAATATAGAAATGTAAACAGTTTAACCATATTGAATTCCTTAGCATCTCACTTTCTGTTTGCCTTTCTATGCTTCTCCTGAGTCCTATATTTAAAAGGTTAAATTTTCCATTGACCTCTAGTCTTTTAATCAGAATTGCTTGAAAGTTCTTATTTTAAATAAAAAAAATGTTGTAAGATGGTGGCGTAGAAGCAGAACACCACAGATCCTCCCATAACCACCTGAAATACCTATAAAATGTCACTCTAAATGAATTTTAGAGCTCCAGAACCCACAAAATTACAGAAAACACCTCTCCTGCTGAAGGCAGCCCAGCAGGTGGGCAGGAAGGGCTCATGGCAGAGCGCTGGGAGCTAAAACCATCTACACCTGAAACCATGGCTTAGCCACAGGGTGACCAGGACAAGCTGCAGCTGGAGCACTCAGGAGACTGGATCACCTGCAGCTGTGGCAGTTTCCAGAAGTATCAACCCATAAGAGCCAAAGACAAAGTGAAATATCATTGGAACTTGGATAAATTTTGGGGTGAGAAGCTGGCGGTTGGCCCCCAGGACAAGAAAGCAGCAGAAGCAGCCCCTGCAGCCACCTCCACATGGCTGCTTCAGAGCTTGGGGCCTGCAGATTGCAGGGGGGCCAAGCAATCATTCAGATGCTAAGTGCTCTTACATTAACCTGCTTGGATTGGGATGGTGATCTTGGGTGGTGGTCCTGAGGTGTTTGACCAGTGAGGCAAAGCTGGTGTGGGATGCAGAGACAGTAGCCTCCTAATAGCACTGGCAGCTGAGAAAATCCCAGCAATTTGGGATAAAGCTCTCCTCTCTGGAAGCAGAGATCTACTGTGGCTCAAAAATCAAGTTAATTGACTTGGCAACATGGCAACATGAGCAGGCAAAGGAAGCAAACCAAGCTCAGCAATCCAACTTTAGATTCCTTTTTTGGGGACAAAAAGGATCAAATCATGGAATAGGAGGAAGAAAACACAGTCAGAACTCCTACACTAAAAGCTTTCAAGAAAAATGTAAACTGGTTACAAGCCATAGAGGAGCTTAAGAAGGATTTTGAAAACTAGATAATAGATGTGGAGAAAAAACTGGGAAGAGAAATGAGAATGATGCAAGAAAATCATGAAAAGAGAATCAACAACCTGACTGAAGAAAATACCTTTGAATCAGAATAATTTGTTAGTATTGATTTAAAGACAGATAAGCTGGTTACTGCTGCCAAAGCTGGCATCTAAGATAACTATTGTGTCAAGAAACAATTGCTTCACTCTTGCACTGATTGCCACCAATATTCTTCTTGTTGATGAGATCATGTGAGCTAGAATGTCTTCTCTGAAAGGATGAATTGAATCACAGGTTTCTCTTGTAATCAGCTGAATCATGAAGGCCCTATAGCTAGAACAACAAAGTATGTCTGGGGGTGGAAGGGGAGTGTTTCTTCCCAGCCACCAAAGATTTTCCAGTGAATAATTGTTTTTCTTACTGTTGCAGTAAACCTGGTCTCTCTAAAACAGAAATTATTGGCCCATATTTAAATGTAAGGTACTGAAATTGATTATAGTATTTTTTTTATTGCACTGAGGCTTACAATTAAAGCTGTGGTACTTTTTACCCAATAGATAATCATTCTACCTGTCTGTGTGTCTCTTGTAGTAGCTGTTCTGTAATTTAGACCCTGCTTGTTTCTTCATTGTGTTCCGTAGAGTAATGCTTGATTTTATGGAGTCTGACTTATCAATGGCTTCCTTCTGTCTAAATCTAGACCCAAAAAGGGATGTGAAGGTTTCACAAAATTCAAAAGAATTCTACCTTCTGTAACCCCTTTTTCTGTTCTAGTGCAAGCCCTGAAGCATAAAAGCTTTTGCTGAAAGTAAATGGTTTGTATTTTCTCTTTACAAAATTTTCCTGAGAGCAGTTGATGGATATTTAGAATGCACAGAGAAAAGTAATGCTGTGTATTAGTCAAACTATAGTTTTTTCTATAGATTGACTTATATAACCAATTCCTTATCAGCCTTACACTTAATTTTTTTTAATTTTTATTTAGTTTATTTTGACAAAAATCCAATTGCCTTAATATGTGGTCTTACAAAAAGTATATTTGTCCTATGGTGGGTTGGGTTGGGGTTTGTTGGGAGGGGAGTGCCCTTTTAATTGTTGGATGTATAATAGAACTCATTCCTGAGTGTGTATAAAATATACTAACTAATCTTTTAAAAAATTCTTGATATCTTGTTTTTATATTACCTCCATTTCTGAATATATTCTATCTTCCTCCCTTCCTGTAACTCCATGCACCAGCAGATTCTCAAAAGAATGCTATTGTGAACAGCTTTTAAGATTTGGATTACACAGTAATAGTGAACACTCTGTTTATTCCATTACAAATCAAGGCAAACATTCACAATATAATATTCACAACATTATATCTTATCACAGAAAGTCACAATATAGCATTGACAGCAGCTTAACATTAGAATGGCCACACAGTTTTCACTACAGTGGTCACAATATTTAGAACAAGGAACAAAAGAATAATCATCTGGTTTCCCTAAGGGGGAAATATTTATATTTATTTAGAATATTTAGAACAAGGAACAATATTTAGAAAAAAAGAACAAAAGAATAATCACCTGGTTTCCATAAAGGGGAAACCTTTATCACTTAATCATTCAATCAATCAATTCACAATATATCAATCTTTCACTCATGGGGCAACCATTAACTTAATCAGTTACTATACAATAATCAGACTTCTACTCCTGGGGCAACCATTAACTTAATCAGTGACTCATCTAGGAGTCAGTCACTAACCTAGATTCCCAGTTACTAAATATCATTAATCACTAATACAAACATTAGAAAATCACACAAACTCTTCACCCCTTGGTGTCCAGGAAACCTCAGTTTCATCCAAGGGGAGGGCTTTTCTTCAACTTGATTCTGGGTAGTCTCTCTGCTTTCCTGGATGCCCTTCCATGGTCCCAGGTTCCTGCTGAATCCACCAAACTGTCAATGGATTCAGAAGCAGATAGCTCCCAGGTCCTTGTCCAGTCCTCAGAGCAATCCCTGGTACACACTGAAGTTCACAGGGTCCAGTCCATCTCAAACCCTTCACAACTTCTCTTCCCTGGAACTCAAGGATCACCCAGGCCATGAATAAACAAAGTCTTTCCTGATCATGCTTCTTCAGTCTTCTAGCAGTTCATCGGACCCTAGGACCCAGAAGGAACATTAGCTTTCTGGATGGCCTTCATAAGATTCTGGTCTCAGAAAAACTCCATCTCTTTTCTCAGTCAACTTCCAGATGCTGGGAGAGAAACTAACTCTCTCTCTCTCTCTCTCTCTCTCTCTCTCTCTCTCTCTCTCTCTCTCTCTCTCTCTCTCCTTCTCCCTCTCTCCCTCCCTCCCCCCCTCTCTCTCCCTCTCTCTCTCTCTCTCTCTCTTTCTCTCCCTCCCTCTCTCTCTCTCTCCCTCCCTCTCTCTCTTTCTCTCTCTCTCTCTCTCACTCAAGAAAACTCCAACTCACTTCCAGCAGCCCAGCTCTCAGATGCTGAGACAATCCTGCTTCCTCCACAGGAAAAGTCCAATTCTGTATCTCCATCTCAAGAATCATTCTTTATATACAACACTGGCCTCCTGTCTCAGCCAATAGCCTTCTTCCACATCAACAGGGGTTTTCACGCCTTCTCAACAGGGGACAGGGCTCACACCTTCCATACTTAGCCCTGAGCTACTAAGTGCTACTTAGCCTTAAGTTACTAAGTGAAAAGTATCTGATAAACTGATTGCTATTACACTTCCCCAGCCATCCATTCTTTGAAACCAAGAATAAAAAAGACAAAGAAAAAAAATAACACCTTAAAAATGGATTAACTCAAATTGCAAAATGTATAAGTAAGCACCCTAGCACACCCAGGATGGCTGCTAGCAGTTTCTTAGATCTGCTTTTCTAAAGGAAAGCAACTCACAATGAGTTAACAATATTACTTTAATCAATCAAACACGTATTATTTACCTATTTCAGGAAAAAAAGTCAGTGTCCAGAACTTTGGAGAATACAAACACTAAAAACAGAAGTTACAAGCAGTCAAAGAAACATATCAGCAGACAGGCTTCCAACCATCTGACCATTATATCAATACCTATTCAGTTACCAGAGAGGGAAGCACCAATATCTGGGTTTTTCAAAACTGGGTGGCGCAATGGCTTCCCAGAGTCTCATCTGGCCAAATCACACAACTCTTCTCAAAGTGAGCCCCAAAGGAAAAACTCACATCAATGTATATATAGCCTTCTTCTGGATAAGAGAATGTCACAGCCCTCTTGAATCACTGCCCAATCACAAAGTAAGAAGGTGTGGGCATTATTTTTTTTATTTTAATTTATTTTCTTGATTACATCATTCATTTCCACAAGGTTTTGAGTTACAGATTTTCTCCCCTTCTTTCCCCAACACCCAAGCCCAAAACAGTGATCCCACTACAAAGCCCCTCCCACAATCTGCTCTCTTCTAGGTCATCCTCCAATTCCCCTCTAACTTTCCATTAGGGCAGGGAGGGTCGCCCTACTCCAGTCCCTGCACGTCTCATTTCCCAGTTGCATGTAGTTAATAATTATATATATATATATATATTTGTTTGTTTGTTTTTTAACATTTGATTGTGTAGCTTTAAATTCTAGATTTTTACTGTTCCTCCCTTGTCACCCACTCCCACTAGAAGGAGCAGCAATTCAATACAGGCTATACATGTAT
>CM053594.1:189480177-189503803 GCA_028646575.1 Pseudocheirus occidentalis
CACACACACACACACATTTGTATTCCTTCCACCTATCATCATATTAAGAAAAGTTTCATAAGTCACTGTTATCATTTTTTCCATATTGGCATGAAAATAGTTCAACTTTGATAAGTTCCTTATGGTTTCTTTCCTATGTTTACCTTCTCATGCTTCTTGTGTTTGAATGTCAAATTTTCTGTTCAGATCTAGGTTTTTCAGCAAGAATGCTTGTAAGTCCTCTACCTCACTGCATGACAAAATTTTCCCCTGGAACATTATACTCAGTTTTGCTGGGTAGGTGATTCTTGGTTTTAATCCCAGGTCTCTTGCTCTCCAGAATTTCATATTCCAGGCCCTTCGATCCCTCAGTGTAGACACTGCCAGATCCTGGGTTATCCTAATTGTGTTTCCACAGTATTCAAACTGGTTTTTCTTGGCAGTCTGTATTACTTTCCCCTTGACTTAAGGGTTCCCAAATGTGGCTGCAACATTTCAAGGAGTTTTCTTCTGGGGATTTCTTTCAAGAGGTGATCAGTGAATTCGTTCAAGTTCTACTTTGCTCTCTAATTCTAAAATATCAGGGCAATTTTCCTTGAGAATTTCTTGAAGGATGCTTTCCAAGCTCTTTTTGATCATGGTTTTCAGGTAGACCAATAATGTTCAGATTGTCTCTCCTGGCTCTATTTTCCAGGTCAGTGGCTTTTTCAAGGAGATATTTCACATTGCTTTCTATGTTTCTCATTTTTTTTGTAACTGTTTAATAGTATCTTGGTTTCTCATAAAGTCATTAGTTTCTACTTGCTCCACTCTAATTCTGAAGGAATTATTCTTTTCAGAATGCTTTTGAGACTCTTTCTCCATCTGGCAAATTCTACTTTTTAAGGCATTCTTCTCCTCATTGGCTTTCTGGGCCTCCTTTGCCATCTGAGTTTATTTGCTCTTTAAGGTGTTGTTTTCTTCAGTCAGGTTTTTGACCCTCTTTTCATGACTTTCTTGCATCATTCTCATTTCTCTTTCCAGTTTTTCCTCCACTTGTCTTATTTGGTTTTCAAATTCCTTTCTAAGTCAATCCATAGCTTATAGGCATTCTTTCAGTGTCTTGGAAGCATTTGGTGTGGGACTTTTGACTGTGTTGTCTTCCTCCCACTCTATGTTTTGATCCTTTTTGTCCACAAAAAAAGGATTCTAGAGTTTTATTGCTGTTCTTATTCTGCTTCCTTTTCCTCATGTTGGCCAGTCTGTCAATTTCTTGGGTTTTTTTTAGCTCTTTTGAACTCTCCTTCCTTGAGTGGGAAAGCTCTGTCCCAAATCGCTGGGGCGTTCACAGCTTCCAGAGCTATTATTGGGGTGCTGCAGCCCCCCCATCTTTGGCTCACTGAAAGTGCACCCCAGGACAACCACTTAAGACCATGATCCAGATCCAGGCTGCTCAACACAGGAGCCCTTGGCCCTGATCGATCACTTCTGCCCCTGCTATCTGCACGCCAGGGGCTCTGAAGCAGCCCAGTGGAGGCCACTGCTGCTTTCAGCCATTCCTGTTGCCCCTGCTGACCTCTGGCTACTTCCTTGCCCTGGGAGCAGTTTGGCCAGACTGCTCTTCTCTCCCAAATTTAGCAAAATCCACTGACCTTTCTCTTAGCCTTCTTTCCTCTGGCCTGATAAATGTGGTAACTGTGCCTCCAGTACCAACAATCTGCTCTCCTATAGATTTGGCTCAGCCCAATGCCCTGGGGCCTGCCTGGGCCATGGTTTCAGGCTGGGCTGGCTGTGGCTACCAAACTGTTGTGATAAGCCCCACCTGCTGAGCTGCCTGCAGCAACAAATGTGTTTTCTGTATTTTGGAGAGTCTTGGAGCTCTAAAATCTGTTTAGAGTCATATTCTATGGGTGTTTAGGGTGGCTGTGTGGGAGCTGCCAAACTTTGCTTCTTCTTTGCCACCGTCTTGGCTCTGCCCCCAGGTGTGGGCATTCTTGAAGAACAATCCTCCTGCTACAGGCTCCACGTGACCATATTCAGCCTATTAGGGGGTAGAGTATACTTTCAAATCAGAGAAGTTTCTCAGAGTCAATAAAACCTATCAAAGGACCTAGGGGCAGGAAAGATCTTCAGATTCCTATAACACAAAAGAGACCCGAAAAACCAATGAGGAGAAGAATGCCTTAAAAATTTGAATTTGTCATTTGGAAAAACGTTTCTCAAAAGCTAGCTGAAGAGAATAATTTCTTCAGAATTAGAGTGGAGCAAATGGAAGAACATGACTTTACGAGAAATCAAGATATTGTTAAACAGATCCAAACAAATGGAAAAATAGAAGACGATGTGAAATACCTCCTTGAAAAAAAACCACTGATCTGGAAAATAGATCTAGGAGAGACTATTTAAAAATTATTGGACTACCTGAAAGTCATGATCAGAAAAAAAAACTAGAAATCGTCTTTCAAGAAATTCTCAAGGAAAATTGCCCTGATATTTTAGCACCAGAGTACAAAATAGAACTTGAAAGAATTCACCAATCACCTCTAGAAAAAGATCCCAAAAAGAAGACTCCTAGGAATGTTATAGCCAGGTGCCAGAGTTCTCAGATCAATACTGTGGAAACACAATCAGGATAAACCAGGATCTAGCAGCTTCTACATTAAGAGACTGAACGGCCTGGAATATGAATTTCCAAAGAACAAAGGAGCTCAGATAAAACTAAGAATCACCTATCCAGCAAAACTGAGTATAATGTTTCAGGGGAAAATATGGCTAATCAATGAGCTGGAGGACATTCAAGCATTCTTGCTGGGAAAAAAAAACAGAACAGAATAGAAAATTTGGCATTCAAATACAAGAAGCATGAGAAGATAAACATGGAAAAGAGATCATAAGGAATTTATCAGAGTTGAACTATTTACATGCCAAAATGGAAAAATGATCATTGTAACTGATGAAACTTTTTTTCAGTATGAGGGTAGATGAAGAGAATATAAATGCATACATATGTATACTTACACATATGTCTATATAGGACTGTATATATGCAAATGAATACATATCTGAGTTTGTGTATATATGTGTACATAAAGGGCACAAGATAAATTCAATAGGAAGGAATGCCCTTTTAGACTTCTTTTTGCTTTTTGGAGGGAAATTGGGGTTAAATGACTTGCCCAAAGTCACACGAGTAGTAAGTATGTCAAGTGTCTGAGGCCGGATTTGAACTCAGGTCCTCCTGATTGCAGGGCCAGTGCTCTACTCACTGTGCCACCTAGCCACCCCCAAGGGATGCTATTTTAGAAAGTGAGATTGAGAGGTGGGAGAGAAATAGAATGAGAAGAGACAGGGAGAGAAAGAATGGGGTTAATCAACTTAGATAGAAGAGGCAAGGGATAACTGTTACATTGGAAGGAAAGAACAGGAAGGCAAAAGGGAAGGGGTCAACCTTACTCTCATTGAGTTTGACTTTGACAAGGAATTGCATACACACTAAGTTGGGTATCTTGCCCTACAGGACAGTAGGGAGGAGGGTTGTTAGAAGCTTACACTTTTGTAAAGGGACCTGGACAAAGTAGAGAATAGAACAAGGGGCAGGGTGGGACAGGATAGAGGGAAACACAGTCAGTATTCACAATATGCCCATTGTGGAGATATTCTGCATAACTACACGTGTACAGCCTGTATTGAATGATTTATCTTTCCAATGAGGGTGGGTGATGAGGGAGGAAGGGAAAGACTCTAGAATTTAAAGTTGTATAATCAAATGAAAAATATATATATGTGTGTATTTATTATTATTATTATTATTATTATTATTATTATTATTATTAATTATGTGCAAATGAGAATTAAGATATATAGGCACTGGGGTGGGGAAATCCATCTTGCCATACTGGAAAGCCAGAGAGGTGATGGCGGAGGACATAGGAGACAACAGATTGGGGGAGGGGTATACAGTGGGATCACTGTTTTAGGGTGGTGGGTAGGAGAAACATGGGGAGAAAATTTATAACTCAAAATCTAATGGAAATGAATGTTGTAAAATAAGAATAAATAAAATTTAACTTAAAAAAATAAAAAAATTTGTGATCCTGGCTGTGCCTCCGTGGCATTTAAATCATTTCCTTCTAGTTGCTTCCAATATTTTCTTCTTGAACTGGGAACTCTGAAATTTAGCTGTAACATTTTGGGGAGTTTTCATTTTTGGAGGTGACTGGTGGATTCTTTTCAATTTTTCTTTCATCCTCTTCTATAAAAATGGGGTAGGTTTTTCTTTTTAATTATTTCTTGAAAGATATCTAGCCTAATTTTTTTAAATCATGGTATCTAAGCAGTCCAATAAGCCTTAAATTATCTGTCCTTAATCTTTTTTCCATATCTGTTGCTTTTCAACAAGATTTTTTTTGCATTTTCCTCTATACTTACATTCTTTTAAAACTGTTTTTGTTGTTTCTTCATATCGCATGGAGTCATTATCTTCCACTTGTCCATTTCTAATTTTTTAGATGTTATTTTTTTTCACTGAGCTTTTGTATGTGGCCAATTCTGCTTTTTAAGGTGTTCTTTTCTTCATTGGATTTCTGTTCTTTAAAGTATTATTTCTTCAGTATTTTTTGCCTCCTTTACTAAGCTGCTGGGATTTTTTTTTCATGATTTTATTGCATTAATAATTTCTATTTCCAATTTTCATCTTATTGTTTGATTTATTTTCATATTTCATATTTTTTGTTTTTCTACCTCTTATTGGATTCTTAATATTCTCTCAAACTCTTCCAGGAGTTTCTTTTTTTTCTTGATATGAGACAGATTTGCAATTTTTATTGAGTATTTGGATGTAACAGTTTTGACTTTATTGTCTTCTTCTGAATTCAGTTTTGTTCTTCCTGTCACCATAGTAACTTTCTACAGCCAGTTTCTTTTGGTTGCTCTCTACTCATTCTTCTAGGCTGTTTCTTGACTTCTAGTTTTATGTTACAGTTGGGCTCTGCTCCTGGGGTGGAAGGGATACTGTTATATGTTTCACATTTATTACACAGCTGTTTTCAAAGCTACTTCTATGGACCTGCAAGTTTCCCATTTTTCTAAGGCAGTATGATGTAAGAAGAGGTATATCTCCTACTTTCCTGGACTATGCCCTGGTCTATACTCCTTTCTACCCTGAAACTCTGACCAGTGTCCTGCCTCCTCTGGGGCCTCAGGCTCTGGTGTGCTAGTACCCCTTCTCTCCCTGAGACTGAGCCCCAGGACAGCCATGAAGATCAAAGTATTGGCAACTCATCAGAGTCCATTTCCCAATACAGCAAGGAGACCCTTGTAATCTCCTTCTGATTGTTATCTGACACCCTTACCATTTGTGGGCTAAAATCTCTGGAAGTCACTGCTGCTACTGCTGATTCAGTCACTCACAATACTTGCTGCTTGTATGTTGGTGCATGACCCCTACAGGATTGTGTGCCACTCTCTCCCTGTAGATAAAGTCCTTTTCTGCCCATCTTTTAAGTTTTCTACAGCTGAAAAAGATCATATAATCCTATCTTTTTGTGAGATCTTTTGCTCCAGAATTCATTTGAGTGCACTATTTAAAGTCATTTAGAAGGGGATTTGGGAGAACTCAGGTTAGTCCCTGCCTTTTCTCATCTGTCTTGTCTCCATCCCTGGTTTTATAAGTTTAATTATGATACAAAGAAATATATTGGTGTGATTATTACTCCTACCTATAATAGAATGAATATTTCAATTCATATACATTTTCTATTACAAAACAGAAATGCCCCTACAAAAAGCGAAACAGAAACAAACAAATAACAGCACTATCTGAAACTAAGAAGTAATAGGAAATGAAAGACTCTAGGCTTTGAAAAAGGTTGATATTGTTGTTCTTTTGTTGCTTGTATCCATTTATAACAAGTGGCTTGAACTAGTTATCTATTCAAGATCTAATTAGGTTCACCAGTTCTCACCCATAATTAAAAGGGGAAAGCAGCAGGAATAAGATTCAGTACATTCACTAGCAAATTATCTTCCTCTGTTCATTGTTAATGAATACAAAATGTGATGACTGCCACAAAATGTGATGACTGAGATGTGTCACATCTCAGCAAAGGTGATAATTTTTCTCCTTTTACTAACATTTCATACAGCCATGATGGTAATTTGATTAAGTTAATAATGCTACATATAGATTGCAACCCTTTCTTGATATAATTAAAATGATGGTAGAATACTTTTTTTGTATTTCATAGGACAGAAATTTCTCTAAATATAGATATAAATAAAATCATTCTTGATCAGGCTGATGAATCAGACACCATTTACTATATGTATTTTTATAATAAAATAATTTTGCAATGTTTCTATTGCAAGGTAGAGAAAAATGTATTGCTTTCTAACTGTTTTCATGTATTCTGTTGGCCAAGGATTTGCATTTGAAGTAAAGATCAGTGGAAGAAGCAAAGTGGAAGAAGTGGAGCTAAATCTTATTTATCACAAAAGATAATATTCGTGAAGACATAAACATGAGCAAAGCACAGATGTCTTGGCAATGAAATACTGTGCAGGTGGTGCCAAACTGGGGCTATCAAGAAGCGATTTGTCTCAGCAACTAGGCAACGGGGCATTTCACTTGTCCTCCAAGGAGGAGGATTGGGGCCACCTGAAGAGTCAGCTTAATCAATTGTGAGGAATATATTTGGCAGCATAGTCAGCTGGTAGCAAACTCAGACTGTAGGATGGATTGATAGAACTCAGAAACCAGCAGGAAGGGCATTGGCCAAATCATGCATCTACTCACAATGTGAGTAAAAATGGATATATTTCACAAGAAGTTGGATATAAGGAAAAAGAGTAATGATTTAATTACTAGTTTGAGGGGATAGAATTATATTTTCTGTGGTTCATATGAAAGCTTCAAAGGGTATTGTAGTAGCTAATGAAAAGGAATCCAGGCTCTATAGGTGGTAGTGTCATGAAATTAGTGAAGACTATTCACAAGGCAATGTATGATATAAATAAAGAAAATTTAAGGGCAATTTACAAGCAAACTGGAATTCTAAAAGAATGGTACTCTCCTATATAAGCTGTAGAATTTTATAATCTGGGTTGGAAGTCTGTTACTTTAAATAAAGTAGTATTATTTTTGAATAGCTTTTGTTGTTGCTGTTGTTTCCTCCTTATTAAAAATGAAACAGTGATGTGTAAGTGCATTAGATTTGCCATAAGAATGTTATAGTTCAAACAGTTCTGTTACTTGCTATACCTGTGTGCCCTTGGTAAAAATCAATAGCTCTCTAGGATTCAACTCTTCATTGTCCCCTTTTCTAGAAACCCTAACTCCCTTATCATAAGATCAATTACACCCTGGTAAGCCTCATCCTTGGATCTGCCTCCACTTTTATTCATATGCTGCTGACTGAGTATGGAGAACATAACAAACCCATTCTCACTGGGTTTACTACAATGTTACATAACATCTAATGAACTTTCACTTCTGCTAGGCAATCATACTATACCTCCTCAATTCTCTTTTCCCTTCTTTCCCCCCACTCTCTCAGCTCAGAACTTTGCCTCATATCTTACAGAAAAAAATAAATAATTGAGTTATTTTTGCCGTGAACTCCCTCTTCTCCACGTATCCTCATCTCATCTCATTCATATATCTTCTGCCAATATTTCCTCCTTCAACTCTATCTAACATGATAAGGTGGCCTTACTCTTTATCAAGTCTAACCTTTTAGCTACCCAAGTAATCCCACTCCTACCTGTTTTCTCCAACTGATTACCCCATCTGTCATTCCCATTCTTTTCTTTTCTTTTTCTTTTTTTGCTTTTTGGGAGGCGGTAGGGCATGGCAATTGGGGTTAAGTGACTTGTCCAAGGTCACACTTAAGTGTTTAATGTCTGAGGCTGGATTTGAACTCAGGTCCTCCTGTCTCGAGGGCTGATGCTCTATTCACTGTGCCACCTAGCTGCCCCTGACTTATTTTTCAATATCTCCACTTCCCTGCTTCCTACAGGGAAGCTAGGTGTCACAATTAATAGAGCACCAGTCCTAGAGTCAGAAAGACTAATTTTCCTGAGTTGAAATTTGACCTCAGATACTTACTAGTTCTGTGACCATCTTTACATTGGTTTCCTCTTCTGTAAAATGAGCTAGAGAACAAAATGGCAAACCACTCCAGTATCTTTGCCAAGATATCTTTGCCAAACCTCAAAAGGGACCACAAATAGTTAGACATTACTAAAAATGACTACATAATAACAGCTATTGCTTACAGAATTGCCCTTTTCTTTCCCATTCTGAAAAAATAGATCTTACTTGATCTTTCCATCCCCACTGTCATTCCACATCCTTTCTACCTTTCTTTGCTAGTTCTTCCTTAAAACAGTTCTCTACAATAGGTACCTGTGCTTTCTTTTGTCTCGTTCTCTTCTGAAATTCTTGAAACCCAGCTTTCTGAGCTTATTATTGCCTAAAAACATCTCTCTCCAAATTCACCAGTGTTCTCTTAGTTGTCAAATTTAGTATCCTTTCTTCAATATTCATTCTCTTTGATGTCTCTGTGACCTTTAACTGTTAATCATGTTCTTCTCCTTAAAATTCACTTCTCTTAGGGATTTCAGGGCACCTCACTTTCCCGTTTCTCATTCTATCTATCTGATTGCTTTTTATCAATTTTCTTTGCTCAATCTTTGTCTAGATTATTGTGAAGTTAATGTAATAGGAAGACCTACCCTGCCCATTAACAAACCTAAAAATGGAGCCTGTGATCACATAGAATCTGAGCCACATGGAGGCTGGGTCACATGGAGCCTAGTGTGAGAGGAGCTTGCCCAAGGAGGAGAGACAGAGACAGAAACAGAGAGACAGAGAAAGAGAGAAAGAGACAGGAGATGGAGACAAAGAGATACATAGAGAGAGGCAGAGAGACAGAGATATAGAGACAGAGAGAGACAGATACAGAGTATTAGAAGAGAGAGCATAAAAAGAGAGTGAGGGTAAGTCATAGCAAAGAGGGAAGATACCTCTGAGTGGGAGGGAGTTGTCCCAAGGAGTAGAGAGAGAGAAGCAAGTAAGAGAGGGTGGAGGGAATATTTTGTCTAGGGGAACTTGTTTGTATGGAGACCTGACAGAAACGAGACTTGGGATAATAGTGCTTTCTGGATTAGTTATGAGAACCTTGTTAAATCTTACCTCGGGTGGTCCTAATGATATTATAAATTAATATTTTAGTTTTGCCTTTTTTATTCATAGTGGTTGTTATGGGTATTTCATTGGCATTACAATCATACCCTCTAACCACAGGCATCCCTCAGGATTCTGGTGTGCACCTATATTATTTCATTTAGTGATATTATCCACTCTCATGGATTCAATTAACATCTCTATTGTAATGATTCTCAAATCTATCTATTATGTCTCTACTGACCCTTAACATCACCTCTACAGCCCCCTTTCACATTTCATCAACTGGACTGAAACCATAAAATTATATGTCCAAAACAAAATTCATAAACTTTGTCACTAAAATCTTCCCTCCTAATTTGCCTAAAAGTGAAGAGAGGAACATAATCCTCCCAGACTCTCAGGCTCACACCCTAGTTGTCATCTTTGACTCCTCATTAACTCTCACTCCCCATATCAAATATATTGCCAAGGACGGTTGATTTTGCCTTTGCAACATCTAACAAATATAAATCCTTTGGGGGCAGAGTCAAGATGGCAGAATAGAAGGAGCAAAACTCTGCAGCTTCCCCCATAACTGCCTCAAATACCTCTAAAATATAACTCCAAACAAATTCTAGAGCTCAAGAACTCATAAAAATTACACAAAAACACATCTCCCTCTAAGTCAGCCCAGGAGGCAGACTTGAAAGGGTTCATCACAGTGCACTGGGAGCCCAGACCAGCACCTCATGAACCCATAGCTTGGCTCTGGGGTGGCCAGAAAATGCCATGGCCAGAGCTTTCAGGAGAGTGAATTACTGGCAGCTGTGGCATTTTCTGAGATAAGAAACAATGACTAAGTGAAAGGTCAGTGGAACTTGACTAAATTCAGGGGAGAGTGTCCAGCTGACTGCCCCAGGACTAGAAGTGGCTGAAGTGGCAGACTTGCAGCCACCATGATGTGGCTGCTTCAGAAGCTCCCAGCCTGCAGATTGTAGGGGATCCAAGTGATCATTCAGAGGCTAAGTGCTCTTGATTTGAGCTTCCTGGATCAGCATTGAAGACTTGGGTTTTGGTCTTGAAGTTTATTTTTTCAGTGAGCCAAAGCTGATGGGGGCAGCAGAGACAACGGCCTCCTAATAGCTCCAGCAGCTGCAAAAACCCCAACAATTTAGAACAGAGCTCTCCCCTCTGAAAGCAGAGTGCTACTCAACCCATAAGTCAAGCAACTCACTGGCAACATGAGCAGGCAAAGGAAGCAAAGCAAACCCAGCAATGCAACTTTAGGTTCCTTTTTTGGGGGACAAAAGGGATCAAAGCATGGAATGGGAGAAAGACAACACAGATAGAACTCCCACACAAAAAGCTTCCAAAAAAAATGTAGACTGGTTATAAGCCATAGAGGAACCTAAGAAGGATTTTGAAAAGTAAATAAGAGAAGTGGAGGAAAATTGGGAAGAGAAATGAGAATGATGAAAGGAAACCATGAAAAGAGAATCAACACCTGACTGAAGAAAATAGCACCTTAAAAATAGACTAACTCAAATAACAAAAGAAGCCCAAAAGCCATTGAGGAGAAGAATTCCTTAAAAAGTCAAATTTGCCATATGCAAAAAGAATCTCAAAAGCTTTCTGGAAAGAATAATTCCTTCAGAATTTAAGTGGAACAAACAGAAGCAAATGACTTTATGAGAGATCAATATACTATTAATATACTATTAAACAAAAGAAAAAATAGAAGATAATGTAAAATATCCCCTTGGAAAATACAGTGACCTGGAAAATACATGCAGGAGAGACAATTTAAAAATTATTAAACCACTTGAAAGACATGATCACAAAAAGAACCTAGAAAGAAACCTTCAAAAATTTATTAAGGAAAATTGTCCTAGTATTTTAGACTCAGAGGGAAAAATAGAACTTGAAAGAATTGACCAATCACCTCTTGATAAAGATCCCCAAACTTGGTCTTTGCTTGGATCAGTGTAGCATAATCCCCAGTTAGAACTGGTTTTGCTCTTCTAAACAACCGATAATGACATTTCAGATTCTTAAACATCCAAAATTTCTAGACCTTTCTTTTTGTTTCATGTGTACCTTCTTTTCATGTCCATGGAAACAATAAGATGGACTGCATGAAGTCGTCCTCTTGGATTCACTTTGTATATTTCCATTCCAGTGAGACGCTCCCTGTAGAATGTAAGTTTCTCCTCCTTAAAATATATATATGTGTATATATATATATATCCTTTTATTGCTTTTTCCATAATGCTTTTTATTGTACAGACCCAGGGTAAAAAATTAAAACACTGGCAAGTAATTTTTACATTAAAGAAAAGAAAAAGATCCCCAAATCTAAACTCCTAGTAATATTATAGCCAAATTCCATAGTTCTCAGGACAAGGAGAAAATATCATAAAGAGTCAGGTAGAAACAATTTGAGTACTGTGGAAACACAATAAGGATAACACAAGACATAGCAACTTCTACATTAAGGGACTGAAGTGCTTGAAATACGATATTTGGGAGGTCAAAGGAGCTAGGATTACAACCAAGCATCACCTACCCACCAAAACTGAGTATAATAAGAAGAAAATATGGTCATTCCATGAAATATAGGATTTTCAATCATTCTTGATGAGAAAACCAGAGCTGAACAGAAAATCTGACTTTCAAATACAAAAAGCAAGACAAGCATGAAAAGGTAAACAGGAAAAAGAAATCATAAGAAACATATTAAAATTGAACTATTTGCATTCCTACATGGATAAATGATCATTGTAACTCATGAAACTTTTCTCAGTATTAGGGTACTTGAAGGATATATGTGTGTGTGTGTGTGTGTGTGTGTGTGTGTGTGTGGATACATACATACATTCATATATACATATATACATACACACAATATAAATGGATACATACATATATGTATATATAGGAGGATGTATATGTGTATAAATATATATGTGAGTGTTTGCATGTGTATGTACATGAGTACATTGACAGAAGGCACAGGATCAGTTGAATTGGAAGGGATGCTATCCAAAAAAAGTGAAAGTGTAAGTAAAATTAAAACAAGTAAAATTAAGAGGTGAGAGAGGAATGAGGAATATATTGGGAGAAAGAGAAAGGGAGAGATAGATTAGGGTAAATTATCTCATATAAAAGTGGCAAGAGAAAACTGTTACAATAAAGTGGAAGAGTAGGAAGATGAAAGGGATTTGGTCAACCTCACTCTCATTGTATTTGGCTTAAGGGGGGAATAACACACACATTCAATTGGGTACTCTGCAGGAAAATGGGGGAGGGTTTTAAGGGGGGAATGATAGAGGAGAGGGCAGATCTTGGGAGAGGGGAGTTAGAAGCAAAAGCAGGGTTAAAGGAGAAAATAGTATAATTGGGGTGGGGGGTTGGATGGAGGGAATTATAGTATTTCACAATATAACTATTAAGGAAATATTTTGTGTAGTGACACAGTACAACTTAATTGAATTGCTTATATTCCCAGTGGGGGCAGGTGAGGAGGGAAGAAGGAAAAAATCTGGAACTCAATTTTTAAAACTATGTTTTAAAAAATTGCTGTTTACATGCAAATGGAAAATAAGATATACAGGCACTGGCATATAGAAATCCATCTTGCTCTATTAGAAAGTTAGGGGTGGGGAGGATGAGGGAGGATATAAGAGAACTGATTGGGGAAAGGGTATTCAGTGGGCTCGATATTTTTGGCTGAGTGTTAGGGGAAAGATGGGGAGATAAATTTGTAACTCAAAATATTGTGGAAATGAAGATTGCAAACTAAAATCAAACTAAAAAGCAAACTAATGAATACATTAAAAAAGAAAAAGAAAAACAACATTTAAGACAGTGACTTGAGGAGAAAAAACAGGTTCATCAAAAGAAAAATATTCAAAATCTCAAGTTTCTAAAAGAGGGCCAAAAGTTTCCCAATTGTAAAGAACAAAAGAATATAAAAAACCTAGGCTACCTGTTTTGTAATATGTGTTAAAATTAATATTGGAGATGCACCCTCCAAAATTCTACATGTGTGGAATCACATTTATAATGATGCATTACACATTATATATTAATCTAACAATTACATTTATATTTTATAAAATTCATTTTAAAAGTTTGATTAATTGTATGATGTAGCTGACTACTCCCACCTTCTTTACACAGTATCTCTGAGCCACAGAAAGAAGAAGAGCAATGTTGATGGGGTTACTTAAACTTAGAGACAAAAATTTGAAATGCCATCACAAACAAGCTATCTTTTGGCAAGATCTGTATCAAAGATGGGTTGATAAGATAAGGCCACAGTGAGAAACAAACCCTGAACTTTTGATGGGGAAAAAATATGGTAAGTATCAATTTGGCTGTTCCTTTGCTTTTTCTAATTGATTGGGTGGGTGATATGTTCCAATAGTAGGTTGAAGAACTGAGGAACAGTTTCAGTTAATTTCAGTAGTATTGCAGGAGAATGCGTGCGGAATCAGGCATTGTATCCTTTGCAAGATCTTCACTTTCTATACATTTAAGGGGATTGCCTCATGCTGATCTTGGAATCACGCTGCCAATAAATTCCAGTATTCTTTCAGGGTTCATGAGTCTAAAGAAAGGAAGATACCTCAAAAGATAAGTGATCATTTTAATTTTTCAACAAGTAAAGGAAAGCAACTTTAAAAAAAAACAAATATATCCAGAAGGGATTCTAACCTTTATTTCTAATAGACTTAATGAAATCCATCAAGGATTAACTCCAGTAGTCTCAAAATGCCCATTGGATGTCACTGTTGCCCTCCAGAGGTACAGAGACCTAAGTGCATTTCAACTGGGGCCAAGTAGGAGGTTTACATGTTTGTAAATCAATCAACTTGAAAAGACATTTCCAACATTACGGAGCTGTGCTCAAAAGTTTCTGTTACATTTTTGGCCTCCCTTCCCCATTTTTCCTACCCCTTCCTCTCCCTACCCAATTCCACCACCACTAAAACAAATCTAATGTGAGATTATAAAAACAAAAGTAAATCAATTTTAATTCAGTTTTGAGAATTTCTTGACAACTGATTGAAATAACTGTAGACTAGCTGAAATAACTTAACAAAACCAGGGATTGAGAATCACTGATCTAAGAATATAACACACCACCTTCTACAAATTGTCAAGCAAATGCTTTTCATGGAAAAAAGAAGACTTCATTCTGCTAAGAGAATGCCTAGGCTGCCTGATTATCATCTGCTTGACATGCTTTGGCAGAAAAAAATGTATGTACAACCATGTGTCAGAACAGAAAGGGCAAAGATGTTATCATATCAAAATAAAATAAGGCACTTAGCACTTTGGGTAGACCCTATGTGGAAAATTTATAGGAAGACTTGGGGAAAAAATGATGAACAAGATGGGAAACATGATTTGGTTACAATCTGCATCATTACAGAAAATACCAACAGCAAAGAGATTACTGAGTTATTTGAATTTTAGTATACATCATAATAACTTTTAATCATTATGTATTTTCTCAGTTGCAAAATACTAATAATACAAAGCAGTTTTATGTGAGGGTTTCTGTGAACTTTCTTAAATTATATAGGGGAACTTATACCTGTTACCTTTGGGAACCATTAAAGGAAAGCATGGAAAACCTCTTCAAATAGAAATGTCAAAGTGAAGAAGCAACACCCTTAATCATTCCTGATCACTAACACTGTAGTTTTAATTAGGTCATCTTATTACCCAGATTTTAGATAATGTGCTTCAGGAAGAGAGCAACACAGGTATAAAGATACTGGCAGAGGAAGTGAGTAACAAATATTCATACATGTAGTCCCTGGACCAAAGGAATTCCTCTCACCCCTGTGTTAAGGGTTATCTGACCCTTGAATGTGACCAGAGTGTTGAAGGATGCCTGTGCTTTGGTCACATTTACTTTAAGTATCTAGCTCATTTTTTCTCCATCAGTATAAGTCTTCACACTTCCCCAATATCCCAGGGGACTGAGAAATAGTAGGTTGCCTAAACACAGTTGGATGTTAACAATTGAACTATATAGCTATGTCACATCAGCATGTGTAGTTTTCCATACTTGGACAAAGCCAAATTTGAGACTGAGGGAAACAATGAAATAGGTCACATGTTTCCTTGTGGCAAGCTTGCATGAGTGAATAATGCTTTTTTATGCTATCAATACTATTATATATATATATATATATACACATATATATATACATATATGTGTATATACATATATATGTTTATATTTATCAATACTATCAATGTGTTTTTTATACTAACAATAAACCCTTTGGTTAAAACAACTTTGTGAATTTATCTAAATTCCTAAAATCTGCAAGTTTGATGAGTATACCAATCATTTAGCAGGATTCTATCAAGTCTAAAATCAAGGTAGTTCATTTTTTGATGAGAGTAGGGGTTGAAGGATGATGGGTCCATTAAAATCTATAGTATCTGTAGGGTACTAGATAGTAATGCCAATTCAGGCTAACACATGATGGAGGCATCTATAACATTGAAAACCTGGGGTGAGCATGAAGACCAAAGGGCAGCTGAGAAACCAAGGTCTCCCAAAGTGAGGCAAAGAAAAGGGAGCTGATAATAATCTTTTGAATACTTTCCCAAATAAGGTATGTTCAATGTGGCCTGTTATAAAGGATGCATGATAAAATGCAAAGAAATTTGAAGTAGGAATACCAAAAGTAGTTCACCAAATGGAGGGGCTCTGCCTGCCACTTACTGAGTGAGTAACAATAGACACAGTCTAGCTATACCCTGATCTTCAATTTCTTTATATACTTAGCAAGTATAATATCTTCACTATATACCTCACAGGATTATCATAAATCTCAGTTATATGTGCCATGCCATGTAAACTTTAAAACATTGTACAAATACATAGTACTATTCTAGCAATTCTTCATTGCTCATGGATAGCAAGCTAATCCTGTAAAGGCTAGGCAAACTCATTAAGGGGAGTGAGAAAATATTTATATTAGATATAGCACAATTTGAATGATCACATCATAAGCACAAACCATATTCAAAGTTGGGAGGGATTATGTGTCAGCAATTTCACTTTTTATTATGGATGTTAAAAATTTTGAAGGACAGACATCTTAGACAATATGTGCTTATTTATAAATATATGTACATATGTATTTATATAAAAGGGGAGGTAGATTGGATCATATTTGCATACTGCTATGAATATGCTGTGATGATCTTCTAAAATTTCACTCTTCAAATAATTTCTAATAGCTGATTTTGAGAATTAGCAGTACGGCATATAAACAAGGAAAGAAAGTAACAAAACAAAAATTTGTTTGCATTCCTATTTTTTGAAAATATACCACTATGTTGTAGAACCAGGATATGCAGCCAGTTTGATCAAAAACTGAGGTTGAAAACATACCATTAGAATTTGGTAGCCAAATCAATATGGTTAAAGCTTCCTTTAAATTTAATGCAAGCAAATGATGCCTTTTTATTGACAAAAATGCAGAATTTTCATTTGGTTAACTAGTTAACTGTCTAACCTAGCCAGAAAAAGAAGAGAGAAAAAAAATTACACACACACACACACACACACACAAACATACACACATAATCCATCAATCAACCAAAAAAATAAGGCGAAATGATAGTTTGCGTTTCATCAACCAATTACTCCCATTAACTCTCTTCTCTCCCTTTATGGGTAGAGCTGAAATTAAAGGGCATATGAAAGTTATTACTTTTTTTATAAGAATTCTTTTTTGTGTATATACCCCTCTCCCTTCCTCTAAGTTCCTAGACTTCTGCTAAAAACTCGGAAATGTATGCCAGCTCATGATTCCTCTCTCAAAGAAATTCTTCAAAGAGCTACTGGGTATCCAAAGTAAGCCAAGCCAGGTTCCACAATGATCTCAGAATTCATTCCTGTGCATGCCAGCATATAAAATGTAGAATCCTTTGTAGGAGTCATATCCTGTCTTAGTTGATTTTGAATTAGTCTGAGCTATCTCTAGATAAAATGGAATTCTATGACTCAGTGCCTAAACTGGCTGGCCAACTGTTTCCTCAAGTTGACTAATGCCATCATATACTTTAATTTTAAAATATGGCATTATCAATACAGACCTGTATAGCATATGCTCAACAACACAGTTTAATTTTATAGCTATTTAGTCTTTATGTTAGAAGTTGTGTTACATGATTTCATTTTCTTGTATATCTCTAAAAGTAGAACACTAGGAGGAATACTAAGCAAACTTGTTAGACAAAGAACCTCTATTTTAGTCATGTAGTAAAAACCTACGGAGTCAAAGTTATATTATTGGTATTTTTCTCTTTCAGCCAGGAGGTTGGTGAAGGGAGATGATATGCCAATCCTGGAATTTCTAAAACCACTCTTCAAAGTGACAGAAAAAAGGCTGAATTTTAACTATTTAGTAACAGAATTTTTTTTCAGAAGTTACTTAATAGGGGGACATCATTTTCTGGAGTGAGCAGTGATTTTTTGAATGCTCATTTAGAGTAAACTTATTCTTAGATCTTTATCCCTGTCCATTTAAACCCAATTCTTGTATATACACTTCTCAGGATTATTATGTCTTAGAGAAAGTAGAGAATAATTTTTTCCATTTGGATAAGGGTCCATAAAACTGTTGTTCCCTTTAACCATCTGGTGAAACTTATGGACTTCCTCTCAGAAAGATATTTTGCTGCTGTTGTTTGTTGTTATTATTTTCGTTTTGGAAGAATCCAGGCATTCTCATACTGAGAAATGAAAGTGAGGGGGCAGGGAATTGAGGCATGAGAAATAGTCTTTGAAAAAGCATTATGTTGTTGTTGTTGTTCAGACTGTGTCTATTGTTACTCACTCAGTAACTCTTTGTGATCCCATTTAAGGGAGGTTTGGGGCAAAAATACTGGAGTGAGTAGCCATTTCCTTCTCCAGATCATTTAAGATGAGAAAATTGAGGTAAATAGGGCTAAGTGGCTTAGTGGCTTGCTTAGAGTCACACAGTTGTACTTGGGCCAAATTTGAGCTCATGTCTTCCTGACTCTTGGCATAGAGATATATCCACTTCACTGTCTAGATGTCCTTAAAACATTAAGATAACAGATAAAATGTCCTGTTTACAAAATAGCCAGTAGGTCAGTGATAGCCGTCATAGAATTCATAAAACATTTAAGTGAACAATAGAAAGGAGACAGGTTATGAAAAGCTTTAAATGCCAAAATGAGGTTTTTGGTTTTTTTGTTTGTTTGTTTTTGATCTTCAAGATAAGCAGGAACTACAGAAATTCATTGAACAAAAGAAGTGACATGCTCAGATATATTCTTTAGGAAAAATTACTTCAGCAACTCAGTGAAGGCTAGATTGTATTTGGGAGAGACTTGAGACTAGAAGATAAACAAGAAAGATTTAGTCTAAGAAGAATGGTGATCAAAACTTGTGTCTATTTAAGTGGAGAGATTGTCATATCGATGAGAGATGCATCAAAGGTAAAAATGACATCCAGTTTGAGATGCCCAAGAGGCAGCCAGCAATGCATGTTAGTTTCAGAGAAAGCTGAGAGCTGGATATGCAGATCTTTGACTCACATTCATACAGATGATAATTAAGCCCATGAAAGCTAATGAGCAAGTGAGATAGCTTAATACAAAAAGTGAAGGGAACTTATCTCAGGAGATGTCAAAGGTTATTGAACATGACAAGGATGAAAAACTAGACTGGAAGATTGAGAAGGTTCAGTTGGACAGGTGGGAGAAAACACAAGTATGGCACTGTTGAAAAATCTGTTTCTTTATAATGAGACCATGAGAGACTGTCTTTCAACTTGTTGCACAGAGGTGCCACTCTGTGGCAGAATAGACATCTCTAACCTCTACACCTACCATTCTCCGAGGCAAATGTCAGTTCTTGCCAGGAGGGAAAGCAGGAATATGGGGTGAGAAGACATTATATTCTCTTCAGAGAAATGGATTTCCATCTTTTAGTTATATTAATCTTTCTTCCCCAAGTATTATTAGTTTAGAACATATTATCAATTTCAATTTAATTTCTGATAACTGTGTCATTACTGAAAGGAAGCAGGATCCTAAGTTCTATATCCAAGACTTAACTTCCTTCCCAACAAATGCCTGTCTGCCATGAATTCACATAGCAAATAGCAAAAAAAAAAAACCCACATTTACCCAAATCATAGCATGAATGGAATCAGAGAAGGTATACTTTGGTGAATATATACTAGACAATACAGGATGAAGCACTTTCCCATTAAGTGTGATGTAACTCAGTTTAGCCAAGAGACAGAATCCCATATCTCAGCAAATTAGAAGTTCCCTGAAGCCTCTATGGCAGCAAGTTCAGGATGGTGATATGATGGAAAATTGCAAGTTCCTCTATGTCTTGTCAGAGGATTTTCTTTCAGCAAACTGAAGTGTGGTTTGCCTCTTCCATTTTCCTTCTTTAAACCAAAAGTGAGAAGCACCTTGAGCAATTGGAAACTTGAAAAAGACCAGATAAGAACTAAAGCTCTCCTGCTCTCTCCAACTTTTCCCCACCCCTTCCACAGGACAGGACATTTGTCTTCTATAGTTAGAAGAGAGTCTCAAACCAATGGGCTTTGCAAATGGGATTATCGATTGACCATTTGTCTATCAGGCTATCATCTCGTTGTTGCTATGTCCATCTCTGCAGATTTAAAGAACATCTGTAGAGATTGATATAGCTGTATTTTTGTATCCATATTTTATACATTCATATACACACTTCCATATCGGTACCCTAGAAAAAATGAGAAAGTACTCCAAAAATTGTGTGTCCATAACCTTTGTTGTTGAGTAATTTCACTTATATTTAACTCCTTGTGACCTCATTTATTTTTATTTGTTTATTTGCTTGTTTTGGCAAGGATACTGGAGAAGTTTGCCATTTCCTTCTCCAGCTCATTTTACAGATGAAGAATTGGGATCAACAAGGATAAGTGGCTTGCCCATGGTCACACAGATATTGAGTCTCTGAGACCAGAATTAAACTCAAATTCTCCTGACTCCAGAACCAGCACTCTATCCCCTGCACTACCTAGCTGCCCATCCATCACCTATGGGTTTTACCCTGATTTTCCCCAAATTCCAGAGCTAGATGCAATAGCTGAAATTTATATAGAGGTAAAAATTTTAAATTCAAGTCAGATAAAACTTGAAAATTTCCTAATAGTTATATCCAAATGTGAAATGAATGACATCAGGCAGTAGTAGATTTCATCTCCTTGGAGGTATTTGAGAAAAGGTTGGATAATCACTTGGTTATTATAGAATAGAAGGGATTTTAGAAGCAAATAAACAAATTGGAAGAAACTTAACAGAACATCCAGTTCAGGGTATTCACTTTGCTAATGAGGTAGCAGAGTCCAAAATGATTGAATGACTCACCCAAGATATCATGCTTTAATGGGCACATTTCACTACAGAAATGAGCATTAGTGGACCTGAATGCCCAAGAATAGTAGAGATCTAGTCATTATAACTAGAGTAGATAATGTGGGGAAGATTTATGGACTTTGAATATTATCATCCTTTTACAGTAACTGAGTAAGAATTAACACCGAATATCTTGAGTTTATCATAACATTGGGGTCCCTTTGCAATAACAGTCCTTGTAATGGGTTTCCTCATCCTTTTCACCTGAGTAAAAATGATTTTCTAATATATCTTTTCCTCTTTGCTTAATACTGAAAAAGGGAGGAGTCTTGAGGAGAGTGAGGGAGATTTATTGAAACGATGAATGGGAATGGAAATTGTAAGCTCTGTGATGAGCTCTGTCTAGTGACAATCATCTGTCATGGCTTAGAATAGTTGGTGCAGATATATTGTTTCATTTCTACAGCTAATTATATCTTCTTATTCATGAAAATCCAATTAAGTTCATTTTTAATTGTGTGAAATTGAGCATAAAAACTGATTTAAAATGCTCGGCTAAGGTAAAGCTAAACCCCTCTAATACTGGCACTTTTGCTAGGAATAGGTTGAAACTTCCATCCCTCAAAATATGACATTGAAGTATGGAAAGAAAATTCAGAACCACAATAATATTTAAGGTTTTAAGGTACTATGATAATTAGTTTTTTATAAACTGTTTTTTTTCCTACTTTTTCAAGAGTTAAGATTTGGATTGCTTAGATTTGCTTTATATTCAGTGTAGCAGGAGAAATAAATAGACCCAAAGTGCTTTTATTACCTGAAGGCAAAGTCATTCCAGCTAGTATGTAGGTCATCAGTATTTTTCAGAGCAAATATTTTAAACCAGTCATTGACCATTAAAGCCCACTTCCACTCTCTGAATGCAAGTTTATTTTTTTTTCATCAGTGATGTTTGGAAGTTCATCAGAAAACAATTCTTTGTAGTAGAAAAGAATTTGGATGAGAATTAATAGTTGTAAAGATAAAAATGAAGACGTAATGGAAGAAAGAGAGGCAATGGGATAGTTTTATACAAGTGCCCAGGATAGTGCCTGGGATAGTTTTATATAAGAACAGCCACCTATGAGATTCAACTAAAGAGACCAAAAGGCTCAGCTTGCTTTGAGACCTCTTTCTTGTGAACATACTTTGCTACCACCCTTTGCACCCAGTTGGTCTGGCTTACCAGAATACATCTTAAAAACAAAGGCATGTCTTCAGAAGGTTACTCTTTCATAAAAAAGGAAGTGATGCCTGAGGTATCTGCTAGGTTTCTACCATTAGCACATTAATAAGAATACCAAAGTTTTCCTGCATTTCTCAAATTTTATAAATCTATTTTTTCTTTTCCTATTTTATTTTTTTTTTTACCAAATTAATGTGTTTTTGCCCAAGAAGGCAAAGAGACATTCTAATAAGTGTGAGATATAGGGAGAGGTGGCATGTAGTAGTAGTAGTAGTAGCTAGAAAGGCAGCATCTGACTTAACATGACTTTGACTCAATTTTTCCCTCTGGCACACAGTGACTATTTGACTCTAGACAAGTCACTATGCCTATGTCCCAGGGAATTCTTCAAGCCTATAAATTTAAAGTTACAGATAGACAAGCCAGTTATTTATCTACATTGTGAGAATATTTTTATTCACAAAGACTTCTTCATTGTAAATAAATCACAAGTCCAAATGTATGTGTTAAAAACATAGAAGGCTGAGGGGGAAAGATATAGAAATTCTAATGAAGGCTTTATAGAGAACAACCCAATAGACATAGATATACAAAGCAATTAAATCAGGATTCAGTGGGTTGGATAAATAATTAAGCCTCATTTTTACCCAACATTTGACAGCCAACCTTTTATATAAATATTTTAAGTATTAAATCAATGACACCTAGCAATTCAAAAAAAATAAGCCATAAAATTTAAAAATGTCAAGCCAAATATATTGAAGTATATTTTGGGAATTTGAATGGCATAATGGATAGAACTGATCTTGTATTTAGAATCACCTGAATTTAAATTCCACCACTAACACATATTAATGCTATTTGGAGAGTCATTTAATTTTTCAATACTCTAGACAATTCTTTAAAATGCTAATTTTCAGAAGAGGTATGAGGCTACTTTGGTAGATGAAGTTTCTTCAATTAGAAGTTTTCTATACCAATGAAATTATAGAACTCACCCAAAAAAATGAGTATGGTACATTTCACAGGTCCTCAAACTCAAACATTTAGGAAAATACTGAAGACATAGGCTCCTAATTACTTCCATTTGGAGCACATTCAGTCAGACATATAGGAGTTTCTGACTGGTGGTTCACTGACATGAACACTGATACCTGCAATACAGAGAATCAACTCTTGAAGCAGCTTGAAAGTATGTATCCCATCATTATTTAAATGGGAAATAGACTTAATTAATCATCGACATTTGAGGGGCTTTTTAGGTTTTCCTACTTCCATGTTTTATAGCCTATGGTCCCTATGGCATCAGAGACTAAAATTAACAGTCCTTGATTCTGGATCTATAAAAGGACATTCTTATCTACCCATGTAAAGAATCTATGACAGAGATCTTACATTATGTACTTAATCTCTGAATTCATACCTTTGAGGAAAGCAATGGGAAGAGATTAATTTTATTGCCTCAAGGTCAAATGAAAATAAGATAGAACTTTGTCATTAATAAAAATGAGGTCATAAACACACCATTTAACTTTTACCAGACATTGTTGGTGTTGTTCATTATATGTTCTCAAAGAGGACCAATGAAATCATGAGAAGGATGTCTTGACTCAAGTCTGAATTGGATTTAAGTGAGGCAGAGCTGTCCAAAGATATGTCTATATTTATTTACATACATACACCCACATGCACGTATTTGTGTGTATGGCACAAATGCATGTGTGTACATGTACAGATTTGTATATATGTATTTCAATGCAAAACATTGTAGCAGCAAGCATCCTAGTATATGCAGGATGGCTGCTAGCAGAGGTTCTTATATCTTATTTTCTAAAGGAAAGAAACTTAAA
>CM053594.1:189504303-189523235 GCA_028646575.1 Pseudocheirus occidentalis
CTCCATGCTTTGGTCTTTTTTGTCCATAAAAAAGGATTCTAGAGTTTTACTGCCGTTCCTAGCCTGCTTCCTTTTTCTCATGTTGGCCAGTCTATTAATTGCTTGGTTTTTTAGCTCTGTGGAACTCTGCTTCCTGGAGGGGGAAAGCTCTGTCCCAAATCGCTAGGGCCCTCACAGCTGCCGGAGCTCTTAGTGGGGTGCTGCAGCCCCACCTCCCAGCCTTGGCTCACTGAAAGCGCACCCCAGGACCACCACTCAAGACCATGATCCAGATCCAGGCCACTCAACACAAGAGCCCTTGGCCCTGATGGTTCGGGTCAGCCCCCCTGCTATCTGCAGGCCAAGGGCTCTGAAGCAGCCCAATGGAGGTTGCTGAGGCTCTCTGCCATTTCTGCTGCTGCATCCGCCTCCCACTGCTTAATTGCCTTGGGAGCAGTTTGGCCAGACCCGCTCTTCTCCTCCCCAGTTAGCAAAATCAACTGACCTTTCTCTTAGCCTTTTTTTCTTCTAGCCTGATAGATGTGGTAACTGTGCCTCCAGTGCAGCAGATCTACTCTCCTATAGCTGCGGTTCCCCGCCCGATGCCCCAGGGCTTGACCCGGCTGGGGTTTTGGTGCGGGTCCCAGACTGCTGTGAAGAGCCCCGCCTGCTGCACTGCCTGTAGCAACAGATGTGCTTTCTGTCTTGTGGAGAGTTTTGGAGCTTGAAAATCTGTTTAGCATTCCATTTTATGAGTTTTTTAGCATGTTTGTGTGGGAGCTGTGGTGCTTTGCTGCTTCTGTGCCACCATCTTGGCTCCGCCCCCAGTGGTACAATTTTTAAGAATTACAGTTTCATCTTACCATGTAGGAATATAAAGAATTCAATTTCATTGAATCCTTTATGTTTTCTTTTCCCTTTCTACCTTTCTCGTCTTCCCTGGGGTTTTGATATTGAAGATCAACATTTTTGTTCAAGTTTGATCTTCTTATTAAAGCTTGAAATCCTAGTTCATTGAATGACCTTTTTTTTTCCTCCTTGAAATATTGGGCTTAATTTTGCTGAGAAGGGGATTCTTGGTTGTACTCCTAGCCCTTTTCCCTTCTGGAATATCATGTTCCATAAACACCAATCCTTTAAAGTTGAATCAGCTAAGTCCTGTGTAATCCTGACTAGGATTCCCCAATATATGAATTGTTTCTTTCTGTACACTTCCATCATTTTTCCTTACCTGATATTTCAGAAATTTGGCTAGAATTATCTTTGGAGTTTTAATTTGGGTCTCTTTCCTGAGGTCATCAGTGGATTCTTTTTTTTTATTTTTTTCATTTTGAAGGAGGGAAGGTATGGCAATTGGACTTAAGTGACTTGCCCAAGGTCACAGGGCTAGTTTTATGTTAAGTGTCTGAGGTCGGATTTGAACTGAGGTCCTTCTGACTCCAGGGCCAGTGCTCTATTCACTGTGCTACTTAGCCACCCTTATTTGATTGTTTTAGTGCCTGTTTTGTCCTCTGATTCCAGGATACCAATGTGGGTTTCCTTGATAATTTCTTGAAAGCTTCTCTCTAGGTAGCTCTTTTGATTACAGCTTTCATGTAGTCAAAATGTGTCTGACATTGACCTTCCTGGATTCATTTTCCAGGTTGTTGTTTTTTCCAATAAGGTATTTTACATTTTCTTCTATTTTTTCATTCTTTTCTTTTTTGTGATTGATTCTTGCTGTCTCATAGAGTTATTTGCTTCCATTTGTTCAATTCTAAATTTTAAGGAGTTGTTTTTCTGAGTTAGCTTTTGTACATCCTTTTCCATTTGATCAATTCTGCTTTTTAAGCAAGTGTTTTGTTTGTTTTTCTAAGCTGTTGACTCTTTTGTTATAATTCTTTTGTATCACTCTCATTTCTTTTTTCCAATTTTCCTTCTATCTCTCTGTATGAATTTTAAGCTTTGTGAGCTCTTCCATGAGTTCTTTCTGGGCTTGAGACCACTTTTTTTTTTCCTTTGGGGCTTTGACTGCAGGTTTTTTTTTAAGACATTAGTTTCTTCTTCCGGATTTGCTTCTTGGTCTTTCCTGTCACCATAATAAATGTTTATTGTCAATTTTTTTTCCTTTTCTCTTTACTTTTGAATTGGAGCTCTGATCCCAGAGTGGAAGGGACACTGTTTCAGGCTTCTTGTGCAAAGGTCTGCAGGCTTTGGCTATTTGCCTGGTGCTGCATAGGTGTTGCCCTGAGGCCCACTTAGATCCCTCATGCTTGGTTCTGTGCTGAGGGGTTGAACTCATGATTAACTGGAACTCTTGGAGGGTGTAAGGGTCTGATATTTTAACTGGTGCTGAGGTGGGATCCTAATGCTTGTATCTGGCATACCCTGAGGCCAGTTGGCTTTTTGTGCTTTTCCTCAGGGATGCTCTCAAGCTAGAGGCAGTCTGGCCCCTAAAAGCTGCCAGTTTGCCTCGGACTAATCCAAAGCACATAATGGTTCTAGAGCCAGAGTCTGACCCTTTTGCTGGATATCCTGAGGCACACATGGATTGATGTTGATCTTTGCTATTCCATCATGTTTTTGATAGTTCTGTTGTTCCAGGATTTGTTTTGAGGAGCTATTTTATGGTTGTTTGGAAGTAAATATGGGAGAGTTACAGCAATTTACTATTTACTCCACCGACTTGGCCCCTGGAATTCATTTATTATTTTTAAAGTAGATAATGGATCCCACTCTTTCACTTTGATATCTCTATCTTATAAGTGTGAACACTATTATAATTTTATTGACTCCCTCCCATCTGTAGTGTGAGAGAAATGTCATCACTCAATTATCTTTCAATCTCTTGTGAGCAAAGAAGAGCTTATAAAAAGACTCATTAGGTTGACTCTCTCTGCAGTAAAGATAAATGAACTCTTTGCTCAAAAGCCTCCTTCATCAGATCACCTACAAGCTTTTTACTATCATAGTAAAAGACATGAAAATAATATATTTTTTCTTTCTATTTCTCACCCATAAACTAGAGAAAGCACAATATAGAGTAAGCAGAGACTTCAAAGTGGTTATACTTCTCTTAGTGTATAGATGGCACTGGAAGACAATGGTACAAATCAGGGCAGGGATCAGTTTTGTTTTGTTTTCTTTTTTTTCATCTTAAGGTTCTAAACAAGCTGCTACATCCTTTTCTTTAGCCAGTCTGCTAAAGCATAACCTTCTTCCAGTCTTCAGTCTTCCAGCACAGCATATTTGGTAAAGCCTCCCTATCAGATCATTTGTTCCAGGCTTCCTCAAGTCAGTCTTCCTGACTTCTGGACATTGTTCATGATCCTTTGTTAACTGTTCAGCTCTTCCAAATTTGTTTATTTTTAATTGATTGCCTGATTTTTCCCTTATGAAATAAAATTGATAAAATCCACTTTTTGCTGAGAAGAAAAATTTTGAAAGGTAGCCTTTAAATAACACTCACTATGTACTAGCTACAGTGATAAATGCTTCAAAATTACCATTTCAGTTAATCCTCAAGGCAATTTTGACAGGTAGGTGATATTATTATCTCTGCTTCTTGTTTAGGAAAATTAAGCAAACAATGATCGAATGATTTGCCCAGGGTGAAATTAAAGAACTAAAGAACAACTTATTTTTTATGAACACTTCATATAGTTTTTTTTTAAGCTAAATCACCCCTTTTATTGTTTCCTGTACACAACACTCCATTTCTTGCCTCTGTGCCTTTGGAGATGGTGTCCCTCCCACCGCTCTCCTCATCTACAACTCATAGGTCTCTTTGCTACATTAAAGACACAGTTGTAGTTCTACCTCCTATAGAAGGCCTTTTCTGGTCTCGTTACTAGTTCCTCTACACACAAACACACACACACACACACATGTTTATATGTTTGTGTATGTGTAAATATATATGTGTGTATATATGTGTATATATGTATGTGTATGCATGTGTGCATGTATTTGTGTATATGCATACACATACATATGCATGTATATGTGTGTATGCATGCACATATGCATGTGTCCATATGTATGTATATGTGTATGTATGTGTTTGTATATATACATATGCATATACACATATACATACACATACACATACACATACACATACACATACACATATACACATATACATGGTTTCTCAGTACACATACTGTTCCTTGAGAAGAAGGAGTATTTCTTGTTGGCCTTTCTAACACTGATGCCTAGCACAGTGTCTGTCATGTAATGGGAACTTAACGTATGCCTGTTGAGGGGACTCCCTCATTTTGCTGATGAGGAAATCGAGGTTCAGTGGGTTTAAGTGACTTGCCAAAGGTCTCATAGGTAGTAAGTTTCAGATATAGGACCTGAACTCTAGTTTTCTGAATCCTAGAGTGCTTTCTCCTATATCACACTGTCTCAGGGATAATGAATAATAATAATAATTACTGATATTTATATAGAATTTTAAAGTTTACAATGAACTTTGTCTATATTGTTGCATTTGAGACGTTCAACAATTCTATGCTGAAGGCAATACAAGTATTATTATTCCCATTTTACAGATAAACCATATGAGACACATTTAAGTTTAATGACTCGCCTATGGTTACATAACTGAATGTTTCAGAGTGAGCATTTGAACCTAAGTTTCTAGGACTTCACACACATCACTCTTTCTGCTTGACTATTTAGATATACAAAAAATCTAAATAATATATACAAATATCACCAGGACAGTTTACTTCAGAAAATTGTAGAATTCTTTAATAAGTACACACATGTGTTTGTTTGGCAGATTTATCTGACCTACTTTCAGAGAAAAAAAGAGGTCAGAGAACTAATAGGCAATGTTACACTATTTCTATTCCTATTTTTCCCATACCTTTGTTCCATGTGCCTCCCCACTATGGTCCCCAGGCTTCGGCTTTCTCCATTCTAATCAATGCACCAATCTTCCCAATTGACCCTCCTCAAAGTATCCTGTAGACTCCAGCCAAATTAATTTATAAAACACTTCTTTAGTCTTCCCTCTTGGCCCACTCCAAAACAATAAAAGACTTCCCAGCTATTAGAAGATAAAGTTCATCTTCTTTACTTTGGCTTTCCATGTTCTAACCAATCTACTCCCTCCCTTTTTCCCCCACTATTCCCCTACGTAAATTTTCTAGTTAAACTAATTCACTCTATTCCAGGACCCTCTCTTGCTCTTTTCTACCCTCCTGCTGGTAGCTGTCAGATTGTTGTTACACTTGTTCCTTCCCTATTACATTTTATAAACATAGAGGGATTCTGGATAATATGGAGATTGAGAACTCTAATAGGACTTGCTGAGAAATTGTATTGGCTACATCAGCCTAAAAATAAAACAAAACAAAACAAAGCAAAGGACTCACTTTACACGACATAGTGCCTTCCTCCCTCCCCTTTAGCTTACCAGCCCAAATCAGAAGTCTGGCAAAATCTATTGTAATCTCACAGAGGTTAAAAAAATAATCTGTTCCATCTAGAAGAGGTCCCTTTAGAATCAACCTTCCAATTACTCATTGATGATAAAAATAATACCAATATTAATAAAAACTGACACTTCAGAGGGGTGATGGGGGAGGATATAGGAGAGCAATTTGGGAGAGGAGGTATACAGTGGGATCTCTGTTTTGGGGTGGTAGGTAGGGAAAGGACAGGGAGAAAAATTGTAACTCAAAATCTTGTGGAAATGAATTATGTAAATGAAAAATAAACGAAAGCTAATTGAAAAAATAACTGACATTTATATAAACCTTAAGTTTTGTGAAGCACCACAAAAATCTTGTTTCATCTTCATAATGATCCTGAGTTGCAAATGCTACGTGCATCCCTATATTATAGCTGAAGAAACTGAGGTAGGCTGAACTTATGGCTTGCCTTGGGTCACACAACTAGAAGAAATCTGAAGAAGATTGCGAACTCAGTTCTTTTAAACTCTCGGTCCAACACTCTAGTTCCTACCTATCACTACCAATAACCTATTATTATATTTAAGTGTGGTGGTCTGACTCCAATTTTGGTTTTGGCTTGTTTTTATTTTTTAAAGGAGAGTCAGTCTAAGTACTTTGGAGGCTAATAAAGTCTTTTCATAAGCATTTGGCAATTTGGGGTTGGGGAATACCTTAGTGAGTCTCTGTAATAATATTTCAGTCAAAGGAGTCCACAAGACTTTGCCACATACTAATGAATCATAAAAAGGTTTTTCCAAATAAACATAATTATATTATATTATTTGCATTGAATTGCACTTGATTAATTCCCCTTATAGAAACTTCAGGCATAGCCTTCTCCAGCTCCTTCAACAATTTAAGTGCTAACTGTCCTTTTTAAAAATTTTACCTATTTATTTTCTTCTTTACATCACTCATTTCCACGAGATTTTGAGTTACAAGTTTTTCTCCCCATCTTTCCCCTACAACCCCACATCAAAACAGCTAACCCACTGTAAAGCCTCACCCCTAATCTGCTCCCTCCTATGTCCTCCCCTATAACCCCTCTAATTTTCCAGTAGTGAAGGAAGAGTCTCCCTATCCCAGTGCCTATATATCTTAAATCCCAGCTGCATGTAGTTAATCCTAATAACCTTTATACATATACATTTTTAACATTTTATTATAGAACTTTAAATTCTAGACTCTTTCCCTTCCTCCCTTGTCACTCACCCCCACTGGAAGGACAAGCAATTCAATACAGGCTGTACGTATGTGATTACACAGAACATTTCCACAGTGGAAATATTGCGAGAGACTGATTATATGTCCCTCCTTCCTATCCCACCCCCACCCTTGTTCTATTCTCTGCCCTGTCCCTGTCCCTTTAAAGAAGTATGTGCTTCCAGCAACCCTCCCCCACACACTTTGCCCTCCCCTCTGTCATCCCACCTCTCATCCCCATCCCCCCTACTCTCCTGTGTGGCAAGATACCCAGTTCAGAGTTTATGTTATTCCTTCCCTAAGCCAAATTCAATGAGAGTAAGGTTGACCCTTTCCCTTTCGTCTTTCTGTTCTTCCCCTTCATTCCCCTCATTCCCCTCCATAACAATTATCCCTTGCCTCTTCTATATGTGACGATTAACCCCATTCTGTCTCCCCTGTCTCCTCTCATTCTAATCCTCTCCCAGTTCAGAATTTCACCTTTTAAAGTATCATCCCTTCCTATTAAGTTGATCCTGCACCATCTATGTACATAGATACACATCGCATATTCAGATATGAATTCATATGCATATATATATATACCCTCCTATGTAGACATATATATATACGCATATGTATATGTACATTTGTATTCCCTTCATCTATCCTCATACCAATAAAAGTTTCATAAGTTACCATTATTGTTTTTCCATATAAATAGTTCTACTTTGATAAGTTCCTTATGATTTCTTTTCCATGTTTTCCTTCTTGTATTTGAGTGACAAATTTTCTTTTCTGTTCTCGTTTTTTTTTTCAGCAGGAATGCTTGAAAGCCCTCCACCTCACTAAATGGCCATGTTTTCCCCTGGAACATTACACTCAATTTTGCTGGGTAGCTGATTCTAGGTTTTAATCCTAGCTCCCTTGATCTCTGGAAAATCATATTCCAGTCCCTTTTGATGACTCAATGTAGAAGCTGCCAGATCTTGGGTTATTCTAATTGTGTTTCCACAGTATTCAAATTGCTTCCTCTTGGCAGCCTGCAATATTTTCTCCTTGATCTGGGGACTCCAGAAGCTGGCTATAATATTCCTAGGAGTTTTCTTTAGGGGATCTTTTTCAAGAAGTGATTGGTGAATTCTGTCAAGTTATATTTTGCCCTCTGGTTCTAAAATATGAGAGTAATTTTCCTTGAGAATTTCTTGAAGGATGCTTTCTAAGTTCTTTTTTTGATCATGGCTTTCAGGTAACTCAATAATTTTTAAATTGTCTCTCCTGGATCTATTTCCAGGTCAGTGGTTTTTTTAAGGAGATTTTTCACATTGTCTTCTATTTTATCATTTGTTTGGATCTGTTTAATAGTATCTTGGTGTCTCATAAAGTCATTTGCTTCCATTTGCTCTACTCTAATTCTGAAGGAATTATTCTCTTTAGAAAGCTTTTGAGATTCTTTTTTCCATCTAGCAAATTAGACTTTTTAAGGCATTCTTCTCATTGGCTTTTTGGTCCTCTTTTGCCATTTGAGTTAATCTATTTTTAAGATGTTATTTTCTTCAGTTAGGTTATTGACTCTCTTTTCATGATTTTCACCTCTTACTAGACATATGATTCAGGGAAACATATTAACCTATCTGTGCCTTAGTTTCCCCATCTGTAACAAGGATGCTTTGAAGCTGATAAACTCTAAGGTCCTTTTAAATTCTAACTCAATTAATCCTATGATTCAGACCCCATGACTTTAGGTACTCCCCAGAGGGCACTGTATCATTCTGAGATTCAGAGAGCCTGTCACCAGGCTTCATTTATTTAGGTATATCTAAGACAGTTCTGCATCACTGAAAAATCTAGGGCAACTATTTCATAACCTCCTTACTCTGGGCCATTTCCAGGAGGCTCTGTGATAGCCCAAACTCCAGGCCTTTGGGCTCTACCTTCTAGGAGCTTCTACAAATTTTCCTATTACTCTCAAGAATTTCTAGTTATTCAGTACCATAACCCCAGAGATATCTTAACCTCTTTTTCCCAGTCTCTTTACATATCTATTGTTTCCAAGTCTCCTCATTTTTACCTCACATCTGTCTTAGACATAACATATTCTCCACTCACAAAGTCACTACGCTTGTTTATGTTTCTATGACCTCTCACCTAGAATATTGCAAAGGCTTTCTAGCTGATGTACTGCCTTTAACCTTCCCACTTCATTCCTTCATGAAGTGACAAAATGATTTTCCTAAAGCATAGGTCTAACCATGTCACTCCTTACTCAAAAATCATCAGAGGCTTCCCATTACCCTATGTATCAACCACAAACTCTTTTTTTCCTTTAAAGTCCTTTAAAATTTGTCCCATTCCTATCTTTCCAATTTTCTTGCACTTTTCTCCCTTCTATTTACCCTTTAATATAATACAGACCTTGTTCTCTTTCACGAAATTTTATACTCTAACTCAGTTCATTTGTACTGGTTATCTCCCATGCTTGGAATGTTTTTTTTCCGTAATTTCTTCCCCATGGCATCCTGACTTTTGCAAGACTTAACACAGATACTACTTTTAGCACGAGACTGCCCTTCTTCCCACCCCACCCCCACTTCCTGCTTCCTAACACACACACACACACACACACACACACACACACACACACACATACACACACACACATTAAATAAACTGTTAAATGATTATTTTTTTCAGGAATGGGGCTGAGAAATGGGTCTCGTATATAGAATTATTTTTCCATTTTCTCTCCATTATAATGTGAGCTCTGTGAAGGAAGAAACATGTTATTTTTTCCCCCTTTCTTTGTATTTCCAGATATAAACACAGTGCCCATATATAAGTGCTTAATAAATATTTGTTGATTGACTGATCAAGAGATCTTTTTAGGAAAGGTTAATGCACCTGCTCATTTGCTGCCCATATATTCTCTAGCAATAATAACACTGCCATCACCATTAATACAAATAATAATGATAATGATAATAAAAGCTTGATTTTTCACAAAATATTCAAAATCCCAGTACTATAGATACAATCCCCCAAAATTGTCTCAAGAATTCAACAAGTAAAGTCCTAGAAACAGAATAACACCACTTATAAAATAAAAGGCCTTGCCTATAATCACTAAGGTTTATCAACCACATATATAAATACTAAGGTATATCAACCACAAAAATTGAAGAAGAAACTTAAATACATATTGCCTTACCAGCCACTCATAAACTCCAAATAATAGACAATAAAAAGCTCTCAAGATAAAGACCAAGTGGAAGAAATTAAAACCATGTGAAAACAGGAAGAATTATCTTCCTCATCTTCTTTGCTACTTGAATGGTCCTGAATATGAGTCTATAGAAGACAAATCTAGATCCCTGACTCTTTCATTCAACTTAAAATTTCAGTTATTTTATCATCCTACACAGCAGTTGATTTTCTTTTTTTTCTTTTTTTTTTTTTTTTTTGCTTTTTGGAGGGCAGTTGGGGTTAAGTGACTTGCCCAAGGTCACACGGCTAGTTTTTTGTGTTAAGTGTCTGAGGCCGGATTTGAACTCAGGTACTCCTGACTCCAGGGCCGGTGCTCTATTCACTGCGCCACCTAGCTGCCCCACACCAGTTGATTTTCAATATTTAGCATCAGTTAATGTGTTGAAGGATTATAATTAGGACCAAAATTATTTCTATCTGAACTACATAAAACATCACTATGAGAAGGAAATTAAAAGAGTACAAAACTTTATAGGGTATTATATACCAATTTTCCAAAATGTTTTACATTCATTGCTTTATTTTATCTTCAAAATAACTAGTTATCTGTTCAGGTGCATTGATCTTCCAACCAGATTTCAAGTTTCTAAAGGACAATAATTATATCTTCCATTTCTTTAAATCCCCCTTGTCACCTAATCAATATCTTATACACTATAAACACCCTAGAAAGATTTCTTGATGGACTGTTATGCAGAGGGCACTGCATTTTTAAAAGCTTTTAAAGACAGTATTATTATTATTATTTTTTTTTTTTTTACCATTCCCTGTGATCCTACCCCCTTGACTTTAATCCAGTTTTTGCTGTTGTTGCTTTTGGGTCATATTAGTCATGTCTAAATCTTAGTGGCCTCATTTGGGTTTTTCTTTGCAAAGATACTGGAATGGTTTGCCATTTCCTTCTCCAGCTCATTTGACAGATGAGGCAACTGAGGCAAACAGGGTAAAGTGACTTGTCCAGATTCACATAGCTAGTAAATTTCTGAGGGTAAATTTGAACTAAACTTTTTCTAAGTCTTGGCCTAGTTCTCTATCATCTGTGTTTCCTATCTACTCTAATCTAGCTTTGGTTTAAGTTCAAAGCCAAGCAAGTTTTTGCTTGCACCATCTATGAAGAGTCTTACAAGGTACTCAGATTTTAAAATATAAGAAAATAAACTCTTGTATGTCTTTTTATATACTTTTTCTTGGTTTATCAACACTTATCATTGCAATGAAATGGTCATTAACCTGTGTAACTGTAGGTGAATAAAAGCAATTAGCATAATTTGAAATAATGAATGAAATACATAACCTCAATTCTAATCAACAGGAAGTTCCTCAAAACAATGACACCCTATTCAGCCTACTGCCTTCCTGTCTTCTTTCCAATTTTTAATCACTGGCAGAACTTTCTTTATCTTCCCACAGTTGCCAAACATTCTTCACAGCCTATTGAGATCAGAACTGCCACTAGAAATTTACTTTTCCAAGGGCAGCTTCTAACACTGCAACATTGAGTAAGTCTAGCCAACAGATAGGCACTAGCCAAACATGGGTGCTGTCTGCCCTATGGAATAAAGGTCTGACTTCCCTCTAGTCCAGTAACACTCAAAATAAAAATGTCTGGGTATCCTCTTTGCAAGCAGCTTGGTTTAAGAGGTGCTGAAAAATCTAAATCAAATACATCTGGCAACTCTCCTTTATTTACTTTTTTGTTAAGGGCCATAAAGTAGCCTTTCAGGATGAGAGCCATGATTTATGCATACAAAACCCAGGTTGATTTATTCTTAACAAATTATGTTCATCTAAATGATCTAGTATCCCACCTTCAATAATTTTCTAAACTAGTTTCCCAGGTGCAGAGGTGAGAATTGCTGGGGTATAATTTTTGGATTACCCGTAGCTTCCTTCTAAAAGATGCTTAGCACTTTGGCAGTGCTCCAATCACTGGCTATAGTCACTGCTTGAAAGGATAAATTACATATTTTTGTAATTACAAAGAAATAAAAACAAGTTCCGCCAGCCAGCATGCCAAACCCACGAGCATGCTTAACACATCTTTATCCTCATGTAGTAAAATCTAAAAATTAGTTCACTGTCAAATTATAACTCTTTATCACTAGTTTACATAGACTCTTCAAAATGTCCTAAACTTATGATATATAGAAATAGACTATAGAATGTTCACCTAAAGAAGGATATAGCCTAGAGATTTTGTTTCTGATGCTAGCTGAGATCATGCCCTGATTAACATACCTGAAAAAGAAGGCTTTCTGGATGGTTAAGAAACTCTGAGGTCTATTACTTTAAGTCTTTTCATCTGTAATTTTTGGAATTCCATAATGTGTTGTAATAGAATTTAGGTATGCATTTCACTCCACCCAACCGCAATTGACCATGACATATGCATACCCTATACGTTTTTATTGAAGCGTATATTATTCAGAGTGGTCAATGATGAATAGACATTATATTTTTACCACCTGGGCAGAAAGAGGACTCATGAAACATACAAAAAAGAAACAAATACGTATGGTTTTATTTCATTGTCGATTTGTTTCTTTTTGAGCCCACATCTGCAAATTCTAACCAATGTCAGCCTCTGCATCTTAGAAGGAAAATAAATGAATGAGCAAATAAATAAGCTTGCCCTCCTCCATTGCTACTTTCATTCTACTTTTTCTATTCATTTATACAATAGATAGGAAAATAGCAATAATATATTAAGAACACCAATGTTTTGGCAAATAATGAAACCATATATTGCTGGATAGAATGTAGCAGCAATGGTAAAGGGAGAAGTGACTCTTCTTTTTTTCTAAAGAAGGAAACAAAATCCCTCAACTTTTTCTCCCTTCTCTCCATTCCATCTGTCCACCCCACCTCCAGCACATGCTTATTTACTAGGCCATATAAAAATCACAGTATGCTTAGTTAATTCTTAGTTTGATCAAAATTCCTTGTTGGCTTGTGGGTGATAGAGGAAAATTGTGTTCTTTTCTCTATAAATATTTTTTTTTGGAGGGGGGGTTATTTAGATTTTAATTATTGCTGTTAGAATATATGCCTTTATTCTTAAAAGAGTTTGACAAAGTTTATTGAATTTCTTATTATAAGACATCTGTGTTCCCTTTGGATTATTTATTATTCCCAGTGTTATTCATGATTATTTAATTATGAATGCTTGTCTAAGTCACCATGTCACTATTTAAGCAGAAAACTTCTATATTAAGTGATGCAGTAATGAACAGTAGGGCTAGATGTACAAAATAAACCAATTTATGTCCATATAGTACAATGTTTTTCTTTTTTTTTTAATTTTCCCAATTGGATTTTTTAAAATTTGTTTTCTTGTTTACATCATTCATTTTCATGACATTTTGGAATTACAAATTTTCTCTCTGTCTTTCCCCTGCCCCAACCCTAAAACAGTAATCCCACTGTAAATTCCCTCCCTTGTTCTGCTTATAAGTATTTCTTATAGATGATATATATGTGGAACAAAGAATTAGGATGAAATTATTAGAAAGTAAATAACATAGGAATTAATAATAGAGGACAGCATTGGGACTTCATAAGCATTATTGACTAAAGCAACGTTTGCATAGACAGATATAGAAATAGATCTATAGATATAGACAATAATATGTAAATGATTTTAAAAGGATAACATGATTATCATTTCTGGTACATTTACCAGGAACATAGGATTTAGCACAATATTATGGTGAAATGTTATTCTGTTTGAGAAGGAAGTAGAAGATAGTATTTCTGAAAGAAGTGACATTTTAAAATTTTCATTTCATTTTCTAGTTATATGGATCTATATGTTATTGAATTAAAATTTGGGGGGGGGAAACATTGTGATATTTTATAGTGTAAGTAGTCCTAGGGAAGTTTGGGCTTTGTCAAATCCTTCATATAAGACTTTCTGATCAACAAGTATTATATTAGTCAATAAACAAAACTGTAAAACCATGAAAATGCCAAATTACAGGGACTATTTATTAGTACTATATATTTGTGAAGCAAAGCACAGTCTAGTAAAATGTTTAATTTACATGAGAACCCTGCAGACAGCAGAAGCAATAAATACATTTTTGTTTTAATGGCATGTACTCATCAAATACTCATGTCTGTGCATCGTATAAAACATTTATATACAATTACATTCATCACCAATGCTTGCTGTTGTTAGCTCAGCATCTCCTTCTACATTATTGCCTTAGAATGATCATCTTTAAATATTACCCACATGGTAGCTCTTGAATGGTTTTAAATGGATAACATTATTATAACTTCTGGATTGTTTACCAGGAACATACAATTTAGTACAACATCATACAGAAATGTTATTCTACTTGAAAAATAAAAAAGATTTTTAAGTGACTATTTTTTACAATGCCATTTCATTTCTTAGTTATATAAAAGGAGAAAAGGCAAGTTCCTCTTTAAAGTGTACTAGTGGCTTAAAAATTAACCATTTAAAAACTTTAACCTTTTTACATAAAAATTAAATCACATAACAAACTCAATTTGCAGAAATAGATAATATCTTAAAGTAATGCATGACATCCACTCTATTTTCTTGATCCCCTCTAACAGTGCAGCATATAATCAACCCTTAGCAGCATTGCAAGTTTACTCTAAATGAATGAAAAAATGAAACAATAAATCAATTTCAGCCTCTGTTATCTTAGATATTCTAACTCCATGAAAGAGTTCAGTCAGTTTATAGCTCAATATATGAAAGAACTCCTTTCCAAATATATACTTTTCTGACAGAATGGACTATTATTACCAGAAGTACAATGGATTTAGAAGATATTTTAGAAGACATAAGGATGTTGAGATGAAATTACTCTTATTTCAGTGTAGGTTAAAGTGTTACTTCATCATCATGTTCAACATCCTCATCATCCTCATTCTCCTTCTCATCATCATCATCTTAATCAACAGCAGTTAAACATTTATATAGAGCTTACTATGTGCCAGATACTATCTCATTTGATCCTTATAACTATCACATAAGGTGGATGATATTATCAACTTCCTTTTCCAAATAAGGAAATTGAGACAAATAGAGTTTGAGACTTGCCCAAAAGATGGCAGATCAGAGACAGCAGTTCAGCTGAACTTTCAGCATTTTCCTTCAAACAACTTTAAAATAAAGCCTGAAACCAAATTTTGTGGAAAAGCCAACAAAAGGTGAAAATGTTTTCTAGCCTAAGAGAACACATGAGATGGAAAGGAGCACTCTAACACCAGAGTGGGCACACTCCATGAGACAGTAACAGAACCAACTGTAGGCCCTGGAGGAGACCACTATAATAGCAACTGAGGCAGGAGCAGCAGAAGCAGCAGAAGCAGCAGCAGCAGAAGCAGTAGCAGCAGAAACAGCAAGAGCAGAAGCAACAGCAAGAGCTTTGAGAGCTCTTAGGGGCATCAGATAACTCTTCAGAATGAGATCACAGGAGAATCTTGTGCCATCTATGAAAACAGAACAAGGTTCTGTTTGGCACCTCTATTGCCCACATTTCTCTGTTGAAGTTCAAGGATATAGAGAAATATTGATGGCTGATCATAAGGGAATAGGGTCACGTGGTCACATGGTAACATGTGCACATGGTCACAATTTCAGGGACAAAGGGAATGCTGGACTTGTAGCAGAAAAGGAGGAGGGACCCCACCTGTGTAAAAACCAGAGAACAGACCAGGAGAGCAGTAATCACATCTTTCCTGGATCACGTCACCACAGAAGCACCCAAAACCTGAAAACCTACAGAATTACCTCCCAAAATATTACCACAAAAAGTCTGAAACTTGTGACAATCCCTCCACATCCCCAGGTGAGCAGAGATCAACTTTAACATAAAGCTCCAAGTCAGGAAATATGATAGAAAATATAGAAAAATTAACTAACAAACATAAATCTATCATGATGTCAGGGAAGAGCAAGACAAAGTCAGAAGGCAATGATGTGAAAGCAGCCACTTGCAAATTATCAAAGAAAATGCTAACTGGACTCATGCCCAACAAGAATTCCTGGATGATTTAAGAAAAAAAAGTAAGTGAAAGAGAAAAAATAGGGAAAAAAATGAGAGTGATAAAAGAAAATTTTGAAAAATGAAAAATTCATATTATGTAGAATAGACCAAATGGAAGTGGAGTTTCAAAAGCTAATTGAAGAAAATAATTTCTTAAAAATTATAATTGGGTAAGTGGGGTCTAATGACTTCCTAAGACATTATGAAATAATAAAATAAAGTAAAAAAATGAAAAAATAGAAGAAAGTGGGAAATATCTCATTGAAGAAAAACTGATCCGGAAAAAGGCCACGGAAAGATTTTTTTATATATTAAACATATTTTCACATTAGTCATGTTGTAAAAAAAATAGAGAGAGAATGAGAAAATAGTGTGTTTTGATCTGCATTTATACTCCATAGTTCCTTTAATGGATGTGGAAGGCATTTAACATCATGAGTCATTGGAAGTTGTCTTAGATCCTTGCATTGCTAAGCAGCCATAAGTCTATCAAACAGTCATTATATCAAATTAGTTATCATACAACATTGTTGTTACTGTGTAAATTGTTCTTCTGGTTCTGTTCACTTTACTCAACATTGGTTCACATAAATCTTTCAAGGTTTTTCTCAAGTCTCTCTGCTGATCATTTCTTATATCACAATAGTATTCCATTGCATTCATATACCAGATCTTGTGCAACCACACCACAATTGATGTCTATCCATTCATTTTTCAGTTCATTGCCAGCACAAAAAGAGCTGCTATGAATATTTTCATACATGTAGGTCTTTTTATCTCTTTTAAAATCTCTTAGGGATACAGTCCTAGAAGGGAAAAAGGGTATGAACAGTTTTATACCTATTTGGACATAGTTCCAAATCGCTCTCCAGAGTGGTTGGATCAGTTCATAACTCAACCAACAAAGTATTAGTGTTTCAATTTTCCAACAACTTCTCCAACATTTGTCATTTCCCTGTGTTTTCCACCTAATAGGTATGATGTGGTACTCCAGAGGGGTTTTTTAAAGTTCATTTCTCTAATTAGAAGAAATTTAGAGCAATTTTTCATATGACTATAATTTCCTTTAGTTTTTTCATTTGAAAACTACCTGTTCACATTGTTTAACCATTTATCAAGAGGGGACTGGCTTGTACTTTTATATTTTTTTCTTAGTTTTTCATACATTTTAGAAATGAGGCCTTTATGAGAGATACTGTTTTTACATTTTCCCCCAGTTTTCTGCTTCCCTTATAATTTTGGTTGCATTGGTATTGTTTGTGAAAAAAAAACCTCAGGGTGAAGTCAAGATGGAGGTGTAGAAGAATGAGAACTCCTTGAGCTCCCCACACAACTACCTCGAATACCTATAAAATGTGACTCTAAGCAAATATTAGAGCTCCAAAACTCATAAAATGAAAGAGAAACAAAGGTCCCACTTAAGGCAGCCTGGCAGGTGGACAGGAAGGGCTCATTGCAGCACAGTGGAAGCCGAGCCCAGCCTGACCTGAAACCGTGGCTGTAGCTCTTTGGCAGCCAGGACAAGACATGGCTGGGGTGCTCAGAACAGTGGATCAACAACAGCTGTGGCAGTTTACAGAATTATCAACACATAAGAGCCAAGCACAAAGTGAAAGGTGTATGGAACTAGGCTAAATAGGGGGGAAAGAAGTGGGTCCAGCCATCTGCCATCAGGGCAAGAAAGCAATGGCAGTCCTCCATGTGGCTGCTTGAGAGCTCCGGGCCTGCAGATTGCAGGAGGGCCAAGCAATTGTTCAGAGGCTAAGTGCTCTTGCATTTATATGCCTGGATCTTGGGTGGTGGTCCTAAGGTATTTGACCAGGAGCCAAAGCTGCTGGGGGCTGCAGAGAGGGCAGCCCTCTAATAGCTCTGGCAGCTGTGAAAATCCATGCAATTTGGGACAAAGCTCTCCTCTCTGAAAGCAGAGTTCTACTGAACCCATAAGTTAACTAATTGACTGGCAAGATGAGCAAGCAATGGAAGCAAAGTAATCATAGCCATCAAAATTTAGATTACATTTTGGGGATAAGCAGGATCAAAGCATAGAATGGGAAGAAGAAAACACAGTCAGAACTGCTGCACCAAAAGCTTCCAAGAAAAGTGTAGACTGCTTACAAGCCACAGAGGAGCTTTAGAACTACTTAGAAAACCAACTAAGAGAAGTGGAGGAAAAATTGTGAAGAGAAATGAGAATGATGCAAGAAAATCATGAAACAAGAGTCAACAACCTTACTGAAGAAAATAACACTTTAAAAATAGATTAATAACACCTGTACATCCAGACCATTGTACAGTGTGAAGGAGTTCACAGATCCTATACAGGATCATATGCCACCATGGTGGGGGTGGGAGGAAAGGGAGAAAAATCTGAAACTCAAGTGACTCTGGAACTGAATCTTGTAACCTAAAAGTAAACAAACAAGTCAATAAAATTAAAAAAAATAGATTAACTCACAGGGCAAAAGGGACCCAAAAAGCCAAGGAGGAGAAAAATGCCTTAAAAAGCTGAATTTGCAAGATGGAAAAAAGAATTTCAAAAGCTGACAAACACTGACCTTGAAAACAGATCCAGGAGAGACAATTTAAAAATTATTGGACTACCTGAAAGCCGTGATTAAAAAAAAAACCTAGAAAGCATCCTTCAAGAAATTCTCAAGGAAAATTGCCCTGATATTTTAGAACCAGAGGGCAAAATAAAACTTGAAAGAACTCACTGATCACCTCTAACTCCTAGGAATGGTTTAGCCAGTTTCTGGACCTTCCAGTTCAGGGAGAACATATTATCAGCTGCTAAGAAGGAATAATTTGAATACTGTGGAAATGCAATCAAAATAACCTATGACCTAGCAGCTTCTATATTTTTGGATTGAAGGGCCTGGTACATGATATTCCAGAGATCAAGAGAGCTAGAAATAAAACCAAGAATCACCTACCAAGGAAAACTGAATACAATGTTACAGGGGAAAATATAGCCATTGGAAGAGGTGGAGGACTTTCAAGCATTTTTGGTGAAAAAAACAGAAATGAA
>CM053594.1:189523335-189572644 GCA_028646575.1 Pseudocheirus occidentalis
TATGTCTGTATAGGGGTTATATATGTGTAGGAATACATATGTGAAGGTCTGTATATATGTGTACATAGACAGAGGGCAAAGGATCAATTAAAGAGGATGGGATGACATTTTAAGAGGTGAAATTTAAAGGTGGGAGAGGAACAGTATGAGAGGAGACAGGGAGAAACAGAATGGGGATAATCATCTCATATAGAAGAGGAAAGGGACAACTGTTACAATGGAGGGCAGAACAGGAAGGAAAAAGGGAATGGGGTCAACCTTACTCTCATTGAATTTGGCTTGGGGAAGGAATGACATACACTCTAAATTGGGTATCTTGCCCTGCAGGAGAGTAAGGGGGAAAGGGATGAGAGGGAGGATGACAAAGTGGAGGACAGGTTTGTGGGGAGGGTTGTTAGAAGCACACACTTCTGTAAAGGGACAGGGATGAAGTAAAGAATAGAACAAGTGGAGCTGCAGGATAGGAAGGAGGGAAATATAGTCAGTCTTTCACAATATGTCCATTGTGGAGATGTTCTATGTAACTACACATGTACTGCCTGTATTGAATTGCTTTTCTTTCCAGCAGGGATGGGTGATGAGGGAGGAAGGGAAAGAATCTAGAATTTAAATTTCTAAAATCAAATGTTAAAAAATATTATTATTATTATTATTTACATGCAACTTGGTAATAAGATATACAGGCACTGAGGTATGGAGGTCCATATTGGCCCACTGGAAAATCAAAGGGGCAATTGGGGAAGATATAGGAGAGAGCAGATTGGGGGAAGGTATATACAATGGGATCACTGTTTTGGGGTGGTGGGTAGGGGAAAGATGAGGAGAAATTTGTAATCAAAATCTCATGGAAATGAATGATGTAAATTAAAAATAAACAAAGGTTAATTAAAAAGAAAAATTCAGTTTAATCTAATCAAAATTATGCATTTTGCCTTTCATAATTTGCTCTCTTTTGTTTGGTCATATATTCTTCGTTCCAAAATTCTGACAGGCAAACTATTCCTTGCTCTCCAAGTTTCATTGTTATATCAGCCTTTACATCTAAATTGTGTGCTCATTTTGACTGTATTTTGGCATGTGGTTAAAGATGTTGGTCTATGACTAGTTTTGCCATGGTATTTTCCAGTTTTCCACATTTTTTGTCCAGTAGTATGTTCTTTTCACAGAATCTGGAGTCTTTGCATTCATCAAACAGTAGCTTACTACAATCATCTACTGTGTCTTCTGTACCTAATCTGTTCTACCAATCCACCACTCTATTTCTTACCAGTAGCAAGTAGTTTTAATGATTTCCAATTTATAATACAATTTAAGATCTGATATGTCTAGGTCACCTTTCCTCATATTTGTTTCATTGATTCCCTTAATATTCAGGGTCTTTTTTTCTTCCAGATGAATTATATTATTTTTTCTAGCTCTATAAAATAAATTTAGGTAATTTGATTGGTATGGCACAGAACTATTAAATTAATTTTGGTAGATTATCATTTTTATCATATTATCTGGGTCTACCCCTGAGCAACTGATTTCTTTCCAATTATTTAGATCTGATTTTGTGTGAAAATTGTTTCATAATTGTGCTCATATAGCTCCTATGTTTGTTTTGGCAGATAAGACTACCAAACATTTTATAATGTGTACAGGACCCTTAAATGGAGTTCCTCTATGTCTTGCTGTTGGACACTGTTAGTTTTATATATATATATGTGTGTGTGTGTGTGTGTGTGTGTGTGTGTGTGTGTGTGTGCGTGTGTGTGTGTTTGTGTATGTATATATGTATATATGTATATATATATGTATATATACACACGCACACACATATAGATATATAAATTAATATATATTATTTATGTTAGTAACATTATTATGTTAATAATATATATATATATACATATAAATGATGCTACAAAGAGTGATAGTTTTGTTTCTTCTTCACCTATTCTAATTCCTTCAATTTTCCTTGTCTTTTTGCTAAAGCTAACATTTCCAGTATCATATTGAAAAACAATGGTGATAATAGATATCCTTGTTTCATCCCCCATTTTATTGAAAATGTTTCTAGCTTATCCTCATTACATATAATGTCTGCTGATGGTTGTGGGTAGATGTTGGTTTTTCTTTTAAAGAAGACTCCATTTATTCCCATGCACTCTAGTGTTTTTAATAAGAATGGATGTTGTATTTTGTCAACAATTTTTTCTGCTTCTATTGAGTTAATCATATGGTGTCTGTTAGTTTTGTTGTTGATATGGTCAATTATACTGATAATTTTCCTAATATCCAACCAGTTCTGCATTCCTGGTATGATTCCCACCTGATCATAGTGTATTATCTTCTTGATAAGTTGAGGCAATCTCTTTGCTAATGTTTTATTTAAAAATTCTGCATATAAGGAAATGAATAGAGCACTGGCCCTGGATTCAGGAGGACCTGAATTCAATTTGCCTCAGACACTTAACACTTACTAGCAGTGGAACCTTGGTCGAGTCACTTAACCCTAATTTCTCTGAACTCCCCCCTCCAAAAAGAAATTTCATCTATATTCATTAAGGAAATAGGTCTATAATTCTGTTTCTTTTCTTAGGCTCTTCCAAGCTTGGGTATCAGCATCATATTAGAATATGGTAGGTTTTCTTCTTTGCCTATGTTCCCAAATAGTTAATATACTATTGGAAATACGTTCTTTAAATGTTTCACCCACTTTACCAAGACTGTCAAATTTCTTGACATAGAGTTGGACAAAACAGCTCCTAATTATTGTTGGGGGTGTTTTTTGGAGGGCAGTTGGGGTTAAGTGACTTGCCCAAGGTCACATGGCTAGTTTGTTTTGTTTGTTTGTTTTGTGTTAAGTGTCTGAGGCCGGATTTGAACTCAGGTACTCCTGACTCTATGACCAGTGCTCTATTTACTGCACCACCTGGCCGCCCCCTAATTATTGTTTTACTTTTCTCTTCATTGGTGCTGAATTCACCCTCTTCATTTGTGATACTGGTAATTTAGATTTTTTTTTGGAGGGGGGAGTCCAGAGCAATTGGTGATTTTTTAAATTAAATTATCCAAATTTTGATCTATTTATGATTTTTCTTCCATAAAACAAACTCTAAATTGTATTTATTAGTTCGATAGTTTTCTTAATTTTAATTTTGTTAATCTCTCCTTTGGTTTATAAAATTTCTAATTTTGCATTAAAGTTAGGATTCTTAATTTGCTCTTTTTTAGTTTTTTAGTTGCATGACCAATTCATTGATAGCCTCTATCTCTGTTTTATTCATGTAAGCATTCAGAGATATAAATCTCTCCCAAAACTGCTTTCACTCCATCACATATGTTTTGGTATGTTGTTCCATATTATGATTCTCTTGGATGAAGTTAATGATTATTTCTGTGGTTTGTGCTTTGATCCACTAATTCTTTTTTTTTGATCCACTTATTCTTTAGGATTAGATTATTCAGTGTCCAATTAATTTTTATTTTGTCTTTCCATTTCCCTTTATCACATGTAATTTCTATTGTATCATAATCTGAAAGGATGCATATAATATTTCTGCCTTCCTGCATTGGATGGTGAGATTTTTTATGCCCAGATACAGTTAATTTTTCTGTTGTGACCATGTACCACTGAAAAAAACATATATTCTTTTCTATATGCATTCAATTTTCTCCAGAGGTCTACATATCTAACTTTTCTAAAACTCTATTCACCTGCTTACTTTATTTCTTGTTTATTTTGTGATTAGATTTGTGTAGTTCTGAGAGAGGGTGGTTGACATCTTGTAATGACAAGCAAAGGAGTAGTTCACACTTTGTTTCAGCTTTTTAAGTAATACCTTCTTTCAGTTCAAGTTTCTTTTGAGCCTTGTATCAAGCCTGTTAAGAAAGAGAACATGTGAAACCCACAACTTGTGAACCCTAGAAATTGTCAACAACTGGAGAGGAGTTAATGACCATATATAAAGAAAGCCCCAGGTTAGGGACAACAGAACTGAGAAGAGGACTCTCCTCATGGTGGCAGAGTCAAGATGGAGAAATTTTGTGGTATCCTGGCACTCTGTTTTTCTGCTCTGTCTGTGTTGGTATTTGTTTGTGATACTTTATACAGAAGCTCTGGGATCTTACTGGAAGCCCTGAAAGAAGATTTTCTGGTCGTATGTCTACAGAAGTCTTGGAGGATTTGGGAGATTCTCAGACGTTACTGATGATTTGTGCTGATCTCTTGAACCTTGTTTGTGGGTCTGTGTTTATTTATATGTTGATCATTTGTGCTAACCCCTTGGACCTTGTTTGTGTGTCTATGTTGATTTCTATGTTGATAATTTGTGTTGAGTTCTCAGATCTTGTTGGTGTGTCTGAGTTGATTTCACAGGCAGATAGTGAATTGATGATGTTGCTGTCAATGGGTATGAAATATTATTGTGGCTCTGTCAAGCTTTGTCTTCTCAGAAACGGGAATTGTGAACGAGTTTAGCTGGACTGGACACTGTGAACTTCAATATGGAATGGGAACTGGATAAAGAACTAGACAAGTAACTGGGAGATGTCTGCCTTTGAACCCAGGTGACAATTGGAGCTGAGACCATGGAAGAGGAACCATGGAAGCTGAGAGTTAGCCTTGAGTCAAACTGAAAGAAGACTTTACTTGCTACCATCTACTGACTGGGAAGATTACAATTTACTATGATTTAGGGGTGGAGAACTTTCACTTTTGTACTTTGTGATTAAATGGAGGATTTTCTGATTGACTAAATGCATGTAATTTGTTTAAAACTATGTGACCACTTTGGTGAAAATTATGTGGCCACTTTAGTGATAAATTGTTGAGTTGTGACATGGTGAATGTTGTATTTTAATTTTCTGTGATAAGTAGTAACATTGTGAATTCTGCATCTTGATTTTCTGTGAATGATTTCCTTTGATTTGTTATTAAATAAAAAGAAAGCTTGCCATACTATGCAATCAGAACTTTGAAAGCCGTTCACAGCAGCAGTGCTCTGGAAAGCTGCTCGTGCTTGGCTTTACAGGTCCATGACTAGAATTTTTTCATTGTCTATTTCTTCCTGTAACTCTGTTAATTTATCCTCTAAGAATCTGCATGCTATACTACTTGATGCATACATGCCTGGCAATGATATCACTTCATTCCTCCTTTTAGGAGGATCTAGTTTCCTTCTTTATCTCTTTTAATTTGATCTCTTTTTGTTTTTGCTTTCTCTGAGATCAGGATTGCTACACCTGCTTTTGTTTTTCTTCAGTTAAAGCATATGATACTCTGCTCCACCCTTTTACCTTTACTGCCTGTGTACCCCTCTGCTTTAAATGTGTTTCTTGTAAACAATATATTGTAGGATTGTGCTTTTTAATCAACTCTTCTATGCACTTCCATCTTATGGGAGAGTTCATTCCATTCACAGTTATGATTGCTATATGTGTCTTTCTCTCATCCTATTCTCAACTCCTTGTTTATTTTGTTTATGTTTTTCTCTATTTACCTCCTCCCTAGAGTTTTGCTTCTGACCACTGCTTCCTCCAGTCTGCCCTCCCTTCTATCAGACTCATTCCTTTCTCTCTATTATTTGTTTCTTCCCTTCAATCATCCCTTCTTCCCTCCCTTCCCTTCCCTTTCCCATTTCCTATAGTGTAAGTTAGATTTCTATACCTAAATGAATATGTTATTGCCTCTTTGAATCAAATCTGATGAGGGCAACTTTCAAATAATGCTCATCTCTCTCCCTTCTTTCTCTCTACTACAATAGGTCTTTGCACCTCTTCATATGATGTTATCTAACCCTTTATGATTTTACCTTTAAAATTTTTTTTACACAACTTGATTCATTTTTTAATCATTGTGTCAAAGGAACTTAATACTCATACCTTCTGTCTATGTATACCCCCTTTAAACGTCATAACAAAGACACATTTCTCAAGAATTACAAATATCATATTCCCATGTAGGTGTAAGGATATAAGCAGTTTGTCCTTACTGAATAATATGTGTTTTTTTTCGTTTTCTGTTTATCATTTTATTACTCTCTTTTGTTTTATATTCGAAAATGAAATTTTTCATTGAACTCTGGTCTTTTCATCAGGAAGGTTTCCGAGTCCCCTATTTCAGTGAAACCCATTTTTTTCTCCTAAAAGATTATACTCCATTTTTGCTGAGTGGATGATCGTTGGTTGTCATACAAATTCCTGTGACTTATGAAATATTATATTCCAAGTCTTCTGATTTTTTTAATGTTGAAACTTCAAGGTCCTGTGTAATCCTGACTGTGGTTCCCTGATATTTATTTATTTTTCTTTCTTTCGGGCTACTTGAAGTATGTTCTCCTTGATCTGATAATTCTGGAATTTGCTTGAATATTGTTTGGCATTTTCAACTTGGGAATTCTTTGAAGAGGTAATTGGTGGATTATTTGGATGACTAATTTACCCTTTGGTTCGAGAACCTCAGTGTAGTTTTCCTTGGTCATTTCTTGGTAGATGCTGTCAATATTCTTTTTTTAATCAAGGCTTTCAGGTAGAACAATAATTCTTAAATTATCTCCCCTAGATATACCTTCTAGGTCACTTATTTTAGCAATGGAGTATTTTACATTTTCTTCTATATTTTTTCCATTTTAAAAATAATTAATTAGTTAAATTTTAGTTTTCAACATTCACTTCCATAATATTTTGATTTTCAAATTGTCTTCCCATCTGTCAACCCCCCTACCCCAAGACAGCTGACATTCTGATTACCCTTTCTCCCAATCTGCCCTCCCTTCTCTCACTCCTCCTCCTATTTTAATCCCCTTCTTTTATATTTTCCTATTGGGTAAGATAGAATTCTATATACCATTGCCTTTATCTCTTATTTCTCTGGTTCATGTAAAAAAACAATTTTAAATTATGAAAACTTAAACTTTGAAATCTCCATGCTCTTCCTTCTTCCCTCCACCCACCCTTATTGAGAAGGCAACAACTTTGATATAGGTTATACATGTATAGTCATGTTGTGAAAAGCTGAATATATTTCCCTCCATACTATCAGGCCCTCCATTTATTCTTTTTTTCCTTTTTCTCTTTTTTATTAAATTGTTCATTTTTACTTTCAACATTCAGTTCCATAAGTTTTAAATTTTCTCCCCCTCCCTCTGCTCTCCCATCCAAAGACAGTTTGAAGTCTGATATGGGCCCTACAATAAATAAATTCTTATTAAACACATTTTCACATTAGTCATATTGCACGGCAAAATTATAACTAATGGGGAAAACAAAGAGAAAGAAAAAAAAACAAAAAAGCAAATTGTCTGCTTTATTCTGCATTCTGATTCCATAATTTTTCTCTGGATGTAGCTGGAATTTTACATCATGTGTCTGGAATTTTTTTTAGGTCTTTGCAATTCTGAGAAGAGCTAAGTATATAAAAATCTGTCCTTACACACTGTGGCTGTAGCAGTGTACCATAATCTCCTGGTTCTACTCTCCTCATTCAGCATCAGTTCATATAAAATTTTCCAGGTTTTTCTGAAGTCCACCTGTTCATCATTTCTTATAGCACAATAATATACCATTACATTCATATACCAAAATTTGTTTAGACATTTCCCAATTGACGGCCATCCCCATGACTGGTGGTTCTTGGCCAACACAAAATTATCTGCTATAAATATTTTTGCATTTGTAGTTTCTTTTCCCATTTTTATGATATCTTTGGCATACAGACCCAGAAGTGGTATTGCTGGGTCAAAGGGAATGACCATTTTATAGCCCTTTGTGCATAGTTCCAAATTTCTCTCCAGGATGGTTGGATAAACCTACAGCTCCACCAACAATGAATCACTGTTCCAACTGTCCCACATCTTCTCCAGCATTTATTTCTTCCCTGTTTCACCATTGTGGCCAATATGATAAGTTTGATATGGTATCTTGGAGCTGTTTTGATTTGTAACTCTCTAACCAATAGTGATTTAGAAATTTTTTCATATGTCTATAGATGTATTTAATTTCTTCCTCTCAAAACTGTTTGTTCATATCCTTTGACTATCATTTTGGGAAGCCTCCATTTATTCTGTTCCCTTCTTTGACCCTGTACTTTCTCAACAGTGTTTGCTTCTGATTAACTCTTCTTCCCATTTTCCATCTCTTCTATTATTTCTCCCCTTTCTTATCCTCTTCCCCCTACTTTTCTGTAAGGCAAGATAATTTCCATACCCAGTTGAGTGTGTATGTTATTCCCTCCTTAAACCAAATCAGATGAGAGTAAGATTCATGCATTCCCTTTCACCTCCCTCCTGCATCCCCTAAAAAACTTTTTTCATGCCTTTTTTATGTAAAATAATTTATCCCATTCTACCACTCCTTTTCTCCTTATCTCAGTAGATTTCTTTCTCACCCTTTAGTTTTATTGTTTTTAGAAAATATCACTTCATATTCAAGTATTCAAGTCATCCTGTGCCCTCTACATGCATACATATTGTAGATAGATAGATAGATAGATAGATAGATAGATAGATAGATAGATAGATAGATAGATAGATATGCATACAGGTATGTATATGTGTATATATGCATATGTGCATGCATGCATGTGTGTATATATGTGTGTGTGTATTCCCTCCCTTCAAACACAGTAATACTGAGAAAGGTCTCATGTGTTGAAAATGTCATCTTTCCTTGCAGGATTGGAAAGAGTTTGACTTTAGTAAGTCCCTTATGAGTTCTCTTTCCTGTTTACTTTTTCATGCTTCTCTTAATTATTATATTTAAAAGTCAAATTTTATATTCAGCTCTGATCTTTTCATCAAGAATGTTTGAAAGTCCTCCATTTCATTTGAATAGCTACTTTTCCTCTTCAGTGATTATAATCTGTTTTGGTAGGTAGCTGATTCTTGGTTTTAATCCTAGTTCCTTTGACCTCCAGAATATCATCTTCCAAGCCCTCTAATCCCTTACTTTAGAGCTGCTAATTTTTGTGTTATTGTGATTGTTTCCACAATACTTGAATTGTTTCTTTCTGACTGCTTGCAATGTTTTCTCCTTTTCCTGGGAACTCTGGAATTTCGCTACAATATTCCATTGTTGTTGTTGTAGTTGTTTTGTATCTCTTTCAGTAGAAGATCAGTGGATTCTTTTAATACCTATTTTCCCCCTCTGGTTCTAGAATATCAGATCAGTTTTCCTTCATGGTCTCTTGACAAATGATGCCTAGGCTGTTTTTTTTTTATCATGGCTCTCATATAGTCCAAAAATTTTTAAATTATCTCTTCTGTTTCTGCTTTGCTGGTAAGTGGTCTTTCCAATGAGATATTTCACCTTGTCTTCTATTTTTTAATTATTTACATATTGTTCTTAAAATTTCTTGATTTCTCATGGAGTCATTAGCTTCCATTTACTCCATTCTAATTAGGAAGGAATTGTTTTCTTCAGTGAGCTTTTGGACCTCCTTTTCCATTTGGCCAATTCTGTTTTTTAAGGCTTTCTTCTCCTCCTCCTCTCCTTCTCTTATGCTCTTTGGACCTCTTTTGTCATTTAGCTTAGTTTATTTTTAACGTGCTATTTTCTTCAGTCTTTTTTTTGGGGGGGTCTCCTTAAGTAAGTTGTTGATTCAGTTTTCATGATTGTCTTGCATGATACTCATTTCTCTTCCCAATTTTTCTTCTACTTCTATTACTTGACTTTCAAAATCCTTTTTGAGCTTTTCCATGGCCTACAAACAATTCATATTTTTATTGGAGTCACTGAATGTAGGAACTCTGATTTGGTTGTCTTCATCTGGTTGTATGCTTTTGTCATCAAATTAAGATTCTATAGATTGCTTTTTCTCCCTTCATTTTCACCACTAGTTACTTGACTTTTTAGTTCTTTGTTAAGGTAGGGCTCTGCTTCTAGTGTGGAAGGTACAATATTGCAAGCTTCAGAAGTGTTGTTCAGCTGTTTTTAGAGATATTTCTAAGGACATGTAAATTTTCAGTTCTTCCAATATTATGTGATGAAAGGAGAGGTGTTTACTCCTCTCCTGATCTTTGCTCTCATCTGTCAGTGACCACAAGCACTCTTTTGCCACTCTAAACTCTGAGGAGGAATTTCTCTGTACTACCAACACAAGGTCTACCACCCCAGCACTCTTCACCTGAGACTTCCACCCAGGACTGCAACTCAGATTTGATCAAAGGCAAAATAAGAGAATCCTGCCTCAACGCTACAAAAGAGAGCTCTGCAATGCACCTGTGATCCCTCCTCCCCATTGTCTGTGACCTGAGAGCTCCAGAAACAGCAGTTGCTGCTACTTTCACCACTGCTGCCTTCCTGGGACTGGGGCCAGGGATGGACCTTGCTCCTCTCTCACCCAGGTTCCACAGACCTTTCCTACTGACTTTCTAAGCTGTCTTTGGCATTTGTGGATTGACAAGTCTGGTAACCACCATAGCTGCCAATGATTCAGTTCCCTGAGGCCTGCTCTGGACCCATCTGTAGCAGTATGTCCCATGCTGGATTGTGCTTTTCCCTCAAACTGGTGCAGCAGACATTTCCTGTTGACATTCCAGGTTTTCTTTGGCTATTAATGTGTTGCACTCTGTCATTTTGTGAGTTCTTCTGCTCTAAAATTTATTTAGAATCATTTAAAAATGTATTTGGAGGGCTTAATGGGAGAGCCCAAGCAACTCCCTGCTTTTTCTGCTCCATCTTTGCCCCTACCTCCTATTGTTTCAATGTTTTGATTTTGTTTGACTAATACTTCATGTCTCATTGTGTCATTACCTTCCACTTTATCAATTCTAATTTTTAACAAATAATTTTCTTCACTTAGCTATTGCATCTCCATTTTCATTTTGCCAATTGTATTTTAAAGGAATTGTTTTCTACAGACAATTCTTGTCCTTCCTTTTCCAAGCTGCTGACTCTCTTTTTCATATCTCTCATTCCACCCTCCCCCTCCCATTTTTCTTCTACCTCTCTTATTTACCATTTAAGATCCTTCTTGATCTCTTCCAAGAATGTTTTTAGGGCATGAGATCACTTTATACTTCCCTTTGACGTTTTGGATGTGGGTACATTGCCATGGCTGTCCTCTTCTAAATGTTTTAATCTTTCCTTTCACTATAACAATTTTCTATTGTATTGTTTTTTCTTTGTTGCTTTTTGTTCATGGTGCTTGCCTTTTTGTGGCTTTTAATGTTGATATCTGCTTCTGGGGCACAGGGGCACTATCCTCAGTTTCTTATGCTAGGGTCCAGATCCCTGGTCACTGTCTTTGTGTGCCAGGCCTCAGGTGTTAGCAGCTGAAGGCTGTAGGAGGATGGCAACTTGCCTGGTGCTGTACTGGAGCTGGTTGTGGTGGCTCATGTGTCCTGAGGACAGTTAAGATTTCTGTGTTTTTCTCTAGGACTACACTGAACTTTTCTGAGTTTGGGGGTGTTAGGGAGCAGATCCTAGCCCCTATCCCCTGGAGGATGCCTCTTTATTGGGACTTCACTAGAGCATGAGTATGCTCAGCTGCTGCTGGAATCCTCTCCACCAGTATGCATGTGATTCTCTGAGCTGGAGTCTGCCAGTTTCCTTGACTATGCTAAGGTCATTGTTCTGTTAAAGACAATAACAAAGAAAACATATTCCCTGCTCTCAAGGAACTGATAACCTAAGAGAGAAGAGAGCACAGAATCTACTACATACAAACAAGACGTACAGGATTAATTTGTAGTGGTATCCAAAGAAAACCATTAAAAGGAAAGGATTGTAAATGATTTCTTGTAGAGAATGGAAAGAGAAAACTTTATATGACACTTGAAGAAATTCAGCAAAGCTAGAAGGAGGAACTGAAGAGGGAATTTCAGATATGGGGTAGTAGCAGTAAAAGTTCACTCAGGGTCTGGAGACGCAGTTACCATGTGCAAATAACAGAGAGGATACCATTGTCACAGAAACACAGAGTACATAGAAAGAAATTTTAAAAATAAGAAAGGCAAAATGTGGCCAAGTTATGAATGGCATTAAAAGCTAAACAGAATATTTTATATTTGTTCCTAGAAGAAATAATGATCAATAAAATCACTCTTATAAAATATTAACTCTAGATGGCTAATTACAATCAATAGTGAACACACTGGATAGGCACTCAAGAATGAGGGCATTAAATGTCAACCATATCACACATACTTATTCTTATGACCCCTAGAAGAGAAGTAGTCAGACACCATCTATAAATTTATCCTACCAGGAAGCAAATCCAGATGGGGTATTGAATTATGAAGACAGCTTAGTGGAAACTTTGATACTGAGTCCTAAGAAATAAGCACACATCATTTTTACCACGATTATTTATGCATTTTAACACATTTAGCTTTATTATGAGAGAGGATTTGTTAATTCCCATATCACACTTTATCAAATTGGTAGTAGAAAGAGATTAAAGTGTTCTTTAGTGTTCTAGTGAAGTGGAAGAGATAAAGTGCCACAAACATCTTTTGTGACCCCATTTTATTCCAGTCTCTGGATAGGAAGAGATTAAAGGAAGAATGCTAAGATGTTTGTAGATGACACAAGAATAAATGATATCCAGTTTGAACTGAGATTGCAACTACCTGTGAGAACAGGCCAACAACAGATGTCATGAGTTCCTAAAAACAGAAACAATAAATGAAATGTGAAGTTGATGGAACCAGGTATCCACAACAGGAGATTAATATTGTTTGGTGATGTCACGCATCATTATAAAAGCATCTGGTTTCTATCACTTGCCACTTTTCTCTGGCTGCTTACCCTGTGCTAGCTAATTCAGTCCTGCATCTACAACAACCTTTAAACCCTGAGGCACTAGGTCATAAACTATATCTAATTTAATAGCAATTTAGGTTTCTGTCAAGAAGAGAATGTGGAAAGGTACCTTTTGCCTGTTTTGTTTCCTGCAATAGAAAGGATTTTATTTAAATAATTGAAGGGACTTTCTGACTATAAATACTGTGATACTCTAGAACATGTTCTCCCTTGAGACTTTTAAAAAAATCATCTCTTTCTCTTAGGAGAATTTAAATACATGTTTTATGCATGTATGTATAGATATGTGTGCATGTGTGTACTATATAATACATATAATACATGTGCATGTCTGTGCATGTATATACACATGTCTGTCTATACACATGCTCATGGACAGTCAACTTTCCAGGATGTCTTAAATGCACTCTGACACACAAGCAGTATGGTACAGCACAAAATCTCTCAAAGTCCTTTCTAGCAACAGACCTGATGCTTTAAGGTAATGTGCTAATGAGACAATGGTTATGACATCCATATTGGTTACATGTAGAATCTGTCCTTTGGAATATCAATACAATTTGTAAGTATTTTCAGGCCTGAACTATGCCCTTCTGCATTTTAAACTCTGATTTGTTCTCACAGCTAGTAAACCTACATTGGGCACTTCTTGAAAGATTAATAATTACCATTGCATTACTTTGATGCTTTCTTGTGTAATTATTACTTAGCATTTATTGAGATCTGTCAAATTGTTCTCTGTCTTCCTATATATTAGAGATGTTGTATTTCAAAAAGACTTGCTTCTTATTTCAACAGAACTAGCACATAAAGTTCAATAAGGATGGAACTGATTCACTGTTGTAATGAAATTAAGGATTGATGGTTTTGGGGGACGAGGCAGATATGAACAGATTCACAATCTTAGCATGAAAGAATTATGGCCTGGCAACTCTGCACTGTGTTGGAGAGAGCTAACACATTGGAAACCAATTGAACGTAACTACCCCACAAGGATGTTACAAAGGGAAATGGGTTGCAAACTGAGAAGGTCCTGAAGACTAAAGGACCAGTGGGTGGTAGGAATGATGGAGAATAGAGACATTGGCTTACAGTGAGACAAAAGTAGCTAAGTAGACATTTCTATATGGTTGAGAGTGTTTAGATCACTACAGGTTGAGAAGAATTGAAGAAGTATAAAGATTCACTGCGTAGCTTATGGCAATGTTTTACATTTGAAAACTGAAAAACCATATATCATGAATATTGTCTCTCCCAGAAGAATATATATATATTGTCTGATAAAGTAAGTATTCCTCCTTTTGGAGAATATTAGGATCCAAGTCACAGATTTAGGGAAGCCACTTGACACATTTGGTCCTACATCAATTAATGTACGTTGGCATGCTGGAACTCTCAGAATTCAAGTTACACTGCTTGCTTTACTATCAGCAAATACTAAAATTTATTACATCATCAAGCTTTAGGAATAACTAGCCTTGTGGGTCTATACAAAAATGGAATCCATATGTTTTTTATTCAGTTACAGAGAGCAATATGGAAGCTATCTTTTCATAGCTAAGATATTTCTAAAATTCCTTTTACAATTTGCTTTAAAGATTATCCCTCTGCCTTATTTCTATAATGGAGAATAGAAAACAAAGCAGTCTTTGGCCAGAACTGCAAATGAGGTTTGGGAATCGATTCCCAGTTCAGATTCTCCAAAGTCCAAAAGAGTTCTAAAGTTTACCAAAGGCATTTTACTACTCATTATTTTGTAGGAAAATAACAAAACAAAACAAAACAAGTAAAAACCAAATAAATGAAAAAAAACAGATTTATTGCTTCTTTCATGTAACAGTGTATTTTACCTTGTCCGATAAGGATAAAATTCATCCATGGAATATTTGTTTTAAAAATGTTTCATTAGAAGGAATTCTGTTTGAATGTGATGCTGAAAAAGGAATATTTTTAACTTATGCATAAGAACTGGATGTATAAAAAATTTGAGCTGAAATAATATTACTTTTCTACAAAGCAACTTATTCTTCAAAAGAAAAGCCTTCTTTTCCTTCAACTATTTAAAGAATGCACTTAGTGCAAGCTTCATAGTGTCAATTAAAAAGTGCCTCTCTGCAGAGGGCCCCTGTAGTTGATGTCAGACTATGAAAGGTTACCAGCTGGTATGAGAGAAAAGGAGAATAATTTACTAAGAAGAAAATGTTGTTGCACATTGGTTTTATTCTACACTTAATTAGATTATTGTAATAGGCTTGCTATCTAAGGAAATAATTATAAGAACATAGTCAAGAAGTACTAATTTTTGGGCCCCCTTTTTGCTCTGATGGAACAAAAACATCAGAACAGAAATGAAATCATGTGTTACCTGGCTATACTTAGATGGATTTCAGAATCAGCCTAAAACATGCTTGTAATACTTGATTTCCTATGGCAGTGTGACACCACTTCACTATACTGAAAATACTTAAATAAATGGATATTTGGCTGACTTTTCTTTTGCTCACCTAGTTTCAATGAACCTAGATACCTGATATTTGCAGTTTGATATCTTCAGACACATTCATTATTTCAGGAATGAATGATTAAACTCCACACATTTAAGATTATATTAATGTAGGTAGCATTTCACATTCTCTTACTCAAATGCATAGTAGTGTCATATATCACCCAAGGAACCCAGAGGTTGACCACCTGTGCTCTGACCTGGTACAATTATTCATGACTCTGTAAGTCATGAGAATGTATATACCATTTCCTGTTCCCAGTATTAACTGAAGGGCATGGGGAAACAACTAACATGAACTGCAATGTACTGGTTATAAATTAGAGAATCTCATACTGCCTGATATTAAAAGCTAGGACAGAAATAGATTGGGAGAGGGGTATTATTTTGCCATGAGACCATCATTCTGTCAGTGAAATAAATGCAAATGGATGATTTGGCATTTTTCATTTTCTTCATCTTCAGCTCATAGAATGTGCATAGGCATGTAGGGTACAGGTTTCATACCCCCTTTCCAATTATTTTAATTAGATAAGGCCTGAATACCTTAATTGAATCAATCAACAGAATGAACTAGGTATTAGGACATTTTTATAACTATATTACAATGTATTGACAAGCCTTAAATCAATGTGATAGTACCATTTAGATGAATACAAGAACAGTAGATAATGCCACAAAATAGATATTTTTTTTAAATTGGCTGAGAAGATCAGGTAATGCTTTTTGGATTGTAAAGAAAATAGAGAACTAATCTGCAGTCATATAGTACAGATCCAGAGTAGTCTAATATCACAAAAGATCCAAGAAAGATATCAAAAGGAAATAACTAAGGATGGAAAAGTGTTGTTGTCATTTCCATCTCTCTCCCGTGAAACAAACATGTGAGTTTTGGGATCTTGATGTTGAATCAGAAGGGACCGTAGTCAATATCATAGTCCAGCAAAATTTGTAACAGAAGGCACAGGTGTCAGGAGATGACCAAGCAGCAGTCTTGCCATGGATGAGTTCAGGAACTAATATTGCAAACATTATATCATATATATAATATTTATAATATAGCATATTATATAATATTATATATACACATAATATATATTATACTATATTAATAACATTAATTATAATTATAAGCAATTATGATTATAATTAATAATTATATTTATATATTACTATTATATAATCATCTAGAGAAATTACACAGCAGAAGCAAGCAACTTTACCTTCCCAAGAACCTGAAGCAGATTGAGGTTGGTGTGTGGGGAAGGGAATGGTATAGCAACAAGAACAGATAGGAATAGAAGCAAACAGCATCCAGAAAGCGTAGTCCTGAGCATCAACAGATTGATCCAGCCCAATGTCATTTTCATCATTATAGCAAAAATTTATATTCCTTTGTGTATCTAGCCCATTGATGAGAATTTTCTAAAGATGTTACTATACATTGAAGTAAACACCATGAAGACATTATAAAGAAAAGAGAGAAAATTATTTTCAATCATTGGGAATTGAGTTTTCCTTTTGCCCAATGTGTGCTTTACATTTGAGCCTTGCTTACTTTGTACTTTTTTTTTATTTTGCCTACTTTCCCCAAGCACTTTGAGAATGAAAAGTTAGTCACCATTTTTGTTTGTTTGTGGGGTGTTTTGAACCAACATAAAATACTAATTGCACAAGTTAGTATATGTCTTTCTGAAAGGCTAACTAAAGCTTTAACTGTCTTTCAGCAGAGCAAAGTGAGGGATAACACTAACCAGACTGAAGAGTGACTCAGAATCCTGAGGAAAAGAGTATGAACCATACAATATAGGGATCTTAACCTAGGGCTGTGAGTACTGTTTGGAGGAATGATTCTAAAGAGGTTTCCACAAGAGAGGACCATATAATTGGGCATAGAGGTAATTTATTCCATTATTAGGCTTAGAGGTAATAATTACACATCCTCTGCATAAAGATGAACAAAATAAAGTACAAAGGAGAAGAAATGACTTGTCCAAGGTTGTATGGTATATGATGTACTAAGAAATAATCTTTCCATTATATTCTTCATTAGTTGTGATTTTATGGGATCTGTTCAAATTCACGAAGTTTTTTCTAATGTTAGTTTTTTAAAGGCAATGAAAATTATTATTAGGTTGGTAGTAAATGAATGTTCTGCAAATCACAGTCCCATTGATCTAAATTATCTAGTAGCTTATAGAATATAGAAAAAAGACGAGGAAAGTTAAGGGCAGAGGGAAAAGAAATTTAATGCCCTCAAATTTCAATCATATGTAAGGATTATACAGGAAGAGAGTTGCCATTTAAATAAGTAAATATTTTTTATTTGATAGCCTCATTACCTTTGATAGCCTAATTACTGGGAAACAAGTCAGTTTTTGAGAAAAAAAACAGCTGATTTACATTAGAATTAGCAGATTAATTGCCTTTTGTATAGATTGTTCTCAGAGTTCTAAAAAAGAGCAGTCACTGAATATTAAATCTATCTTAAGGCTTTCAATTCATTAGTTTTTTATTCATTTCAGTCATGTACAACTCTTTGTGACCCCATTTGGGATTTTCCTGGCAATGATATGGAGCAGTGTGCCATTTCCTTCTCCACCTCATTTCACAGATGAGGAACTGAAGCACACAGGTTAAGTTACTTGCCCAAAGTCACACAGGTGGTAAGTATCAGAGCCCCTTATTTGAACTCAAGAAGATGAGTCTTCCTGACTTCAGAGCTGGCACTCTATCCACTGAGTCATCTAACTGCCCCTAAGTTTTTGAGCTAGCATTTGCCAAGTTCAATGTAACAAGCTGTAAAACACTAGAGTTGATGGGGAAAACAGTCTTCAATGATTTCAGATATCAAGAGTTGATTAGCTGGAGAACTTCTATGACAATAACTGGGGAAACATGGACCCCAGAACTCATCAATGATTAAGGGAAAAACACAATTTCCCTGGCCAAAATTTAGTTAACTAACCTAAAGATAGGCTTGTTTACAGAGGTGGCCACAACTTTGAAGTCAGAGAGATTAGGGAGACAGACAGAGACAGAGACAGAGAGACACAGAGAGAGAGACAGAGACAGAGAGGGAGACAGAGACAGAGAGGCATGGGAGGACAGTTTTCTGAAATGTGTTAGACAATAATGCCTTCTGCATTATTATGTGTTTATGGATAGACAGATCCAGTGAAAGGCCAGAGTGCTCTCTACTGTCACTTACTACTGACAAGTCTAATAAAGACTGTAAAAAATATATTGTTACTTATTATTTTCTGCTGAGAAAACAGAAAATAGTTCACTGAACGTCACCTGTTTTTGCTAAAATGTGCAAACAGAGAAATAGAATCTTACAAAAAAAAACCAAAATCTAGGAGATTTGAACTAATTTGATGGGAAAGATTAGGCAAAGACCTTTCACTAACACAGCAGCACTACTTTAGGTGAAAGCATGAGTTAAGCCTGAAATTGAAATTCATGGTTACTATAGTTGCTGTTGAAGAGTAAGTCCAGCCAAATGACAGAAGTCACCCAAAGAATTGTCCCTCAGAAATCTATCCTGGCCCCTCTTCTCTTCTCTTAGTACACTATTTCACTTGGCAATTTCATCATTTCCCATGGAATTAATTACCATTTCTATGCTGATGATTCTAAAATTTATCTATCCTATCCCAATCTTTCTGTTTACCTCCTGTCTTATATCTTACTGCCTTTTAGACATGAAAATACTGGAAGTCCAGAAGATATCTTAAACTTAAGAGGTACAAAACATTAACTTTTCTCCCAAATGTTCTCTACCTCTGCAATGTTAATGGGATATAAGATTTTTCTGCCCATTCATAGGCCTCATGTGGAACCCATTAAGGGAAGCTTGCCTAGGGGAGGCTTTCTTGTAGGAAGGTTTTCACACATTTTGATAATTTCTAATTAGGCACTGAGTCATGAGGGTTGTGACACCTTTGTCTCTGAGAAGTGTGTGTATGTGTGTGTGTGTGTGTGTGTGTGTGGATAGATTAGATAGATAGATAGATAGATAGATAGATAGATAGATAGATAGATAGATAGATAGATAGATTCTGAGTGGCCATATGTTAACAGTTCCCAAGTTGCTCAAATGTAAAGATTTTCTTGATCTATGGGTGTATGTAAAATATATAGTTGATTCAAGCAGTCAGAGCCCTGTCTGTTGGTCTTTATTACCTGCTTGTATTTTCTCTGAAACTCAGAGTGCCAACTTTTCACCTGAACCAGTGGGTATAATTAAAAAAGATTGTTGACCCTTAAATAGTTATCTTTCCTAGTAAAGCAGATCTATGAACCTGTGGTAGCAACTATTCCAGGTATATCAGTGTAGTTGCTGCTACAAGTTTGTATATTCCTTATTCTTATAGAAGACAAAAACATCCTTCCAATCCTTAAGGCTTGAATACCAGGAGTGATCCTTGACTAATCATTGTCTCTCACTATCTATATCAAATCATTTCATTTGTTAATTTTGTTAATTTTGCCTTTGCAATATCTCTCATATGTTTCTTTTTCTTTCTTCTGAGACTACCACCACCGTGGTACAGGTTCTCAGCACCTTACACTTGGCCTATGATATTAATCTGTTAGTGGTTCTGGAAACACCACTTAAATTCATTCTGACACAAACTTAATTATCCTATATTGCTCCCCCCTCAATAAAGTCCAATGACTCCTCTTTGCCTCCAGTATCAAATACAAAATGTTCTTTTTGGCATTCAAAAGCCTTCATAACCTAGCTCTCACCAAACTTTCTAGTCTTTTAAAACACTTTACACCATGCTGTCATGTACTCTTTGAATTAGTGAAACTGGCCCCCTGGCTGTTCCATGAACAAAACACTCCATGTCTCAGCTCCCAGGAATGTTTTTTTGTCTATCTCACCTGCCTGGAAGACTCATTCTCTTTAATCCTGTCTACTTACTTCTTTGGCTTTCTTTGAAGTCTCAACCAAAATCCAAACTTTTAAAGGAAGCCTTTAACAATGAAGAATCTTAATTCTGTGTCATTCCTCCATTAATTATTTCCTATCTATACCTTACTTACTTTGCTTTGTAAATATTAGTTTACATGTTGTCTGCTCTATTAGATTGTAAGCTTCTTGAGGGTAAAACTTTGCTTTTGCTTTTATACTCAGTGCTTGGCGTATTATAAGAGCTTAATAAATATCTGTTGACTTATTGAAATGACTCATTTGGCTAAGATGTCAAGATGAGAAAGGTGTTAATCAAATATAATGCAAATCAACTTAGTATAGGAGCAGAAATATCTGTTAAAAACAAAGGTTACACTCAACATTAAACATTTAATAACCTTTAATTCTTAAGAAAGAAAGAGAATGTGAAATTTATGCCTCCAGATTTTTAAGTTAAAAAGTTGTGCTTCCCTGCCAGGTTTCTGCGAGTGTATGCCCACCTCAATGAAAGGTATTCCATACACTGATAGAAGAGAGAGTCAAGTTTATGGGTGGACTGTGATATTTTGTTAGTTTTGTAACTACTTTATGTGAATTCTTGTGAAGTTATAATTATTAGTATGTTTTTCACTTTGTTAAGTAAATGTGTTTAATCTAAGACCTAATGTGTCATTGTGAGTAGCTAGGTTTAGTCAAATGGAAGCACAACATTGGGGTTTTGAGAGCTATAGAGTTGAAGATGGGGAGTGTATTTACCAAACAGGGTTATACACAGGATACTAAGAGAGTTTGATTATGGTCAAGTGATGGTGGTACTTCTGTGGAATATTGACAAGCCAGAGGGAGGGCAAGTTGAGATGATTCCATCATACTAGAGTGAATATGGCTATCCCTTTCAAGGTTATTCCACAAAGATGTCGCAATAAAGTGTTAATTTACATCATAAAGGAACCTCAGAGGAGAGATTGTTTGCAAGACATAGGCACGGGTATACTTAGATCATATTATCTCCTTTCTCACCCCACCCCCCCCACCCCCGCCTTGGTGGTAGGGAAAGAGGGAAGAATCTCAGGCCCTACTAACTATGGCTACTTTGCAAGTGATTTTTCCATCAATATTTCTCACACTGACTTTTCAGAGGAAATGACTTGGTCTATTAGAGGGGTCAGTAAGAGTAAAACAGGAACACATGTTGCTTCATCAATTTATACTTCTTAGTCCTGTATCCTTACTTTACATCAGACTTTATTATAGTCATAAATTCTAGCAGGTGTTTTTCATGGATGCAATATGGCCAGGAACCCAGCTGCAGTGGATTAGTCATTCTCTACAATAGTCAGATGTAAATTTGTCCAGGGGCAATGCATGCATATATACATAAATTCTTAAGCACATACATAGATAAACAAATAAGCAAATGAATAAATCAACAAATAAAGAGAGACAGAAAAAGAGATAAAGTTTTGTTCTGTTCTGTTTGTTTTTAACACAGAAATAGAGATTTTACTTTTAGCTTTAGGAAGGTGCTTTATTAATTTTTGTCCAGGCAGCTAGATGGTGAGGTGCATAGAGTGTTGAGCCTGTAGTCAAGAAGACTGATCATCCTGAGTACAAATGGCCTCAGAAACTTAGTATTTGTGTTACCCTAAGCATGTGATTCAAGCCTATTTACCTCAGTTCCTTATTTGTAAAATGAGGTGGTGAAGAAAATGTTAAGCCTCTCCAGGATTTTTGCAAAAAACAAAGGAATAAAGGAGGAGTCAAATGAGGAGTCAAATATGACTGAAACAAATGAACTATAATAACAACTATTGCTTTCCTAGATACAAAGTACAAAATCCACTTGAATGGAATTATGTATATGATGGGGTAAAGGGCTAACAATAGAGAGTAGTAGGTTCCCTCCAATCCCTTTGACTATACCATAAGAAGGAATAGGTTTGAAGTGTAGTAGTAGATATTTAGGGACAAAATCCACCCTCTGGTGATATCTATACCTAGTAAACATAAGCAATTGTATACATGTGTGATCAAGAAACAAAAGAGAAAATTTATGGAGTTTTCCAAAAATCTTTTGTTTGTATTTTTCTAATTTGAAATTTAATGAAGTCCTAAATGAATGTAACAAAAGGGCAAGAAGTTCATGATGAGCTTTTATTCAAATACATGAAAGCATTCTTTATTTCTGAGTGTTTCATAAAACTAGCAAAGTGAAGTGCCTCTTTTATAGGTGTAGGTCCTTGTTACTCTGCCATTACTCATATCGTATCCATGATAATGATACTGCCATATGAAGTCACTATAGACATGTGTGCCTCAGTGTGTCTACATCCTAATATGCACACATGTAGCAGGATGATTAAAAATGTAGAATGAAATAGATGTCAGAAGTGTGTATGTGCCGGCTAGTGTGTATGTGAAATGTTTGAGTGAATCAGATTGCTTGATTTATAAGCACTTAAAACCCCTTAGATTGTATAGAACAATAATGTCAGCATAATCAAGGAAATTCTTCTTATTTCCCTGATGGCATAGCTCCTTTACCATCTGAAATTGGGATCTAAATTCTCTCTCACCTATCTACCAAAGTCACTTACCTCCAAAAACCACTATTAGAATATATTCTACTCTCACTTTTTACATTCTCAATATTTTCTACCTCCATATAAATCCTTGTTTAAATGGAGAATGTTGTCGCTTCTGCAAGTGAAGAAATGTAGTTATTTAGTATTAAATTTCCCTTACTTTCATGGCAATCAATAAGTATTCCTAGCCACTAACATGAGGAGCGGAATACCATAAGATTTCTGGGAATTGCATCCCTCTGGAGCCCTAGACTCCTCCTATAAATATTGATAGTAAAAGTAACTCAAGAAAATTTCTGTGTTTGGGAAAAAAAATCATGAAAATTACATTTAGAGAAACAAATAAATTTAGCACCATTTTGAAATGTCTTTCTCATTTGAACAAGAAAGCAAGATGCTTGAAAATACCACATGCCATTGATTACATTTTTTTCTTCTTTGATAACAGATTTTTTCTTATTTAGTGCAAGAATCACAGAATCTCAGAAATATCAGAAACCTCAGAGCCCAACTGCTTTTGTATAGAAATCCCCTCAACAAGATCACTAGCAAATGGTAATACAGGTGTTGCCCCAAAGCATCAAATACTGGGAAACTTACTGCCTTTCAAAGCAATCTATTCCCCTTAGGGTTCCTCTTATCATTAGTTATTAGTTTTCAAATCTAAGATATCCTTTTGTACAACTTTCCTTCATCTTTCCTTGTTTTGTCGTCAGGAGTTAAGCTGAAAAGTCAATCTCTATTGTACATAGGGATCCCATTAAGTCCTTAAAGACAAATAGCATACAACTCCCCCAAGTCTAATTTCTTCCTCTAAACTAAACAACCTTAGTTCTTTGAACACATTCTCATATAGCACCATCACCATCCTACTTGGATTTTCCTTCATACTTCACATTTCACTGGTTGATTAAAATGTTCTCAACTTTCAGTAGGGCAAAACATAATCCATTCTCTCACTGACCCTTCTCCCCACCAAAGTGTGACTTAGAAGGGCTTCAACATGAAGATAGAGTAGAGAAAGAAAAGAGATATGTGATATGTTCTTATTGCACTTCAAGTCAGAGTTTTCCAGAAACGGATTGTTTAATTTAACCTTTTGAACAATCTAGATCTTTTCTTCATGACCATATTGAATTGAACTCCATGAAGATCCAAACCATGTCTTACCTGTAATTTGCATCATCTTGAGTTCCAAGTTTAATATTCTGCATACAGGCAACACTCAATTAATGCTTTTTGAATTGAATGTAATTCAATTACATATACTCTTTTCCTCAGGAAACTTAATCATAATCGAGAGTGCCTCAACAGTGAATGTTGCAGCCAGATTTTTTTTCTTTCTTACATCCTAAAACTAAGTACTGCCAGCTACAAAATCTTGGCCTCATCAGTCTAAAGTATGACAAGCCATGAGCCATCCAGCTGATATGAAGTCTGTAGTAGCTTTATTTCCTTCTGAGTATTCTATGAAAGAACCATGAAATCTTCTGTTCAAGCCAGCTGTGCAGCTTCCAGAGGTTTCCTCTGAAGCAAGTGCTGGGCTAAGATTAAACTAGGCAAAATGCCTGAAGAGATACTGAATAGGTTTGATACAAATTATACTGTCCTGCTGGTTTGAAAGTGCACATTACTAGAGTCATTAACCATAATCATCCTCAATTACAAGCACTGTAAGCATGCATACAGCAGCCCAATAAATGCAGCCATTGTTTGCATGTGATGCTGGTAATTTGTAAAGATAAGCCACCCCTCCCAGGGCACAATACCAAAATCATGTCTCCTGCTTCTTCTCTCTGCCCTCTTTCCAACACCAGTTCTTATGGATTATCATAAAATAATGAAATGGGGCCAGTCAATGCAGTTTTCTTTTCTTCATTCAAAGCTATTCAACTGTTTACTTTATATGCTTCCATATTACAGAGAATGAGCTTATAGGTTTGTATATCTTCAGTGCATTTCTGGGGAATAAAATTACTTTTACAATTTTTTTCCCTTAAAGAATACATCTGTTAAAATGACAGCATATAAAATCTATGCCATGAAGAAAGAGAAAGGGGAACCAATAGCTGTTATAGAATGAACTATACTCCAGTTTTCCTGAAACATTAACTAAGTACAATCCCAACTAAAGAATCACCCATACCAATATACACACACAACACATATGCATGTACGTATATTCATACACATACCTATACATATACAACGGTTATACTCACCTATACAAACATGTACATATATACATGAACACACATGTACATGTACATACATGTAAGTCTTTTAAAATGTTAGAAATTAGTTATAAGATCACATCAAAATGAAATAATACTGAAAAAGGTTAAGGGGCAATGAAATGATCTGCCATAACTATATGCTAGATTAAATTTTTTTCTCATACTTTCATTAGTGATTTGGATATGTGATTTTTGGGTTTTTTTCACTTATTTTTGTTTTAAGAATGACAAGGCATTATGGAAACAATCCCTATGGAAGAAAAGAAATGCTTAGTGTATTTTTTGGTAACTGATGATAATATCCATAGTTGTTATGATAACTGGTTATAATAATGACAATGGTTGTTATAGTAATGATAACAATTGATTCTTTTTAACAGAATAAGTATGTTAAATGGCATTATAATAATGTAGTCAAAATGATTTACATTTCCCAACCCTAAAATCTATTTAGAGCGGCAGTAGAAAGAGAATTGGCCTCTGGGGTCAATATGATCTTAGGTCAAGTCTTGCTTTTGACATGTACTAGCTGTGTGTCTGGGAAAGTAATTTAACCTTCTAGTGTTTCTCCCATCATCTCTTTAAGATGATAAATTGTATATCAATAAGAGCAGTAGCCAATCCATACTTATACATAGAGTTTGCTTAGTAGTAAGTTCCCTACAATACAATGAAATCATAGGTCCAGATAAAAAAACCAAAATCCATAGAAGATTATTTTTTATGCAACCTTGCTTTAGAATTATGTCAAGGGCAATTGCAAAACATCAAATATGAGCTGTGGTCATCCCTTGACCCTGTATTCAGCAGTCCCCTTTAACACATTATGCACAAGGATGTTGGAGTGGGCATATTATTATGTAACACATCTGTGAATTGGTAGATATTAAATATTTACTCACTTAAACTGGAATTTCTTTCAAAATCCTTTATCATTATAAAATTACTTGTCTGAAAGAAATCTTTCTAGCAGGGATAGAGAACTCCACAATATTTAGAGTCCTACACATCCCCAGGAGGTCTTAATTTCAGTGAAATAGTTGACTTTTCCATTCCCTACTTAAGTCAGTCCTAAGAAAGCAAAAATATGCAACATCAATGGCAACACTAAAACTAGGCTCAGCCCTATCACTGGTTTGGTGCCCCCAAATACATCTTCTTTCTCCTAGATTGTTGTCCTTTGGAGTTTCACAAAATGTCTCCCTGAGAATTATATCATGAGTGAGACTGGAAAACTTATTTGGGTTATCGGGTGTGTGACTGATTTTGTTATAGTCACAAGTGAGAAGAGAAACATCAGACAGCTGACAGCCTAAGAGAAAACTCTAGCAATAAAACTGCAGTTTAACAAAGCTGGCTCAGCAAAATCCAGGGCTGTTCTGAACCCTTATAATAATTCTTTTAAACAGTGACTGAAACCAAGTAAGAGATGCTGGTGCCATTAGTATTCAAGTCCCTGAGCTTTAGTCAGTGAATATAAAGTAAGAATTTCTTTTCCACATTCCTGAAACATTGCATCATGGGGTGCAGGAAAGTTATTATTGAAATTATACAATACTCATGCAGAATTTTGATTATTCCAGGAAGACAGTAGAGATCTGTTTGGTTACATGGTCATCTTCTAGAGCTGGATGCCATTAAAATTCATGGTATGTTGTTTACTAAAATAATGAAAACAATTTTTCTCTTGGTTAATGATATTAGAAACACTTTGATGTAGAGGAGAGAGTCCTGTATGTAAACCAGTGATTTGATTCTCAATCTATTATTTCTAAGATAGAATTACAGAATATGAACAGAGAGGACCTTAGTGACCACATAGGACAACTTGTAGCTAAGGAAGAATTCCCAGTTATCCTGTCTTTGCTTGTATACCTCCAACAATGCAAAACCACTATTGCCAAATCCACTATATCTCATTTGCTTTTTGTTTGTTTTTCCTTCCTGATATTAAACTTAATTTTCCCTCCTTTGCATCTTGCCTCCATTTTTCCTGTTTCTTCATTGTGGCACAAAACCAATGGAATAAGACCAAAAACAATGGAGAGAGATAATCTCTCTGAACCTTAGATACCTCATTTGTACTATCACGGGATTGAAATAGAATTAGTAATACTCAAACTTTTAGGTCCTAAGACTCCTTTATATTCTTAAAAATTATTGAAATCTGTCACCCGCTCAAAAAAGTTTTTTTTATATTTAATTGATCTTTTAATATTTATTATATTGGAGATTAAAATATCTTACTATTATTATGAAAATTATTTTGAATTTCTTACCTACTGAAAAGATCTTGTAATCTCCAGAAGTCTATGAACCGTACACTTTGAGAATAACTGAATTTGATTATTTAAAGATATTTTTCAGCTTTAGAACTTATGATAATAGTTGGTATTTATTACTTATTGAAGTTTTATAAAGGGTTTCTATAGAATTTTCTCATTTGATATTTATACTATTTTTATGAGGTAGATACTTTCACAGTTGTTCTCACTGTATGAATGAGTCTGGGATTTAAAGATATGAGATGACTTGCTCAAGGTGATATAAGAAGTAAGTAGTGGAATGGAGAGGGTTAAACACAAGACTTCTTACTCCATATTGCTGAGTGTTCCCTGTTCTCAACTTAATAATTTTCCTTCTGGTGCCTAAACTACTCTCTGATACAGTGTAGTAAGGAAGGTACACTTTAGTATGACACTATACACCTTAATAATTCAAATGGCTTGATGTATTCTATGCTTTTCCACTTTCTCAGAAGGCTTCTCATGTGTCTTTTCCTACTTCATGGAGTAGAAATTCCTTTAAATATATATATATATATATGTGTGTGTGTGTGTGTGTGTGTATGTGTGTGTATATAATATTATCCAATTATTTATAAAAATTTAACATTCATTTTAAAAAATTGAATTCCAAATTCCCTCACTCCTTCTTGCCCCTCCCTCATATCAATTATGCATAAGCCATGCAAAATATTTCCATATTAGCCATTGTACAAAAGAAAATACATACAAAAAGAAAGAAAGAAAAATATATTTCAATTCATACTCAGAGTTCATGTGTTCTCTCTTTGGAGATTTATTACATTTTTTTATCAAGGGTCCTTTTGAACACTTGGATCAGTTTTGATCAAAGTAGCTAAGTCTTTCACTGGTGATTATCCTTACAATATTTCTGTTACTATATACAAGGTTTTCCTGGTTGAATTCATTTTGCTTTGGATCAGTTAATATATGTTATCTTAGCTTTTTCTGAAATCATCCTGTTCATCATTTGTTACAGTATTCTATCACGATCTTATACCACAATCTCTTTAGTCAATTACTAAATGATGAATATCCCCTTAATTTCCCATTCTTTACCACAAAAAAGGAGTTGCTATAAAGATTTTACATAAATAAATAGTTTTTCACTTTTATTTGATCTCTTTAATTATCAGGCCTAGTACTAGTACTATTATTTTGGGGTTAAAGGGTACATATGCTCAGTTTGGGGGGAAGAGTTCCAAATTGTTCTCTTAAATGGTTATTAGCCTGATTTAAAACTCCTTAGAAAAATGAAAGAGTATCTCATTTTTTTTCATTTTATCCAACATTCACCACGTTCATTATCTGCCATGCTACCAAATCTGATAGGTACCTCAGAGGTGCTTTAATTTGCATTTCTCTAATCAACACTGGTTGAGAGCATTTTTTAATGAGACTATGGATAGTTTTGTTTTCTTCTTCAGAAAACTGTCCATTCATATATTTTACCATTTATCAATGAGGAATGGATGATTTTAAAATTAATTTAGCTTAGTTCACTATATATTTAAGAAATGTAAGAAAAACTTGCTACATAAAATTTTCCTAGTTTTCTCTTTTCCTTCTAATTTTATTGACATTAGTTTCGATTATGCAAATACTTTTTTAATAAATTATCCATTTTACTTTCCATGATCCCCTTTCATCACTTGTTTGGTTATAATCACTTCCCTTATCTATATATCTAATGTCTAAATTTTTCCAGACTCCCCTACTTTACTTAGAGTAACACCATGTATCTCTAAATCATTTATGCATTTTGACCTTATCTAAGTACATTGTGTGAGATATTGTTCTATGATGCCTAATTTCTTCCAAATTGCTTTCTAGTGTTCCCACTTTTTTTAATCAAATGGTGATTTCTTATCTGAAAACTTGCATCTTTCAACTTATCAAACACTACATTACTGTAATTATTTACTATTGTGTATCTAATCCATTACACTGATTCACCACTCTATTTTGTAGCCAGTTCCTGATAATCGTCATAACTGTTGCTTTTGTATTAATATTCATTAAGGAAATTGATCTATAGATTTCTTTCTCTCTTTTTACTCTTCCTGGGTTAGGTATCAAAACTATCAGTGGTTTATTGAAGAAATTTAATAGGATCCCTTTACCTCTTGTTGTTGTTGTTTGTTTGTTTGTTTGTTTAAATATTGTATGGCATTGGAATTACTTTTTTTCAATGTTAGGTAGAAAGGACCTCTAAATCCATCTGTTTCTGAGAACCTTTTCTAAGGGAGCTCATTTATGGCTTGTTCAATTTCTTTTAAAAAATCCTCTTTTATTAGAGAAGGCTATATATTTTTTGTAAACATTCTTCCATTCAATTATGTCATTAGCTTTACTGGCATATTATTGGGCTAAATAACTCTTTGTTATTGCTTTAATTTCTTATTGATGGAGCATTCCACCTTTTCAATTTTGATGCTCAAAATGTAATTTTCTCATTTTTAATCAAATTAAGCAGTGGCTTGTCTATTTTCTTTTTCTCTTCATACAACCAACTTGCAATTTTTTTATTACTTCAATGATTTTTTCCTTAAAATTTTATTGATCTCATAATTTCTTTTTTTATGTATTTGTGTATTTTCAATTTGTTATTTTTCTTTTTGTAATTTTTCCGTTATGTGGCATAACCAATTCACTAATCTCCCTTTTATTGTTGTACACATTTATACATTTAAAATGTCTCCTAAGTACTGCTTTGGTGGCATGCCATAAATTTTGAAATGTTGTATCAAGGTTATCATTTTATTTAGGGAAATTGTTGATTTTTATATGATCTTTTTCTTTGACCCACTCATTCTTTAGGATCAAATTATTTAGTTTCCAATTAACCTTTTAATCTCTTCTTCCCTGGCCCATTATTGAATGTAATTTTTAAAAATTTTGAAAAATGTACTTTTGATATTTCTGCTCTTCTCCATGTGTTTCTGAGGATTTTATGTCTTGATACACAGCTTTTTTTGTTGTCTCCTTTAGTGAAGGTACCATGCATGGTTGAGAAAAGATACATTTATTTCTACCCCCATTTAATTTTTTCTGGAATTCTATCATATCTATTTTTTCTAAGATTCTGTTGATCTCCTTAACTTCTTTCTTTATGTTTAGATTTAGCTAACTCTTAGGAGAAAATTTTGAGGTCTCCAGTAGTATAGTTTTACTCACTGTTTCCTCTTCTAATTCCTTTAACTATTCCTTTACAAATTTGTATGCTATGTCATGTGTTGTATATAAGTTTAAAATTGATTTTACTTCATTATCTATGGCGACTTTTAGCAAGATATTGTTTCCAGTCTTATTTTTTATTAGATCTATTTTTGTTTTAATTTTGTCTGAGATCATAATTACTACCCCTGCCTATTTTTTTTATTTCAGCTGAAGAAAAATAGATTCTGCTTTAGTTCCAATGTGTGTCTCTATTTCAAGTATGTTTCTTGTAAACAACAATTTTTTTCCTGGTTTCTAATTTGTTCTTCTATCTACTTCTGTTTTGTGTGAGTTCATCCTGTTCACTTTCACAATCATGAGCAGTAACTGCAAATCCCTTCATTCTACCTCCTTCTGTTTATGCTTTTTTCTCTGGATACATTTTTATTTGTTTCTGAGCACTGCCTTCCTTGATCTGTTCTCAATTTTCCCATAGACCTCCTTTCTCTTATTCCCTTCTCATCCTATTTCCTTGTTGGGTAGGGAAAAATATACCCACTTGAATTTGTGTGTGTGTATGTATGTATGTATGAATATATGTATGTATGTATGCATGTATTATGTATGTTTTCCCCCTCTTTGATCCAATTTAGTTGAGATTAAAGTTCAAACATTACCCACCTCTCACCATCACTCCTATTTCCCTCTTTACAGTAAAACTCTTATTTAACTCTTTTATGTAATATTTTTTTTCCATTTCTTCCTCTCTCTTCCCCCTTCTCCCAGGGCATCCATTTTATTTTTACATCATCCCCACATAATCTATTCTGTGCTCTCAGAATCCCTTTAAGTGCCTTAATAATAATAAAGTTCTTAGAATTACATGTGCCATCTTGCTATATAGAAAGGTAAACAGTTTAACCTCATTGAATGCCTTATGTTTTATCTTTCATGTTTACCTTTCTCTACGTCTCTTTAGTCTTGTATTTTAAATCCAAATTTTCTATTCTGCTCTGACCTTTTCATCAGAAATGTTTGAAGGTTACTATTTCATTAAATGACATTTTTCTCACCCTGAAGGATTATATTTAGTTTTTCTGGGTAAGCTAGTATCCATTGTAATCCTAGCTTGTTTTCTGTTCCTTTAACATGGTAGCTGCTAAATCTTGTATGATCTTGACTGTGTATTCTCAATATTGAATGCTTTCTTTCTGACTGCTTAAAGTATTTTTTTTCTGTCAGTTGGCCCAGACCAGTTTCTAATCTGCAGATAGCATTAGCTGAGTAGATCAGACTAGAGACAGGAGATTCAGGAATCAAATAGAAGTTTAATTTCAAAGTGAGAGAAACAGTTTGCAAGCAAAGTGGCAGATTAGATACATGTGCTAGGGCCCCACCCCTAATAGGGGAGGACCCAAGGCAGTGCTGGAAAATTTCAGTACTTATACCAATAGCTGCACAGTGAGCTGTAATACTGATCATGATGGGGTGATAACAAAAATTAGCCAAGTTTGATTCTTAACGGGGTTTAATAACCAGAACATGGGTACTTTTCCAATGCTTGTCCAAACTTAGAGAACATCCGTTACTGATCAAAGTGATACAATAATTGTATGATTTTGCTAGAGTGTGAGATCATCCAGAGGGTGAATTACAAAGAATTGTTGCTATGTTAAGCTTAAGGTACAGTTTCCTTGCTTGATCTTAACTCTAGAAAACATAGCGTCTCCTAATATCTTGACATTTTCCCATTTTGGCCAAAGGGCGGGATTCTGAAAGAACTTCTATCCTTCTGACTAATAAAGGAGAGGCAGGTATAAGCCAAAGTGTCACAAGAGGCCATTTTGGCCAATAAAAACATTTTTATCCCATGAGGTCACTTACTTGAGGAAGTGTGTCCCAGGTATCATTGCTAGCCACTGTTTGCTTGCAAGCAGAAAAAATGTATGTGGGGGGCAGTGAGGGGTGAGCAAGAATGTTGAGGAAGAAAATGCCAATACACTTAAATCAAGTCCTTGTTGGTTGACTACATGACAAAAGGAAAGATGACATTATACTCAGCCTTTGTCTGGAATCTTGGGAAAGCTGTCTCATCTGGATGCCAATAGCTTCTGGAGCCATACTTGATGAACTTTGGGGAGACTGAATGTTTTCTCATCAACTCAGAAACAGGGGCTTTCTTCAGATGATCTAGGAGTATACACCTACAAGATTAACACCTTTGGGAATAGTTAGAAGAACATGCCAGGGGCCCTTAGAAGATTTATGAATTGGCAATTGTAAGAAAATTCCTTGCATCAATCTCTGGATATGAGTTTCTGTCAGCCTAGGATAGGTCCTTGTCTAAGGATCTCTAAACAGCACATAAAGATGGTCCAGTTTCTCAATCTTGCAGGGTTGGCTTCAAACAATATAATAAAGTTTTCTTACACTCCCCATAGTTGCATAATTACATTAAGCCAGGTGACATTGTCACATTATAGATGAAATCACTTAGAGGACTCACAATGGGCTAGTTTTGAGTAGGAAGATTTACATGTCACCAAGGTAACCAAGAAAACTTAAACATAAGCATCTTGAATCAGAAGACTAAAGCAATAAAATGATTATCATCAATATTAGTTAGCAATGTGTCCTTGTATTTTAATAATCCATTCTCAATTTGAATCCCAAATTTCTCATGTATTTATCTTGTCCCTAGACAATTTTTCTTGAACAATAGGTTTTATTGTGGGGACAGCTCAAAAGTGGATTCTGCTTCTCTGTTTCCAAATCTACAGGTTCCTAAACAATTCTGACTTAATACAATTTAGTGCAATGCCTTAAATTTGATTCTCCAATTTTGAAACTTCAGAGAATTTCAGTTTATATATCATTTGATATTTTGATTTTTACCTAAATTCTGTACATGATATAAGAAACTTTATACATATATGTGTGTATGTAATTTATAAGTATTTATGTGTATATATAATTTATAAGTATATATAGGTATATGCATATATGTACATATGTGTGTATATGTATGTGTGTATGTATATATGTGTGGGTGTATATCTTTATGTTGTGCCAAATATAAAAAGAGCTTTCCTGCCTTTTACCATTATCCGATACTTTAAAAATTGAAAAAAAAATATTCTCCTTACTTTACCATTGTCAGCACAATTTATGTGTAAGTTCCTCAATACAGTTTTGAGAACATTACTAAAATATACTCAAAGTTTGAATGTCCATGATAAATATATAAGCCAATATTATAATCATGTTGCTTTCTCAAAATTTGGTATTACATTTCTTTAGAAAATGTTTACATTATATCTTTGTCTTATTACTTTATCTAATTATGTCCCCCTTAGCAGGATATTACTCCTATATTATAATTTAACAACAAATATAGGCTAAAATTGTAAAAATATTTATACTTGCATGCTATTATAGTAATTAATAGATGCTCCAGTATCAATCTATTATTCAATAGATTTAATATTTTGTGTACAAAACTTCTTTATTATAGAAATTTTCCATAAGAGGAAAAAGGGAATCATAGTTATAATCACATATTCACAGGGTATCAAAAGCAAGGCTCAGAATTAACCAGGTAGGGAAATTTCTTTTTCAGAAAGGAAATAGCACAATGGAGAAATAAAGCCAGGAGGATGCTACCTTGGCCTTGTCAAAGTTGTTCCCAAAACTTTTCACAGACTGAGACATCCACCTTTAGTAGTTCCCAGACTTCAGGACATGCCATTTTATACTATTGATTTCATGACAATTCAGATACCTATACCTATAATTAAAACTCAAAATAACAGTAAATTACAGTACCATTAATTTCTACACTAAATACAAAAAAATCACTATCCACAACTTAGGGTTTGTATATTTTCCCTGATGTTTCTATAACAATGAACATTTCACTCATCCTTTACTTACTAATTAAAATGACCAATATTCTGGGATTTTAGACATATATCAAATGCCTAACAGCTGACATCATGAAAGCATTGAAATTACATCTTTAAATCACCATATACAACTTTTATAGCCAAGAACTTTGAAAGAAAATTTGCTATTATGTATTATTAGTATCTGTTTTATAACAAAATATATTGTTACATTTTAACAGTTTTCAAATATCTTATTTTTGTCACATCTTTTTAAAAATATGAATACAGCAAGTATTCAAAATAATCTATTCAGTCATATCAGTAATGTGATTTGCTTCAGTCCGGAGTACAGTTTTTCAATAAAGCAATGACCAGAGGCAAGAATCAAAGCAGTGGAATAAAAGAAATATTCAGCTGACTTTTCTCAGCATTTCCCTACAAACTATTTAAATTGATTTCTAGAGTTACAGTGTCAACTAAATGTCAGGATGGACATTATTCCAGGTCAATACAATTTAGGAGCTTTGAAGGAGAAATCTGTGACACAAGGGTGTATGTTGTCCAAGAGTCCACATAGAGGCAACACCAGTAGTTGGACTACATCACACCACCTTTGAAGCACCTAAAACTTCCAAACTCCCAGAATGAGCAACTGCAATATTTTGTTGTTGTTGTTCTTCCAGGAATCCTTGTTGGGCTTGTTTCTAATTCACATTTTCCTTTAAGGCTTTTCTTGTAGTTTTTTTTTCAATTTCATTGTCTTCTGAGTTTGTGTCTTTTAATGTTTATATTGCTTTTGTTGTTACTCCTTTTTCTAGTCAATTTTTTAAAGTTGGGCTCTGTTTCTGGCCTGGGAGGAGGAGTGGCACTGTCTTAATCTTCAGATATTTTTCATGCTGCTGTTTCAGACTTAGTTCTGGGGGGTTGGAAATTATTAGTGCTTCCAAGGTGGTATGTCTGGAGAGAGATGTGGCCATTGCTTTCTTGTTCTGAGTTCTCTTTTTTATGCAGGGAGAGCCTCTGATCCCTTGGAACTGCAATTGATACAAGTTCTAAGGAATGCTGCTATCTCTTGACCAAAATTGCTCCTCTCTGTTATTTAACTGTGATCCAGAAGTGAATATACGAAATGGAGTAGCCAAACAGCTTCTAATGCTTCATCAAGTGTTATCACAGGAGCTCCTTTGTAATATTTTTCTGACCAATTTCTAGGTACCCTAACTTGAGACCTCCTGAAGCTGTTTACTGCTATTCTTACGGCCCACCTAGTCCAAAGGCATCAAAGGAGGACAAAGGATAGCAACCATTGATGCATAGCACCAATTGATACCTCTCTTGTGATTGCTGCTGCCACTGCTGCTGCTGCTGTTACCACCACCACCACCACTACTATTACTACTACTTCTACTACTACTACTACTACTACTACTACTACTACTACTACTACTACTACTACTACTATCACTACCATGGCATATAAAGGTGATTACATGTTGCCAAAATGTTTTCTTTTCTTTTCAACACTCTATAAAATAGCTAGAATTAATTTTAAAAAAAGAGAGAGGAGATAATTCTAACTTTTAGTTAAGTCATTTGTGATTTTATTAGAACCATTTTAGTATGGAGTTCTAGTTTATAATAACAAAATTCAATCTTCCAATTCATATATGAAGCACTACGTATGGGCTTTCTCTCCTACCTTGACTCTCTATAGGTGATAGGGCCTTATGTTAAAGCTATTTGATTGTCTTATGCCCCCAATGCTATAGTTCATGAGCCCCAACTGGTGGGATCTTCCTTTAAAGTAAGCTAATAGATATCATTAGTTCAAAGCATAGGCACTTACTAAAATGGAAATTTAATAAATGATATAAAACTTTAACCATATTAACTTGAGGCACACTCCTCACAAATAATCATAGCATCAGTGGGAAGGTGGGACATACATATATGGTTTTCTAGTAGAAGCAAAGATCTTGGACTTGAAGTCAGGAAGACTTGAGTTCAAATATGAATTCACATATTTATTAATTCCATGACCCTAGGCAAGTCATTTAACCTTTGTTTGCCTCAATTTCCACACATGTAAATTGAGGATAATTAATAGCATCTACCTTACAGGTTCTTTTGGGGGATAAGGATCTAATGAGATATTTATGAAAAAAAAACCAAACCAGAAATGTACCTAAAACAATGTAGGCACAATCCAAATGTTCATTCCTTTTTACTGCCCTTCTCTTTTTGTGTTGTTTATTGTATTAATTGTAATTTTGAAAATATTTGATAGTCCAAACTTGATTTAAAGTTACTAGAGTTTTCTATTCAATAAATGAATAAGTCCAGTATTATTTTTGCACAAGAAATCATATATGCATGCATACACACACACATATATGCCATATTCACTTTCTCATTCTAGAGATTTCTTAGCATATAGGCAGATTTAGCAAGATTAATAATATGTTCTAATTCTCTTATATTTATGATGTCTACATGATAACTTCACTGACGTTTGTTTTATTTAAATTTACTACTATTGCAAGAATGTGAATTTACTGGAAAAATTAATTTAAAATATTTTAAATCTATTTGATACTCTTCTCTATAGAAATAATTTTCTAGTTCATAGAAGGATGATACACAGAAGATTCAGCATTTTCCATTGAACATAAGGAAACAAATTTTAAAATGTGTTCAAGAGCCTTTTTATTGAACTTTATTTAAAATTGTATCTTCTAAATAATTATATCAATTAGTGCTTCCATGGATTGACATTGAACTTAGTATTACTGGGAGATTATGCTTCACAATGACATTTCTCATATACATGACACTGTCATGCAAAATGATTTGTGATCTGTGTGACCATCTCATGCTTTATGCTATGTTCTATGGAGGATCAGTTCTCTGATCTAGAGTTCTACTTTCCTGAAAACATACACAGATAGGACTAATTTTCTAGTATCTGAACTCCATGGGAGATCCACAGGAGAAACAATAACCTTCATACAAGTATAATTAAAGATCATAAACTTTCAACAGTTTTCTTGGTTTCATAATTTTATCTTATTTATTGAGATATCTATTTCGCATTTCCACAGTATTAAGCCACTTGTAGTTAAAAGTGCTTAAAGAAGACACACAATCAGATAGATAGAGATAGATAGATAGATAGATAGATAGATAGATAGATAGATAGATAGATAGATATGAAAATCAATAAAATGATGTTTTTCATAAAGAAATTAAATGTTGTTATCTGTGTAATTGAAGAGGAACAAAATAACATCAGGATGTCAGGGTCAAAATATTGTTTCCATCTGTGACTGATCATACATATACAAGCTTGGTTCGGCACAAATAGTCTCTATGACTTTTTGGAAGGGACATATCTCTAAATTTACTCATTTCATGTTTCTTTTGAGATACAGCAATTCTGATTTGCTCATAGAGAACAGAGACTTCCTTGATGCAGGCATAATATTCCGGATAACCCTGTGGCAGCGTCTCCCATGTCTTACTATCAATACCAAATTCCCTCAGGGAAACATTGAGGGTTTCCTTATATAACTTCTTCTGACCACAATATGAGCACCCGCCTTGTGTGAATTTAAATACATACATGTGAAAAGGTGGGGGAAAAATTTGAGAGAATCCTTCCAAAAGGAGACAAAAATACAGAGGAATATGGGAAATGAAAATTGGAGCTGGAAGAATAAAACAGGTGAGGGGGTCCTGTGTTCTGTGATTTTTTTCTTTCTCCTCTGGTCTCTGCTATGCAAGAAACAAAAAGCACCTAGATCTTAGATTTTACTTAAGCAAGAGCATTATAAAGGCAAATTAATAACATGATCAATATGATTTCAGAAGTGTGTAAGTTACTCTGACAAAACCTTGAACTGATGAATAATGAAACATTGGGGGCCATTGAAACCACACTAAAATGAAAACTAAGTGCTGTATTTGAACTGAAGCTAAAGTAAGAGGGGTTTGACTCTAAATAAGAAAAGAAAAAGATGTTTTAATTATTAGGATCTGTGTAGATATAAAGTTTAATTTTCAGAATGCTACTCTGAAAGATTTATCTGCTATGACAACTGATGTTCAGGTAAAGTGTCTGCTCATTGCTGATTAGTCATACCATAGTTGTTAAAGATGATTAATTCTTGACTTTAAGAATGCACTTGTGATTTCACTTTTTTTGTATCTAATATTGAAGTCTTTTAATGAGGATGGTATTAAGGATATACCTAAGGTACATATACTACAAAGAAAAGGAGAAAATTAATAACATCTCTGTTATACTGTATTAATCCAAATTATAAGTGAAACATTAAAAAAACCCTTAGAATGTTAATTAACATACTCTACTCAGAATTTTAACTTTATATATAAAAAACTGAATAGTGCATCTATGAAACCTCAGAAACAATATGGTTACATGGACACAACATGTATATATAGCATTATATGTTTATATATATACATATATCTAATATATATTTACATAATTTTGATATTATATAGGTGTCTATATATATATAATACCTAGCATGAAATATGATGTATATATGTATATTACATAACATATATGCATATTCTTCCCAAGGTTAATGAGATAATTCAGCCTATAAAATAATTACTCTCTTTAATTATGTATATAGATATATGTGTGTAATTATATAATTTATAGGAGTTCTGAGGCAATAGTTGAGAATCAGTAAAAGGATTAATACTTTGATTGGAACCAGGTCCCTTTGAAGCCATTAATAAAAGATCTTTGGGATAAATTTTACCCTAAATAAAAAAATTTTTCCTTCAGAGAATATTATATAATTATGATCAAAGAAACAAAAAAGTATTGTACAAACTGTTCTACATTTTGAAAATCAAGAAGTCTGAGTAGCGATTTCTAAAGTGGGGTCTCTACACTTCTCTTCTTGTGTAAGTTGCCTAACACCCATAAATGACACCTCACTGAGGCCAAACTCATAAAAATATTGGTAATGTAAGTGAAGAAACTCTTCATTGGTTAACATTGACCTAATCCAATCCACTTTATCCTGTAATTCAGAATCCCTACTGTCATTATACAAACATGATTCTCTTTTCTGTACTTATTCTCCACTTATTTCAGTTCTCCTCAAACTACCTTCCACCCAATGTCCCATTTTAGTTCCTTGCCTTTTCATTGTGTCATAGTTAATAAACCAAGTTTCAGCTTACTTTTCCTTCCTCACACTTTTTATCTTCTTACTCGCCTGGGAGCTTGATTCCTTTCACATGTAAACAGATCACTGGCTACCCTTTTCAGCCCGAACTCAGCAGTCAAGGTGGAGGACTTGGAATACTCCTTATTACCCATTGCTACTCCCAAGTCTATCACAATCACAGAGAAATCTTTTCTTCTTTGAAGCTCACTCAATCCATAACCACCATCTGATTAAATTCTGGTAGCAGTGTTCTACAGACTTTCAGGATTTTGCCTTTCTTTATTTAATCAGTTCAGTGTCTGACTCAGAGTTTTTCTCTCCTCCCCAACCCAAATGCCTGAACTCCTCTCCCCCCCACCCACACACACATAATGAGGACACTGAGGCCAAGGGAAGTAAAGTGGCTTTTTGATATTAAATATGTATTAAGTGATAGAGTTTGGATTCAAACTGGTATGTTTTGATTCAAATTCTGTCATTTCATGACACTATATTGACCCTTCAATACAAGCATATAAAATGATGGAAATCTGAATGAAGAATCTATCAAAATCATGCATACTTGCCTATTGTAGAATGGCTTTACAGATCCCTTTCCAATCCCTTTATAGACACTTTCCAAAATTATCCTTTTGATGTGACAGATTACCAAAGTAAACATATCCTTTGCAACAGTTATAAGGTCTTTTCTACCTAGATGTAGCCCTAGAGGCAAAACAGCCTGCCACCCTTTGGAAGATGACAAATAACATTCAAATAGCAAAAATATAGGCATTTGTATTTGCAGCCTGATTTGAATTAAAAAAAAAAGATTAGCTGAACCTGTATAAAATTATGGAATTCATCCTTATCCTCTAGGGAAGGAAAATTTTTAAGTTATCAATAGTCTATGACAATTTTTACAATCAAGAATTAGATTCCATTAAAGGTCATGTTTTAATGTAACTAATTTTAGCATTTAAATAAGAAACATTTGATTCTTTCCTAATTTGGCTTAAACCTCAAATCACCACTGCTGGGTAAACCAGTTATTAATGTGCATAAATAGCAGTATTGTGTAAATGTTTTCAAATGTATTGTTTAGAGGTTTTCATGGAATGAAGAGTTTTATGATTTTAAACATTTCTAGGGACTTCATTACAGAACCCATTTTCAAATCCAAACTCATTTATTTTTAGGTAACATTTTATATAGGGTCCTGGGATGGAGAACTGTTGGGGAGTGAAAAAAAACTGACCAGGAATATTTCAAAGTAGGAAATTATATTACCAAGAGGCTAAATGTTACACAACAGGACCAAGTCGTTTGTCAGTAGTAAAAACCCCAAAGACAGTCTGTCTTTACTAGAGAAACCATTTACAATTCATCCAGACAGCCTATCATTTCAGTGGATATTAACAAAAGCTAATCCAGATAAATGTTTGTGGAATTGGCTTCATAACTCAATGGAATGTGAACTAAAAGTCCATCATTAAATGAAAAAGACAATCATAAAAGCAGATGCATTAGAATCTCATTAGAAATGGAACTGTCTGTTTCTCTGTTGATAGAAATATCATGACCAACTTAATCATGTCATTTTAGTTAATGTGAAAAGAAACATACAAGCTTAATGAATGCTTATTAATACTGTATGAGTCATTTTCCAATTTTTTCTCCCTTTAAAATTTTTCCAATTTATCATACATTTATAATTACATTGAATTGATATTTCTCTTTTTCTTTATCAGAACTATAGTACCAACATCATAGCTTGTCTATACTACATTTTATATGCAGTATTCCTAGACTGCTAGAATTAGAAGGAATCCTAGAAAATAACTAGACAGACCTTGCTGTCTCCCAATTTCTGGAATGATATGTATCCATATGCATATATACAAATTATACATGTATGACGCATATGTGACATTAAACACATTATTACTTGCATTTCTACAACACTTTAGAATTTAAAAAGTATTTTCACATGTATTACCTCTTTCAATCTTTGCAAGTCAATGAATTAAGGAAAACAATTATTACCTTCATTTTATGTATGAAACAACCTGGGTTCAAAGAAGTTAAATAAATTGTATCAATTAAATGGTAGATCTAAATTTATAATTTCTGACTAAAGACTAAATGTTATTTTTCATTTCATCCCAGTACTTATCAATGGTCTGATGGAAATGTTTTGTTTTGTTTAAGGCTGAAATTGGTACAACAAGTATATTTAGAGCATCAGTTGACTGTCTAGTAAAGATAACAATTTGCGAGGATGAATTTTCCACTTTTCAACCAGTTATCTTTGTACCATGCTGCCATAATTTTATAAGGGTTTTGTTTAATAAGTATATTTTTTTAATGAACTAGACACAATTCTTTAGAACACAAGGGACATGGGTCAGATAACTTTCTAGTTGGAGTGGTAGCAATTAGTCTAAGTCAATGGTTACAAACCTCATTGATAGCTCAGGAAAAAACTTTCAAATAAAGAAAAAATAAAGAAGGGGATGAGGTGTTGTATGTTTTGTCCATCTAAAAAATAATGTAGTCTGCTTAAAATCCTGAGAACCTCTTTCATTTATAAATCATTGTATTTTATAATTCTGGGTTCAATTCTTACCTCAAATATTCACTAGCTTTGTTACACTAGGCAAGTCAGAAATATTCTGGCCCTCAGTTCATACACACACACACACACGCATATACATACATACGACACACACACACATATGTATGTGTCTGTGTGCATCCAGGGAAGGATTTGGCCTCTAAATTCATTTCTGATCATCAAACTATGATCCCATAATGAATAGTAATTGCAACATAACAAATTTTGACACAATAACAGGTTAAGTCCCTGAAAATTAGAAAAATCCATAAGTGAAATGGATTACCCGAGGAGGGAAGGGGTACCTTTTCACTGGTTGCTTGTAATGTAATGTACAGTAGGGATTATTTTTTCTAGTATGGATTGGACAAAGCCTTATTAGATGAGGGACTAGTTCTTTATGCCATCTTTGCAGCAAACAAGATACTTTGTGAATAATAGCTGCTTGCGGAATGTCTGTTGATAATAATTTAGGACATTTTTGCCATGTAAAAATTATTTTTATCTAAAAAGTTCATAATGTACCAGATCAGGAAGTGCAATTGTTCAAGGTTGCAGATCCTTCATCATGGGTTGACTGATAAATTCTCTTTCAGCTGTAAAATTATGTGACTAGCTTATTCTTAATTTACTGTTTTCTTTAACAAACTCAGTAAAATTGTGATCACAATCAATCAGTACCATTTTGACAATTTTTTAAAGTCAGTTTTCCTTTTTATAGCATGCTGTACCCATTTTTAAAGTCTTGGAAACTTCCATGATGTGACTGACTTGACTTCATTTTTTTGGTCAATGAAATGCCAATTGTAGAATATAATGAGTAGAACACATATGTGAAGATACAAATGAGTGCCCAGTCTTTTATTTCATAGTCAAGAACCAGCTAGTGAAAAATCTATTCAAATGAAATTCTTCTGATTTAAGATTTGTTTTGAAAAGACAGGAAATGGTCAAAAGTTGTTAAGTGATTCAGAAGCTTTACTAGCAAAAAAAAGTATGTTATTCTCAATTGAGAGATCCCTCATCGTGTCGATTTAAAGATGAAATCCAGGCAAAATTACTCTTTCATGTTTGTAACAATAATGCAATATTCACAACACCCTAAGTGGTTATGAATATGCTGGTATAGTTGTGAATCACAAAATGGAGCCAACTCTCCACATGGAGGGCAGAACCAAAGCCTCTATTCAAATTCCAGAAAATCAAGGCCCAGAACCAGAAAACCAAAGTCATTACGGTAGTCATGAAATTGATACACATGGTTAATGCAGTGAACACCCACATTCCCAAGCCTTTACAATAGAACAGGGTCCCGCAAGCAGGGATGCCTCTCTCACTCAGGATACCTCCTCAGCCCAGTTCTTAAAACACATTAGTTGCTTAGTAAACCATTGCTTCTTTCATTCTTTCTTAATATCGATGACCTAGAAAGACAAATGGTGAGCACAAGGAGGCTACAGAAAATTTCAGAATAGATGTAGGCACAAGAATTAGTACAAATTATGTCAACAAAATAAATATATATTCAGGAAATGAGACGTTCTGGTCATGTCAATTTGGTGTATGGTCAATAGAAGGGCTTTCCTGGTGTTCACAAAAAAGGGCTTTCCTGGTGTTCAGCAGGAGGAGGATCTCAGCAAAAAGGTACTGTCTCCAGGTGGTCACTGAGAGAAAATCTGACTGTCCTGTTGGCTTTCTTCCTTATATACAGTATAGCTCCTCCCTGTTCTGCCCCTTCCTGTTAAGGTGTTACCTACTCCCAAGGTGTTAACTACTTCTGTGTTAGTTAAATAGCTTAAATAAGGTGTTAACTTGAAGTAAGGTGCTAAGTATCTATTTACTAAGTACCAATACAAAGGGGCATGGAAGATCTTCAGATTCCTTAACATTACAATCTTGTATCTCAGAAAATTCTTAAGCAGTCTTTGAAAGACCATGTTGGGACATGGTGAAGGCATCTTTTAAAATTATATAATCATGTTCCTTATGCAAAAAATAATTCTTTTCAGCTGTGTCAAGATAGATTATGATCAATCTGTCAAGTAATCCTAAAATACTTACCTCAATCCAAGCAAAGTGATATAAATATAGTTAATAAATAGTAGATAAAAATAATTTTCATTTTAGTATAGTTATAATCAAAGAGCCTTGATGAATTTATAAAAATATTGATATTTATATGATTATAAAATAACACACTTTCATATATCAATATTCTGTATGCATTTATGTGTTGTGTCTGTATGTTTATATGCATATTATATGGTCTATATGTTTAGAATACCTTTTAGTGTTGACAATGTGGCAATAGTGGATAGACAAATAGCCTTTTGAAAAAAGGAAGACTTACTTGAGTTAATGATCCATCTTGACTTCTACAGACTGAATGACCCTGAGCAATTTCCTTAGTTGTTCTAGTTAACAAGCACTGCTTTAGACTAAGTAACAATCTAACTTTAATTAAGTTGCATGGAAATTTCTGTGTGTTCTTGGTATTTGTCTTCTCACCACAGAATTATTTATATCAGTAAAATCATAGGTCCAGTTACTATCTATGCTATCCTTATCTATCTGTCTATGTATCTGTCTATGCTTCTATGTGTTTATGTGTGAATCACCTATTTTGCATAAGAATATTAATGTATTGGATATTGCATTCATGACTGTGTTGTCTTCCTTCCACTCCATGCTTTGATCCTTTTTGTCTCCATAAAAGGATTCTAGAGTTTCATTGCTATTCTTACTTTGCTTCCTTTTCCTCATGTTGGCCAGTCAAATAATTGCTTGATTTTTTAACTCTGTGTAACACTGCTTGTGGGGGAGGGGGGGGAAAGATCTGTGCGTAATTACTGGTGTTTTCACAGCTGCCAGAGCAGTTAGGAGGGTGCTGCAGCCCCCCTACAGCTTTGGCTCACTGAAAGGGCATCCCAGGACCACCACTCAAGAACAAAATCTATATCTAGGCCACTCAACACAAGAGCCCTTGGCCCTGATTGATCACCTCAGCCCCCACCCCCCACTGCCTGCAGGCCTAGAACTCTGAAGCAGCCCAGTGGAGGTAGTTGCTGCTTTCAGCTGTTCCTGCTGCCACAGCTGCCTCCTGCTGCTTCCTTGACCTGGGAGCAGTTCCGCTAGACTGCTTTTCTCCCCCAAAGTTAGCAAATTCCACTGATCTTTCTCTTAGCCTTATTTCTTCTGGCCTGATAAATGTGGAAACTGTGCCTTCAGTGCCTCAGGATCTACCCTTGTTTAGATTCAAGCTGCAGCTCCAGGCAATCTCCCTGGGGACTGGCTGGGGTTTCGGGTTGGGCTGATCTTGGCTCCCAGCCTGCTGCAATGAGCCACACCTGCTGAGCTGCCTTCAGTGAGACATGTGTTTTGTGTATTTTTGAGAGTTTTGGAGCCCTAAATTTGTTTAGAGTCATATTTTATGGTTATTTAAGGTGGCTGTGTGGGAGCTGCAAAACTTTGCTGTTTCTATGCCACTATCTTGGCTCTGCCCACATCAATCATTCTGTAAGCTTTTATTAAATACTTACTATATGCCAAACAGTATGATAAGCAGTGAGGTTATATAAAAATGAAACTGAAAAAGCCACTGCCTTCCAAGAGCTTATCAAGGGAAGCCACTTACATATAAACAAGTAAATATAAAATGTATGCTAAATAAATTCTGGGTAATTTATAGGGTCAGCCCAAGCTTTTATTATCTGAGAGTAACAGGAACAGTCACATCCCATTAAGAATAGTCATAAAAATAGAACTTGTTTGTGTTTATGTGTTTATGATAGGAGAGAGCTACATGGCTCAATAGATAGGTTCCTGATCCCAGATTAAGAATGATTTGAGTCCAAATTGGGCTTCACACACTTGCTAACTGTATGACTCTGGGCAAGTCATTTAAAGTCTGTTTGTCTCAGTTTTCCCAATTGGAAAATGCCAATAGTAATAGCACTTGTTGTGAAGATCAAATGATATAATATTGTAAAGCAATCAGCCCATTTCCTAGAACATAGTAGGTGCTTAATAAACTGTTGCTTATTTCATTCTTTCTTCATATCTATTATCTAGAAAGTCAAATGGTGAGTACACGGAGGCTACAGAAAATTTCAGAATAGATGTAGGCACAAAAATTGATATAAATTAGGTCAACAAAAGAAATGTATGTTTAGGAAATGAGATGGACTGGTCATGTAGTTTTGATATATGGTCAATAGAAGGGCTTTCTTTGTGTTCACAAAATTTTCAAATATAGACTCCAACATGTTGTGTTTTCCTTCCATGAACAATATTTGAGAAAAAATAGAAAAGTCTCAACATAGTAGGGCATAGGTATGCTGGGTCAGTATCTACAGAGGAATTGCTATGTCAAAGCTATCACATGTCCACTGAAGGATGGTGTTATCCTTTGTCCTTGGTTCTCAGAGGCTGTACCGTCAAAGTACAACCTCTGGCAAGTCCTTTCAAGAAAATAAAAAGGGATTTTGATTTGTGCCTAGGAATGAACTTTGCAAATTGGCATCTGAAAATCAACCCGGCTACTTAGGAGAGGTAAATAAATCAGTTTGGCTGCAGGGTGGTGAATGTTTAAGTCTAGAAACTTTTATACACAATCTAATAAGACACAGAGGGTTTGTGATGTGTGTCAGAGAGGAAAATGTGTAGGGCTAAGAAATTATTGAATCTTGACATAGTTAAGTAGAATTATATATGAATATATGACAAGAAATGTTTGATATTCTATTATCTCTTAATTTATAATATTTTAAAATTAAAATGTTATCACAAAAGATATTTTGAGAATAACATTTTCACTACAAAGGGTTTCGATTAAAAATTCTATAATTCTATACATACAACCATTGGGCCACTCAGTCATAAACTATTGACTCTGGATAGGAATTTAGACATATGTTAAATTAAGTAAATAATATTTTCTTTTAAATAAAACCACCACAATCTTGTTGTTTCTCAATACTCTAATTTCAAGCCATTTAATTATGCCATATTCTTCAAATGAAACTCACATTTTTGTAGCACCTTAGTCTTTTGATAACTTTTTCTTCACAAAAAGCCTATGAAGTGAACAATTCAAATATTGATGCACCCAATTTATAGATTAGGTAATTGAGATTTGGAGATGTAAAATAACTTGGACAAGGTTGCAAGGGAGTTAGTGATAGAATCAAAACTGTTCATGCTAAGCCCAATTACTAATCTATTATGGTATACTTCAACTTCAATATAATTTAAAACTGAAAATATAATAAGATTGAATTTAGAACTGGAAAAATATTGTTGAAGAAGTCTGCTCTACCTTTTATTAGGTGTCTGTAGTAGATTGTTCTTTATTTCACTGCCTTATCATTTTATGGAAACTTAGGAACCTCAACCAATTGTATTTATTGACCAACAAGATGCAAATCATATTGGTTTCACTCTTGCTTCTAATTGACTTTCATTTCCCCTCAGTTGCGTTTAAATACGAGCATGCTCAATGATGTACTTTCATAAGTTATTTTTATTATTATTGCTATGATGGTGATGATGATAATGATGTCTCCAATTCTCTATTTCTTCTCTCTGATGAATCTTATTCCTACTAACCACACCCACATTCCTTTACCAGTTTGATTTTTGTCCTTCACCAGGAGCTATAAAACTTCATTCCACTCCATTCATACCATTTATTCATATACTGAAATATTTTTTACTCTATATCCCATAGTCAGTGCCCTAATATAATTATCTTCAGGCTTCTGTATTTACAAGATGCATTCTTCTTGCAGATTTATCCATCATTGCTAAACCTCTTCTCAGTTTTATTCTAACCTTTCTCTACTCTCTTCAATTTATCTTCTAATGCTACTGGAGGGAGCCAAGATGCATTCTTCTTGTAGATTTATCCATTATTCCTTAACTTCTTCTCAGTTTTATTCTACCCTTTCTCTACTCTCTTCAATATATCTTCTATTTTTATTTTTTAAATTTATTATACATTTATTATTTTATTTTTTAATATAAAGTTTTGTTTGTTTTCTTGTTTACATCATTCAGTTCCATGAGATTTCTGACTTACAAATTTTCTCCCCATATTTCCCCTATCCCAAGCCCCAAAGAGCAATCCAACTGTAAAGCCCCGTCCCCTATCTGCTCTCTAACTTTCTGGTAGGGCAGGGAGGGTCTCCTTACCCCAGCCCCTGCACATCTAAATTCCCAGTTGCATGTACTGCAGAGCTTTAGATTCTAGATTCTCTCAGTTCCTCCCCTGTTACCCACGCCCACTGGAAGGACAAGCAATTCAATACAAGCTGTGCATGTGTAATTGCACAGGACATCTTCACAGTGGACATACTGTGACAGTCTGATCATATGTCCCTCCTTCCTATCCTGCCATTCCTTGTTCCGCTCTCTACCCTGTCCCTGTCCCTTTACTGAAGTGTATGCTTCCAGCATCCCTCCCCCACCCCTTTCGCTCCCCTCCGTCGTCCCACCTCTCATCCTCATGCCACCCACTCTCCTGTGTGGCATGATACCCAGTTTAGAGTTTATGTCATTCCTTCCCCAGGCCACATTCAATGAGAGTAAATGAGAGTAAAGTTGTAATATTTATCCCTTGCCTCTTCTATATGGGATGATTAACCCCATTTTGTCTCTCCCTGTATCCTCTCATTCTAGTCCTCTCCTACCTCATAATTTCACCTTTTAAGGTATCATCACTTCATATTCAATTGATCCTATACCCTCTATATACACATATACACACATGCTCAGATATGTATTCATATGCATATATAGCCTCCTATATAGACATATGTGTAAGTACACATATATACTTTTGTATTCCCTTCCCCTTTCCTCATACTAAGAAAAGTTTCATAAGTTACTATTATGGTTTTTTCCATATTGGTATGTAAATAGTTCAGCTTTGATAAGTACCTTATGACTTCTTTCCCATGTTTACCTTCTCATGCTTCTTGTGTTTGATTGTCAAATTTTCTGTTCAGTTCTGGTTTTTTCAGCAAGAATGTTTGAAAGTCCTCTACCTCATTGAAGGACCATATTTTCCCCTGGAACATTATACTCAGTTTTGTAGGGTAGGTGATTCATGGTTTTAATCCTAGCTCCCTTGATCTTCAAAATATC
>CM053594.1:189582138-189601163 GCA_028646575.1 Pseudocheirus occidentalis
CTGGTCCCAGCTCCCTCCTGAATCTGCCAGACAATCACCTAGATTCAGGAGCTGAAAGCTGCCAGGCTCTTGTCCAGTCCTCAGAGATGAACAGTTCCCAGGTCCTTGTCCAGTCCTCAAGGCAATCCCCGGCACACACTGAAGTTCACAAGGTTCAGCACACCTCAAACCCTAGAGGACTTCTCTTTCCTGGAACTCAAGGATCAGCCAGGCCACCAACAAACAAAGTCCCATCCTGTTCATTTTTTCAGTCAGTTTCACTGAGGAGCCAAATCCAAAATCTGTCTGTCTCTCTAAAATTCTCCTGCTTATAAGCACTGGCCTTCTCCCAAGTCAACAGGGGAGTGTCTCAGCCAATAGCCTCCTCCTAAGTCAACAGGGGAATTCACACCTTTTCACCAATGGAGGAGTTCTGTACTTAGCCCTAAGTTAGTAGGTGCTGCTTAGCCCTAAGTATCTGATCTACTTAGCCCTAAGTATCCTATCCACTTAGCCCTAAACATCCAACAAATTGATTACTGTTACAGTACTTGTAGCTCATAATCCCTAAAATATATTAAAAACAAAGATTAAAACATATTAACACTAATTTCATCTTGGTGATGCTTTTATGAATACAGATATATGTCCATATAAACATACATACACTGTATACACTATACATGCACATGCACACATACACCTCCAGAAATTTCTGTCTGCAACCACCAATGCAGTCACAACCTCACATTGAAAGTAAATTTCTTTGGAATTTTGTGTGATTTTTTCCTTGTATTCTGTAAATAGCATGAAGCAACTTTGAACAGAAGTTATATATTTTAAGATGTGAATGTGAGTAGATTAGCATAGAAGGTAGGAAGGTAGTATCTGCCTTTGAGACATGACATTTTTCATTTTCACTCATTCTGGGGTAAGTTTGAAATGTTTTGCAATTGGCCAAAAGTCAGAAGAATTTTTTCTTTCATAATTTGAAAACATTAATGTAGATTTTTATGCATATAGAAAATGATTTTGAAGATAAAAATCTTTTAGGCATTTGTTCCACATAAAACAACCAAATTTACTTTGGATTTGAAATTTGGGCATACTTTTCAAAAAGAGGTAATGAGTTGTGCTTAGAAAAAAAGTCACATGACAATTCTATGAATTTCAATATGTGTTGAATCAATATTTCAACATGTTTAAATCTATATGCACTGATATATTTGTTAATAATTTTAATCTCGCTCAGTTTGGAAGAGATTGAATCCTTCTCCTCTAAAGTGAGGAAAGTTTTTCAAATCCTTATACTCCTTATACAGAAATACTCTGTATTTCTCTAATTCTATCATTGTAACTCACTGAATATTGGCTTTACTGGTAAAATTTTACCCACATCCCATGCCTAGTTCCCACACTTTATTATTCAATCTTAGTGCAGTGCCTGGAAAATATTAAGATCTTAATATATACTTCATGATTGTGTATAAGAAAAAAATCAGAATCCATTCTTCTCACAGATTTATTGAAATAGGTGCTCCCTTTTTAAAATATTTATCCTTAAGAAGTAATTTATAAACATAATTTATCAATCAACTGATCACCAAACATTTATTATGTGCTCCCATGTGTCAGGCTCTGTCTTAGACACTGAAAATATCATCAAGATTATGCACTTTGGGACTATGGGTTCAATGCCTATCAGATTTTGTGAAATTCTCATATATGAAATGAAGCTATGACAACATAACTTAAATTAATGATGTATCAACTAGATAACATTAAGAATTTAGGAATTAAGTATTCATTTTACATGTGCTCCTGGATAAATCAGTTAATTGGCTGTATGTTCTACTTAATAATAATAGGTTTTGCTGATAGCATTTTAAGGCATGCAAAGTGCTTTACAAATATTATCTCATTTCATCCCCACAAGAATCCTGGGAGATAGTTATTATTACTATTCCCATTTTACAAATGAGGGAACTATAGTAAGCAGAGTAAAATGACTCATACAGTATCACATAATCAACAAGTATCTGAGGTTAAATTCCTGGTTCCACCATAACAATTAGTTAACTCATCTGTAAAATGGTAGAGATTAGATATAAGGATCTAAGCAGTATTTTCTGTCTCTGAAATCCTTCATTCAAAAGACAGAGGAGGCATCTACTTTTCCCAAAACGGCTTGTCAATGAATCTCTGCTTTTTTTTTAATTTTAGAAAATAAACAACACAGATTCTCTTATGAAAGAACAAATTACAACAAAGGACTTTACTGGAAGTCTATTTGTGTATATACACACATACACACATATACATATTTGTGTGTGTGTGTGTGTGTGTGTTTCCCTTTCCTATGTCCCTATAGATTTTAGGAACTTTCGATAGCAGTTGTATTGAAATCCAGGGTGAATTATTAGAAAGTCTTACTATAACAAGTGTAACCATGATAGTATATCACTTGTTTATAAATAAAATAAAGGTGTTTTAATAAAGGACTATTAATTTAATAATAGATGGTAGATAATAGATTTATTCTCACCACAATCTCTATTCTGTCCCTATGTTTGTTCTATTCTTATCCATAAGATCGTAATCTCCTTCAGGATTGGGAAAGTTTGTGTATCACCAATGTCTGATACACTGTAGGCACTTAATAAATATTTATTGATTGAATGATCCATACATTAGTGGATCTAATGCAGGACATCCCAGGCATTGAAATGATACTCTATTTACAACATGTACTAGAGGAAATGCATGAAAGTCAAAAGAATGAGAAAATACAAGGTAGGTTGGGTATGTACTGTTGACTAGAGCACTCAAATGAGGAAGATCATATATTCAATGAAGAATCAACGTATGTAAGTAGTAAGCTGATTAATGTAAACTGTATTGTTTTCTTATTGATTCTATTTACAAATAATTGATTTTGGGGTGGTTAGGTGGTACAGTGAATAGAGCACCAGCCCTGGAGTCAGGAGGAACTGAGTTAAAAATCTGGCCTCAGACACTTAACATTTACTAGCCTTGTGACCTTGGGCAAGTCACTTAAACACAACTGCCCTGCCCTCCAAAAATATATAAATAACTTTAAAAGACATTAAATTGATTTTTCCCCTATAACTGCTTCTGTTCTATAACTATTTAAGTCATGGATCCTTACCTCTGAACTTATTTAAAAATTTACCTGAACACTTACGGGTTAAGTTTAAAAACACAGTTCTTTCGCTAAACACTGATCTATTCTTGACTCAAGAATCTTAGTTGACTATGGAGGAATACGTTAACACAAGTGATTGAGGCCTACCATTTTTACAGCACCAAGACATCCTTCCAGGATGTTTGGATTAATGTACAGAAAGATTGAATCTTTCATCTCTAAACTTTGCAGTTGTACTCAAATAAAGAGAATTTCTTAGTTTTTTCTTTTATATAAATACTGAATCTTAAATGCTTAATAAGAAAAAAATCTTATTAATTTGAATATAAAAGAAAAAATGTCAGGAGGTGGACACAAAATGGTGGAGTGAAAGCAAGAAAAAGAATGAAAAAATAGAAGACAATGTGAAATATCTCACTGGAAAAAAAAATAACTGACCTGGAAAATAGATCCAGGGGAGAGAATTTAAAATTTATTGGACTACCTGTAAAGCCATGACCAAAGAATTTGATAAATTTTGTGTTTTAAAGAGTCATTTTCTTTAGTGATTTTTTTTCATTTTACCCTTTGTAGTTTTTAAAATAATTTTTCAATTTATCTCTACCTCCCTATCTTGGCTTTTAAAAGTCCTTCTTGAGCTCTTCTAAGAATGCTTTTTGGGTTTGAGACCAACTCATATTTCCTTTTGAGCTTTCAGATGTGGGTATAGGGTCAATGCTGTCCTCTTCTGAATTTGGTTGTTTTTGCTCACCATAACAGGATTCTAAAATCTTTGTTTTTTCAGTTTGCATTTTTCCATCTATTTCCTGACTTTTAAAGTGGATCTCTGTTTCTGGGATACAGAGGGCTCTGACCCATACTTCTTATGCTGGAAGTTAGAATCCCGGTTGTTGATTTAGTGTGCTATGACCTCTGAGTGCCTCAACTGAGGCCATGGCCAGGACTTTTGCCATTTCTCCCACGTAGCAATGAAGCCTACAAGATGAGGTGTGGAGGAGGGGTGATCTGGCCCCTACAGGTTTCTGCCTCCATCCCCCTGGGGTAGAGGTCAGGCCAGCTTAGCTGCTGGTGACGTGGACTTCACTGGTGTCTTCCAATTCCCCTGGATGTATGCAGGCACACCTAGTTTTCTATTGTTTGTGCTTGCTTGCTCCATCCCCTGGAGTTCAGGACCTCCTTCTGGTCAACTGAGATGAGGTTTGTTGAGATTGGGATTTCTCCTGCCTCAGTGTGGTTATAGCCATGCCCTTCCTCCAGGATTCCCAAGCCTTCCCCTAGTTCAATTACTTCAATACTGAAGCAATATTCGTTGTGTTTTTCAGGGTCAGAGAGGGAGATGAGAGCACCTACAGTTTACTCTATCATCTTAAGTAAGCATGAAATCATATTCTCTTTTCCTTCTCAGTTATGTCATGCTGGTAATATTTTTTTTGCATCATAATAAGCCTAAGTCTTTTACCAATACAGATTCATAGCTTCATAATGAGATGAAAGATAGGAACCAAGGGGTGGCTTTCTCCTGTAACTGTACAGCAAATTTATTGGTTGGTACAAAGAGGAACCAAAAACAATTTGAGAGAATAGATCAATTAATCAAATCGAATGTCTTTTAAAGGATGTCAGTATTATGGACAACATTTGAAAAAAAAAATCCTGCCTAAATATAATATGGGAAAAACATGGAGACAATGATTCATGTGAAAATGATACAGGTGTTTATGTTCATTTTGTTACATGGCAACCAATAAAGCTATTGTTATTTTATTTAAATACATGAAATATTGTTTTGATCAGGGAATTCTCTCCATTGACACAGAACCCAAGCTCTATAACTTTGTAGAATTATCTCCATGAGTTGTCATGGCTGAATAATTAATCTCCTGGGATTTAAATTTTTGTTTGATCTTATTATCTCCATTAATTGTAGTGGAGTACCCAAAACAATGATCCTTATAATTAATTCAGAGTAAAAAGAAGATTTTGAGGAGACTAATAAGCATGCCACGCAATGATAAATCAAAGGAAGTGGAGATATTTGGGTGCCTCTCTGTGGCTTCATTTTTCTCATCAATACCATGAGATTTCTCAGGGACCTTCAACTTAAAGTGTATGATTCTGTAACTTCTGCCAGGACAAAAAAATGTTCCACTTTTTCCTCATGGGTAGCACGAGGGTCTGGCTTACTTCTAACACATGGAATAGTCCATCTTTTTTTTTTCTACTGACTAAGTTGGTCTTTATTTTTTTTATTAACTTTTGTTTATTTTTAGTTTACATCACTCATTCCATGATATTTTGAGTTACAAATTTTCTCCCCATCCTTCCCCTACCCACCACCTCAGAACAGCCATCACACTATATACCCTGGACCCCAGTCTCCTATATTCTCCCGCATCACCCCTCTGGCTTTCCAGTAGGACAAGCTGGATCTCCCTACCCTAATGAATTCCCTAGAAAAAATACGTAGGGCCAGGGATTTACTATCCAGTCATATCAAACATTTAAAGAGCAATTGATTCCAATATTTGACAAACTATTTGGGAAAATTGGTGCAGAAATCATAGCAAATTCTTTTTTATGACACAAATATGGTGCTGGTACCTAAATCAGAATGAGACAAAATAGAGAAAAAAAAATTATAGACCAATTTCCTTCATGAATATAGATGCAAAAATTTTAAATAAAATATTAGCAAAAAGACTACAGCAACATATCACAAGAATAGTACACTAGGATCAGATAGGATTTATTCTAGGAATGCAAGGATGGTTCAATATCAGGAAAACTATAAGTATAATTTATCATATCAATAACAAAACTAGCAGAAACCATATGAATACCTCAATAGAATCAGAAAAGGCTTTTGACAAAACCCAACAACCATTCCTATTAAAAACACTAGAAAGTATAGGAATAAATGGAGTTTTCCTTTGAATAATAAGTAGCATCTATCAAAAACCATTAACAAGTATTATATGTGATGAGGATAAGCTAGAAACAATTACAATAAGATCAGGGGTGAAACAAGGATGTCCATTATCACTCCTCTTATTCAATTTGGTACTAGAAATGTTAGCATTGAGAAGAAAAAAACTGAAGGTATCAAATTAGGCAAAAAAAAAAGACTAAGGTATCACTCTTTGCAGATAATATGATGATATACTCAGATAATCCTAGAGAATCATGTGAAAATCTATTTGCGACAGTAAATAAATTTGGCAAAGTTGAAGGATATATAATAAATCCACATAAATCCTTGCCATTCCTATATATTTCTAATGAAATTAAACAGCAAGAGATTAAAAGAGAAATTTCATTTAAAGTTAGTGCTGACATGAAAAAATATTTGGGAATCTTCTTGCCAGTACAAACCCAGGACCTATAAGAACACAATTGCAAAACACTTTTCATACAAATAAAGTCAGACATAAATAATTGGAATGACATCAGTTGCTCATGGCTAGGCCAAGCTAATATAACAAAAATGAAAACTTTACCTAAATTAAATTACATATTTTGTACTATACCAATGTACCAAAAATTATTTTATTGAGCTAGAAAAAAATAGTAACAAATTCATCTGAAAGATCAAAAGGTCCAAAATATCATGGGAATTAATGAAAAGAAATACTAGGGAAGGTGGCCTACACATACCAAATTTTAATCTGCATTATAAAGCAGCAGTCACAAAAACTGCTTTGTAGTGGCTGAGGAATAGAGTAGTGGATCACTGGAATAATTTAGGTACATGAGACACAGTAGTCAATGACTATAGTAATCTATTGTCTGATAAACTCAAAGACCATGGTTTGGAGACAAGAATAGACTATTTGACAAAAAGGGCTGGGAATGCTTGAATATATTATGACAGAAACTGGGCATAGACCAGTAACTTACACCATATACCAAAATCAAGTCGAAATGGGTGCATGATCTAGGTATAATGGCTGAGACAGTAAGCAATCAGGGAGAGCAAGGAATAGTTTTTCTGTCAATTTTATGGAGAAGAAAGATTTTTGTGACCAAACAAGAGTTAGAGAGTGTAATGAAATGCAAAACGTATAATTTTGATTACATTAAATTGAAAATTTGTAGAAATAAAGCCAATGTAACCGAGATTAAGAGGGACGTGAAAAAAACTTGGAAAGAATTTTTACAACCAGTGTCTCTGATAAAGGCCTCACTTAAAAAATATACAGAGAATTGAGTCAAATCTATAAGAATGCAAGTCATTCCCCAATTGATAAATGGTCAAAGGATATAACTAAGCAGTTTTCATAGAAAGAAATTAAAGATATCTATGAATCTATGAAAAAATGCTCTTGCTATTGATTAGAGAAGTGCATATCAAAACAGCTCTGAGGTACCACATCTCACTGGTTAGATTGGCTAAGATGACAAAAAGGAAAATGATAAATGCTGAAAAGGATGTGGAAAAATTGGAAAACTAATGCATTGTTGGTGGAGTTGTGAACTGATTCAACCATTCTGGAGAGCAATCTGGATCTATGCCCAAAGGGCTAAAATTAAATGCATACACTTTGACTCAGCAATACCACTTCTAGGGTTGTATCCCAAAGAGATCTTACAAGTGAGAAAAGAACCCATATGTACAAAAATATTTAAAGCAGTGCTTTTCATGTTGGTAAAGAACTGGAAATCAAGTGGATGCCCATTAATGGAGAAATGGATGAACAAGTTGTAGTATGTGAATAGAATTGGATGCAATTTTTTCCAAAAGAAAAGAGGAGCAGATGGATTCATAATAACTTGTAGAGTCTCATATAAACTGATGTTGAGTGCGAAGAGCCAAACCAGGTGAACTTTGTACACAATTATAGACACAATGTACGTATGATGACTATCCTTGATAGACGGGGCTCCTCTCAGCATTTCAAGTTTATAAGACAACTTCAAAAGACTCATGGTGGAAAGAGATATCTACATCTAGAGAAAGAACTAGGGTCTGAATACAAACTGAAGCAGATTACTTGCGCGCTCTCTCACTTTTTTTAAGTTCTGTTTTGATTCCTTTTTCTCATTGTTCACTCCATTGGTTGTTATCATTCTTTACAACTTGACTAATCTTTAATGTGAAAGTATTCGTAGATCCTATATTTGGTTCCATGCTGCCATGTGGGGTGAGGGGAGAAGAGGGTAGAAAAGAGGGAAGGGGGAAAATTTGAAACTGAAGGGATTGTGGAACTGAATGTTGTAAACAAAAAGTAAAGAAATAAATTTAAATTTTTCATTTCACCACAAAAACTCTCTCCAAAAAGCAAACCAGCAAAGAAAGAAAAAAAAAACACAATTTTGTATGACCTTGATTATTTAAAATTTCCACTATTTCTTCTGATGGATTATACTCAGTTTTGTTGGTTGGCTATTGTTGATTGTAATCATAGCTTCTTTGTCCTTCAGTAAATCATATTTGAAGTTCATTGACCCTTTTGTGTAGAACCTGCTAGATTCCATGCTATACTGACAGTGGCTACACAATACTTGAATTATTTCTTTCTGACTGTTGAAATATACTTTACTTGGGAAAGAAAATGTTTTCTAGGAGTTCTGGAATTTAGTTATAATATTCTCAAGAATTTTTATTTTGGGTCCTCTTTCAGGAGGTGATTGGCGGATTTCTTAAATTTCTGCTTTAGCTTTTATTTCTAGAATATCATGGCAGCTTTCCTTCAGAGTTATTTGAAAGATGATGTTTAGACCCTTTCTTTGTTCATGGATTTCAGATTGTTCTGTCAATTTTAAATGATCTCTTCTGGATCTATTTTCCAAGTTCATTATTTATTCAAGGAGATATTTCACATTGTCTTCCATTTTTTTCATTCTTTTACTTTTGTTTTCTTGTTTATTCATTACTCATTAAGGCATTTACTTCCAATTGCTCAGTTGTAATTGTTAAAGAAGTATTTTCTTCAGTAAGCTTTTGGAATGTGTTTCCATTTGATCAATTCTACATTTTAAGGAGTTTTTCTTTCAGTGAATTTTTGTGCTTTTTCCATTTGCCAAATTCCACTTTTTAAGACATTCATTTTTTTCATTATCTTTTTGTATACCACCCCCAGTTTTTCTTTACCATTTGGCCTAGTATGTTTTTAAGGTGTTATTTTCCTCAGTTCTTTGTTTTGTATCTCCTTTACCAAGCTATTGAGTCATTTTTTTTGTTATTTTAGTGCATCACTCTTATTTCTTTTCCCAATTTTTCCTCTACCTTTCTTACTTGATTTTCAAAATCCTTTTAGAGGTCTCCCAATGTCTTTCATCAGTTCATATTAATACTGCAGACTTTGATACAGGAATTTTGACTATTTTGTCTTTCTGAGTGGGTATTTTGATTTTCCTTGTCACTATAGTAACTTTCTATGCTCAAAACTTTTAGTGTTGTTTGCTCATTTTCCTACCCTACTATTTGACTTTTTCAAATGATTTTCAAAATCCTTCTTGAGGTCCTCCATGGCCTGTAACCAGTTCATATTTTTCTTGGAAGCTTTTGGTACAGTAGTTCTGACTTTGTTGTCTTCCTCCCATTCCATGCTTTGATCTTTTTGTCCCCCCAAAAATGAATCTAAGGTTTGATTATTGTGCTTGCTTTGCTTCCTTTGCTTGCTCATGTTGCCACTCAATTACTTGAGCTTTGAGCTTTTTTTCCACAGTAGAACTCTGCTTCCAGAGAGGAGAGCTTTGTTCTAAATCACAGATGCCAGAGCTGTTATTTGGGTACCCACTCTGCAGCCCCCCACATGCTGTGGCTCACTGTTCATACACCCCAGGGTCTCTACCCAAGAACATGACCCAGATTCAAGCAGGTTAAAGTAAGAGCTATTACCCTCTGAATGGTTGCTTTGTCCCCCCTATGATCTGAAGGCCAGGAGCTCTGAAGAAGACACATGGCAGTGGCTGCACAGCTACTATTCCTTTACCACTTCTTTCTCCAGGGGCAGGGGCCTACTACTCTCTCAGTCCCCACCCAGTTCCAACAGAGTTCTTCACTGACATTTTATTTTTCCTTTGGCATTTATTGGTTGATAATTCTGGAAACTTCCACACATGCTGGTGATCCAATCTCCCAAAGTCCTGTCCAGTCACTGCTGGTTGGGGCTGCCCTTGGGATAAAACTGTGGGCTCACATGGGGCTGGGCTTGTGTCCCAGCACCTGTGATGGACCATTCCTGTAGGCCTGTCAGGCTCTCTTCAGCAGATTTGTTTCTCTCTGTCACTTTGTGGATTCTGTAGCTCAAAAATGTGTTTGGAGTAATATTTTATAGGCATTTGAGGTGGTTATGAGGGGAGCTCAAAGAGTTTTACTGCTTCTATGATGCCATCTTGGCTCCACCAACTTTTAATTCTTTGTTAAAGTAGTTTTCTGCTTCCAAGGTGGATGGTGCCCATTTCCAAACTTCAGGGGTTTTATGTAGCTGTTTTCATAGATAAATTCTAGGGACTTTTAAGGTTTTAGTTCTCCCAAGATGATATTATCTAGGGAGAAGTTTTTACTGCTCTCCTGGCCTGTGCTCTAGTCTTTGAGTAACCACAAGCACTCGTTCATGCCCTGGGACTTTGACAAAGACCCCTGAGTCAACTGTTGTCACAAGCTCTGGTGTATTTGTGGTTCTGTGAGGTTCTTCCTAACCCTAGGACTGTCACCCAGGTCTGTGATGCAGATTTGAGTATGGGAAAAGCAAGAGAGTCTTTGCCTCAGTTCTGGCAAAAACCTTGTAATTTCCTACTGACCAGTTGTTCAACACCTTTTTAATCTAGGGGCTGATAGATCTGTAAGCAGCCTCTGTCACTACTGATTCAGTCTCTCCCAAAGCCTGCTCCTGGTTTTCTGGAACTGGACCCATGATGGTGTGTCCTACTCTGGACTGTGTTTCACGCTCACCCGATCCTTTGCTGATAATCATCTAATTTGTTTTTTCCCATCTATGTACTAAGAGTTCTGGAAAGTGCCATTACTGTGACTGATTCAATCTCATTGAGGCCTGCTTCTGGTTTGCTGGGGCCTGTTCTTCACTGGTGCAGCCAGTGCTGAACTGTATTCCTCTCTCATGCAGGTGCAACAGACATTTCCTTCTAACCTTCTAAGTAGTCTTTGGTTAAAATATTATTTTACTTCATCTTTTTGTAACTTCTGCTCTTCTAGAGTTTATTTTGAGTCATTATTTAAAGGTATTTGAGAGTTTTGGGGTTCGGATGAGTCCCTGCCTTACTCCACCATCTTGTTTCCATCTGTCTTTGCTCTCTTATATGTACAATTTCTCAGATACCTTAAAGTTTGCAAAGTGCTTAAGGTATGTCACTTCATTAATCCACAATACAGTTCTGTGAAATAAGTTCTATTATTAGCCCCATTTTAAAGATGAGGGAAGTGAGTCTCATAGAGGAAAATGGGCTTGCCCAGGATCACATAGCCAGTAAGCATCTGATAATTCAAACCTGGGTCTCCACTGACTAAAGAGTCCAGTATTGTATTACACATTCCATGTAGATATATGTGACCTTCTGGTGGAGGAATACTCTACCAGGTATGCTCCCAACTTTGTTCTATAGCCTTGGTTTGCTGAATGAGCAGAAATCTGATGCAAAAGGAGAATTTATTTTTTCCCTTTTAGACTTTGGTTTCTGACTTGACTATAGTTTGACTTGAAGCTAGGCAGAATAGAGAATTGGTTTTGTAATGTTTTCCAACAAATTCTGTCCATGTCTCTATTTCTGTTTCTATCTCTTTTCTCTCCTACACAAAACACTTGTCCTGCAAACTCATGCATACACATTGATATAATCCCTGGTGGTCAACAGGGCCCAGGGGAGGAAGTTCAGTGCTCTCCTTTCCATAAGAACAATCATGTGCCTGATTTGTGCTTAAGATTGTTGTTGAAGATTCTACTTGTATTATAGAAAACTAGTTGTGGATATATTTGTATGTCTTTAAGCTGAGGATTCTCTTGATGATACACATGATTAGTAGTTCAATTTACACTAGATTAGTATGCTCATTACTGAGGTAAGACTTCTCTTATAGTCTATATTTTGATTGTGTTTATTAAATATTTCTCTAGAGAAACATTGTGCAGTGTTTTTATGGATTCTGCTTTTTGGCTTTCTAAGAACAAGAATAAAAGATCTCAAGAGTTCTGAAACTTCAATAGATTTAGGAGTTCAGAAAACCTGACACTGAATGAACCTTAAGGTATTAGCCCTCTTCTCCAAACTCCCTTTCAGTCTTACAGGCTCATTAACAGCATTAGATATTAAGAGATTAATGTGATTATATTATCAAATTAGCTTAAAGACACTGGGAAATCCTTGAAAGAATAGGATGCAAGGCATGTAAACTGGAGAAGGGACACTGGAAATATTAGGATTATGAGACTTGCCCTGGTAAGACTGGTGGAAAACCACAGTAAATTGTGTTGAACAGTCAAAGAACAACACAAGGTCATTCATATAACTAGAAGAAGAAGAGAGAAGAAAAGGGACATTAAAAGGCAAGAAAAAGCAGAGAGAAAAGGAAGGGGAAATAGTTTATGTTGAGTATTACATTTCCTTTCTAATCTTTTTTTTTTTTGTCTAGGGACAGTTTAATTTTCCCCAATTCTTTTCCCACAAATACTGTATAGGCTGGAAAGATCACAAGGAAAAGATCACAAGGAAAACACAAACAATTTATTCTTTTAAAAATTTAGATATAGTCAGTCAATAAGCATTACAGACTTAACTATATTTTAGGGGAATTAGGTTGCAAAGTGGATAGAGTGCCACACCTGGACTCAGGAAGACCTGAGTACAAATCCATCCTCAGACACCTATTATCTGTGTGACACTAAGTCATTTAATTCCCTTTGTCTCAGTTTTCTCATTTGTAAAATGAGCTGGAGAAGGAAATAGCAAATTACTTCACCATTTTTAACAAGAAAACCCCCAAAAAATATCACAAAGAATCAGGCACAAGTGAAAATGACCGAACAACAATAATTTTTCAGTAATTGTGTTAAATACTAGGGACATAAGAAAAACAACAAACAGTACCTGATCTCAAGGAACTCATATTCCAGTGGAGAAAAGAGAGGACAGTGTGTAAATATCTAGACATATGAATCTAGATATAAAGTATATGAAGATCTTCTCAGAGGAAAGGGCACTAGAAGATCAGGGAAGGGAAAATGGAGAGGTCTGTTGCAGAAAACAAAATCGTAAAGAAATCTTGAAGAAAATCAATACAGCTTTCTAGGTGTGTGTGTGTGTGTGTGTGTGTGTGTGTGTGTGTGTGTATAAAACATATTAATATATTCAAAGAACTATTCTTTTCAAGAGGTGAGTACTTAATAAATATGAATAGGATTAGAGGAGATTGGATAAAATAATCACTAAATTTTTGTTCACCAAGAAATGAATTTTTTATTAAAGTTAACTCATGGAACCATTTACTGTCATATTAAAAGGGTTGATAGTTGCATCAGTGAAAGAAGTACCCATATCTATGAGATAACATATCTTTTGAATTATTGCATTATAAAAATATAAAAATAATAATGAGGATTAGAGTCCCATCTTATTTCAGAATGATGGTCATATCTTTCAATGAATAATGAAGATAGATATATTAATTTTGAATGACAATTGAATCCAAATTCTACTCTGTTCTGTTCCATGTCAGAAATTCTGATGAAATTCAACTTCTGTCAACTAGTACCCTCTTTGACTTTGGACAAGTCATTTAAAAAACCTTGACTTAATTTCCTCATCTCTAAAATTAAGGTATTTTTTTACATGACTTACAGAAGTCATTCCCCCAAACCTCAGTAAATATATGATTTTATGAGTTCATTATGTAAATATGGGTTATTTTAGATCATTATTTCTGCTTGGAATCCATTTCAAATGGATAAAGTGTTAAATTTAAACTGATATAAAGCCTGTGGCACAAGTTCTTTTCAAATTTATTGGTTTAAACAGTGATTTTATGACAGTATTTCTCGTTCCAAAAATGTGAGTTCCATCCTATTCACTAAATATTTTATCTTGAAGCTTAAGACATAAAAGAAGAATTGAGGTGGAAAATAGTCAAAAGGATTTTCCATTTCAATTTCATCTTTGCCTTGAGTTGGCTTGTTAAGGATACCTTGTCTTTTCAAATCCCACAATCTGACATGTCCTGGTGTGAGTCTTCTTTTCCACCTGCACTGATCAGTATGATGCCTCTGTACATGAAATCTAAAGTGACATAATGTTCTCCAAATGCAGTTGAGAGGTAATTCTTGAATTATAGAAAAATGGACACAATTTGGTTAGGAGGAAAAAATAAAATAAAATCTACTTAAATATTTATTATCGGAAGTTTATGTTCATAAGTGGTTTAAAAACAAAGAATAAAATATTTTTAACAATATTTCTAGCAGATTACAGTAGCAGAGTTTTCAAATAAGATACTCTGTGGGATTTATGTTCCCTATCCCTATTTTCTTGTTTGCTTTCCTGTGAAAGCCAGGTCAATGACTAGACTATCTAGCTTCAGAGGATTCCTTCTAACTACAAGAGAATGTTTTTATTCCTCTTTTCTGTTAAGTGGAGGTCGATTTTTACTTTGAGAACTGAAGAATAAGCTTTGCTCAACTTCCAGCAAATAGGTAATGACCCTGGATCTGAAAAAGATGCCTGTACCTCCCCAATGGTGTTTACTTTATCCTATCTGCTAAAATGACTACCAATCACTTGCCTGACAGCAATTACAAATCATCAAAAGAATTGCCAAAACCATATAATTATTTTGATGATTGACTGTCCCTATCATGACAAGCTCATGACTGATGCTCTTCCTTTGTTTGAAGGTAGGTAGAATGTTTTAGGCCAAACCCAAGGTCTTGAAATAATTGAAAGTCCTCCTCTTTAGTAAGACCATGTCTGTGGATTACAGATGTATCAAGAAAATATTTCATGTAATTTAGGTTATCGTAATCTTTAGAATAGATATGGAAAAGGCCTTAGAGATAATTTTGTACAGGCCCTAATTATATAAATGAGAAAATAACAGACAACATATTTATGTGAAAAGCCCAGGGTTGCACATCTGATAAGCAACCACTCTCAGTTTCAGAAAACAGCACTGTGCCTCCAAAACAGTGTCCTTTCAACTTTGCCACATGGCCTAGCTTGATGTTCCATTCTGCTCATTGCTAACTTCCTACAGTGAATTGCTTCTGTCTCCAAAGTATTTTTCACTATGGTAGAAAGGAAACTATTCTTGTATTAGAAAACTTGGATTCAAAGTCTTCTAATAGCCTCTCTGAGTCTCAATTTCTTCATCTGTAAAATAGAAATGATGATACTTGCTCAGGGTTGTTGTAAATCCTGTTTCATAAATAAAGCAATATACACAGATAGATATAGATATAGATATATGTTTATTTAATAGTGTACTTCCTTGCTTACTTATTTGGGGACAGGTCTATTATTTCAATGGTGTGGAGAACTCCTGGTGATGACATTCTGTTTCTCAATCCTATCAGTTTCTGACTGGCAGTGGTGATAGTTGGTGACAGTGATAATGTTTCTTCATCTGTGATCCATAAACCCCAAGGGATTTGTGTATATATTTCAGAATAGGAAAAATTATCTTAATTTTTTGCTTACTTCTAAAAGAAATTTATCCTTTCCTTCAATAATTTTGAAACATACTTATCATGGGGGTCAACTCAATAAGCATTTATTAAAGATATCATTTTATAACAGGTACTATACTAAGTACTGAGAATACAAATACAAGCAAAAAGAAAGACAAGGCTGGAAGAGATGAATGTCCTTCCAACGTGAGAAGGTCAAGTCTGAAGTGAACTTCCAGAGTGAAAAAGTCACAGAGATAAAGTGAACTTCTAGGATGAGAAAGTTGTCATGGCATAATGGAGAAAATCTAGAGTGAGAAGTAGTGCCTAAAGTCTACCATATGAAAATTTAAGAATTTTGGTCTCCAAGTTTTACCTGAGAGTTTAAAGTGAGGGACTCAAAAGAACTCAGACACAGCATATCAAAAGCAGAATTTCAATTCAATTATTGCTGACTCCAAGGATCAGCACCCTATACACAACTTTTCCCTATAAATGTAAATTATTATTGTTGGTTTTACTACTTCTTGTTGGTCCTGATCTTGCTTTTAAGATTATGTGGAGACAAGAACAAAATCCTCAAAAATACCCCTGAGGAGATTCTAAATTTTTTCTGTCCCTTCCAGGAGTTCTTGGTGCTATTTTTACATAAATGTAGAACAGGTAATCAATGATATAACAAGACACTTAGAAATCTCTCCGACTAAAGTTATACTTCAAACCAAACTGCTTAACATTCTCACTTCAGTTTCATTCCTTTGAGTAAAAGCACTAGTTATTTTTTTTAAAAAATCTCCTGATTCAGACAGATGAATTAACCAGGAAGGTTCACAACTAATGAGGTATCAGTGTTAACTGACAAAGTAGCCTAGATAAATTTCAGATTATGCAGATATCACTCAGAAAGAGTCTCAGGCAAAGGGGCATAGGACTACTATATTTCATTTGGAAGATGATCTGATAATGCCAAAAAAGGCACACTTCATAGAAGAAAAGGTTTCAGTGACCCCCATACAAGAAGGCCGTACTATGAAAACACTAGGGCCCAAGGCAGGAAGAGTGCCACTGGAAGAAGTGAGTGAAAGGCTATTTGCAAGGTTTTTGTATGACATTGTATGCATAATCAACAAAATATTGCTTGCCTTCTAAAAGGTTTGGGGAAGGGTAGGAAAGAAAGAGAGAAGTTGACAATCAAACTTCTTAAAAATGAATGGTACTTTATAGAACTAGAAAAAATAGTGACAAAATTCTTTTGGAAGAACACAAAGTCCAGAATATCTAAGCAATTAATGAAAAGAAACGTTAGGGAAGGTGGCCTAGACATACCAGATTTTAATCTCTATTATAAAGCAGCAGTCCTTAAAACTGCCTATTACTGGCTAAGGAATAGAGTAGTGGATCAATGGAATAGATTGGGTACAAAAGACTCAGTAGTCAACGACTACAGTAACATATTATTTGATAAGCCCAAAGACCCCAGTTTCTGGGTTAAGAACTCACTATCTGACAAAAAATTCCTGGGAAAATTGGAATATAATATGGCAGAAACTGGGCATAGATCATCATCTAATGCCATACACCAAAGTCAAGTCTAAATGCATACACGATCTAGGTATAAAGGCTGATACTGTAAATAATCTGGGGAAGCAAAGAATAGTTTACTTGTCACATTTATGGAGTAGGGAAAATTTTATAACCAAAGAAGAGTTAGAGAGCATTATAAAATGCAAAATGAATAATCTTGATTACATTAAATTGAAAAGTTTCTGCACAAACAAAGCCAATGTAACCAAGAGTAAGAGGGAAGTCAGAAACTGGGAAAGAATATTTACAACCAGTGTCTCTGATAAAGGCCTCATTTCTAAAATATACAACGAATTAAATAAAATGTATAGGAATACAAGTCATTCCCCAATTGATAAATGGGCAAAGTATATGAACAGGCAATTTTCAGAAGCAGAAATTAAAGATATCTTTAAGCATATGGAAAAATGCTTCAAATCACTATTGATTCAAGAAATGCAAATGAAAATAACTTTGAGGTACCACATCTCACCAGTCAGATTGGCTAAGATGACAAAGCCGGAAAATGACAAGTGCTGGAGAATATGTGGAAAAATTGGCACTCTAATGCATTATTGGTAGAGCTGTGAACTGATACAACCATTCTGGAGGGCAATCTGGAACTATGCTCAAAGGGCTATAAATAACTGCATACTTTTGATCCAGTAATACAACTTTTATGGTTGTATCCCAAAGAGATCATAGAAGTGGGAAAAAGACCCGTATGTACAAAAATATTTATTGCAGCTCTCTTTGTGGTGGCAAAAAACTGGAAACGTAGGGAATGCCCATCAATTGGGGAATGGCTGAACAAGTTATGGTATATGAATGTAATGGAATACTATTGTGCTATAAGAAATGGGAAGCAGATGGACTTCATAATTACCTGGAGAGGCTTATATGAACTGATACTAAGTGAGAAGAGCAGAACCAGGAAAAATTTGTACACAGTCACAGATACATCACATGTGTGATGACCAAACTTGATAAACTGGACTCTTCTCAGCAACACATGGTTAAAAGACAGCTCTACAAGTCTCAGAATGGAAGGAGAAAGGTGACAATAATCAAGTGACTCTGTTAAAAAAAATCTTAATTCTTTCAAGGTCAAACATTTCTTTTCATGTGTAGGTCTATAAAACTAAACTCTGATGAGGATAGATGCTGGAGGCAGCAATAAACTCTGAAAAATATATATTCCAAAATTATTTTTAAGTGAAAAGCTGATTTACCACCAGGGTGTTGCCTACGGTCTGATCTGCCTAGAAATTAAGTGTGAGCATGCCAGTTGTAATGGTAATTAATTTGTTTGATCAGATGTTAAGTAGATCCTAGTAACCTAGAGTTAAGTATAGAACTCTGTCAACTGGTGAAAAGGTGTGAATTCCCAGAACTCTGTCCATTGTTGAAAAGGTATGAATTCCCCTGTGACTTGGAAGAATGCTATTGGCTGAGACACTCTCCTGTTTACTTGGGAGAAGGTCAGTGCTTATAAGGAAGAATTTTACAGAGACAGGACAGATCTTGGATTTGGTTCCTGAGTGGCTGACTGCAGATATGAACAGGATGGGACTTTGTTTGTCCATGGTCTGTCTGATCCTTGAGTTCCAGGCAAGAGAAGTCCTGAAGGGTTTGAGGTGTGCTGAACCTTGTGAACTTCAGTGTGTGCCGGGGATTGCCTTGAGGACTGGACAAGGACCTGG
>CM053594.1:189601663-189618204 GCA_028646575.1 Pseudocheirus occidentalis
CCAACAAACCTCAGTTTAGTCCAAGGGGAGGCCTTTTCTTCATTTTGACTCTGGGTGGTCTCTCTGATTCCCTGGATCCTCTTCCCTGGTCCCAGCTCCCTCCTGAATCTGCCAGACAATCACCTACATTCAGCAGCTGAAAGCCACCAGTCTCTTGTCCGGTCCTCAGAGATGAACAGTTCCCAGGTCCTTGTCCAGTCCTCAAGGCAATCCCCGGCACACACTGAAGTTCACAAGGTTCAGCACACCTCAAACCCTTCAGGATTTCTCTTGCCTGGAACTCAAGGATCAGCCAGGCCACCAGCAAACAAAGTCCCATCCTATTCATGTCTTCAGTCAGCTTCATGTAGGAGCCTAATCCAAAATCTGTCTTGACTCTTTTAAAATTATTCCTTATAAACACTGGCCTTCTCCCAAGTCAACAGGGGAGTGTCTCAGCAATAGCTTTCTCCCACATCAACAGTGGAGTGTCTTAGCCAATAGCATTCTTCCAAGTAAACAGGAGAATTCACACCTTTTCACCAATGGATAGAGTTCTATATTTAGCCCTAAATTACTGATCTATTTAGCGCTAAGCATCTGATCTACTTAGCCCTAAGTATCCTATCCACTTAGCCCTAAATATCCAACAAACTGATTACCATTACAATATCTGAGGCCACATTTGAACTCAGGTTCTCCTGACTCCAGGGCTGGTGCTCTATTCACTGTGCCACCCAGCTGCCCTAATGTGTTATTTTTATAGTGAATATGATGTCTCCTCATGAATGAGGAGGATAATTTGTTAAGATAATTAAACACCAACAGAGAAGTTTATACTTGACCCTGGAGGTAAGAGGGAGCACCTGAATTTCATTGAATAAGGAGGTGGCATGGTCAGGTGTATGTTTTAGTAAAATCCTTTTGGCAGCTGTGAGGAAGATAGATTAGAATGGGTAAGAAGTTTAGTGAAGGAAATGAATTAGGAAGTTATTACCATAGGCAAAGCAAGAGTTGGTGAGGAAGGGTAATAAGAAGAAAGAAGGCAAATAAGAAGATAAAGGAATAGTTTACATGTCAGATCTATGGAGAAAGGAAGAATTTGTGACTAAACAAGAGATAGAGAACAACATGAAATGCAAAATGGATAATTTTGATTACATTAAATTTAAAAAGTTCTTGTACAAATTCAATGTAACAAAGATTAGAAGGAAAATGGAAAGCTGGGAAACAATTTTTATAGCCAATGTTTCTGATATATGTGCCATTTCTTAAATATATAGAGAAGTTATTCAAATGTATAAGAATGCAAGTCATGCCCCAATTGATAAATGGTCATGGGATATAATCAGGTAGTTTACAGATGAATAAACTAAAGTTATTCATAGTCATGTGAAAAAAATGGTCTAAATCACTATTGATTCGAAAAATGGAAATTAAAACAGCTCTGAAGAAACACCATACACCAACCAGATTGATTAACATGGCAGAAAAAGAAAATTATAAATTGTGGAGAGGATGTGGAAAATTGAACATTAATATTTTGTTGGTGGAGTTTTGACTGATCCAGCCATTCTGGAGAGCAATTTGGAATTATGGCCAAATGACTATAAAACTGGGCACATATTTTGACCCTAAAATACCACTACTTGTTCTGTGTCCCAAAGAGTTCATTAAAAAATGGATAATGACCCACATGTACAAAAAATAGCAGCTCTTTCTGTGGTGGCAAAGAACTGGAAATTGATGGGACACTCATCAATTAGGAAATGGCTGGACAAGGTATATGACTGCAATGGAATAGCATTGTACTATAATAAATGAGTGTCAGGGCCATGATAATGGAGTAAAAGCAGGAACTTGCTTGAGCTCACACCCCAACCACCTCAAATACTTGTAAAAAATGACTCTAAACAAATTTTAGAGTTATAAAACCCACAAAAAGACAGAATGAAACAAATCTTCCCCTGAAGGCATCCTGCAAGCCAAAAGGAAGGGTCTATTGTAATGGGATTATGTAACAGTAACCAATTTAGCAGATACTTAGCCCTTGGTAACTTAGGGACTAAGAACCTCTTGGGAGAGGCAAAAGGTGCAAACTGTCTCCTGTGTGAGCAGAGTGCATGAATTCTGTCTCCTTTTGCCAACTTGGCGAGAGGGGGTTGGCTGAGACAGGAGGCCAGTGTGTGTATGTAAGAAAAATTCCATTGAGAGAATCGGGAATGTTGCACCTTGTGGAGGAAAAATTGTAGAGACTGAATGAGAGAGAGAGAGAGAGAGAGAGAGAGAGAGAGAGAGAGAGAGAGAGAGAGAAAAAGAGAGAAAGAAAGAAAGAAAGAGAGAAAGAGAGAAAGAAACAAAGAAACAAAGAAACAAAGAAAGAAACAAAGAAAGAAAGATTGAGATTATCTCCCAGCATCTGGGAGCTGACTGAGAAGTGAGTTGGAGTTTTTTTTTCTTGAGAACAGAATCTGGTGAAGACCAAAGTGGCTGTTGCTGCTGCCTGGAAGGCCGGTGTTGCTGCTGCTGCCTAGAAGGCCTTCTAGAAGGCTGAAATTACTTCTGGGTCCTAGGACAAGCCGAACTGCTGGAAGACTGAAGAATCATGGCCATATTAGCCTGCATTTGTGGCTCGATTGTTTCTAGAGTTCCTGGCAACAGAAGTTGTGAAGAGTTTGAGATATTCTGGACCTTGTGAACTTCAGTGCATACCAGGAACTGCCTGGAGGACTGGAAGAGAACCTGGGAGCTGTCTGCCCCTGAATCCAGATGACTGTGTGGCAGATTTAAGTAGGAGCTGGGACCATGGAAGGGGATTCAGGGAATATGAGAGACCACCCAGAGTCAAGATGAAAAAAGGCCTCTTCTTGGATATTGAATGAGTGATGAAACTGTGATGTATTTGTGCATGAGGGGTGGATGGCTTGTGCATTTCCCACTACCCTTTAAGAGGGTACTGAGTAGTGACTGATGACTGAGTAGTGACTGAAGACTGAATGGGGACTGATGGCTAGATAATTAAGTTGCTGATTAAGTTTATCTATAATTGCCCAATGAGTGGAAGATAGATTATTGTATTGTGAATTGATTGGCTGATTGAGTATTGATTATTGTATTGTGAATTGATTAAATGATTAAGTGATGAGGGTTTCCCTCTTAGGGAAACCAGGTGATTATTCTTTCTTTTGTTCATTGTTCTAAATATTGTGGCCACTGTAATGAAAACTATGTGGCCATTCTAATGTTAAACAGTTGTGACACTATATTGTGAATTTCTGTGATAAGATGTAATGTTGTGAATATTATATTTTGTTGTGAATGTCTTGATTTGTAATGGAATAAGTGGAGTGTTCACAATACTGTGTAATTAGAACTTTAAAAGCTGTTCACAATAGCATTGTTTTGGGAATCTGCTTGTGAATGGCATTACAGCTGGGAGGGGAGAGCAGTCCCATGTGGCCATACTCCCACCTCAAGGGACTGAATCACTGGCAGTTGTGAAAGTTTCCAGACTTTTCAACCCACAATGGCACAGACTTTTCAACCAACAAGAAAAAAGTGAAAAAATAGAAAGTGACTGGGGAAACTCTGTTGGACTTGGGGTGGCAGAGGTGGTGGTGGTAGTGGCTGCTGCCATGGCAGCAAGGAGGCTGCTTTCAGAGCTCCAGACCCATAGATAGTGGGGGTAACAAGCGGCTGATCTGAGGGTGATTGCAAGAACATCTTTGCCAGCACTGATGCAGGATTCTCTTGCTTTACCCTGCTTGGATCTGGGTCACTTTCTTGGGTCACTTTCTCAGCAGCCCTGGGTTGAGGAGGAGCTCTGGCATGGCAAAGCTTATGACAGCTGTGGAGAGGGAGTCCTCCTCATAGTTCAGAGGCAGGTGCCTAGAAGTAGCTCCTACAACAGCTGTGCAAAACCCCAGAAATTTGGGACACAGCACTCTCCACTCTGGAAGGAGAGTTCTACTATGACAAAAAGTTTAAAAGTCAAGTAACTGACTTATAAAATGAGCAAAGAGCGGAAGATAAATCAGGCTATAGAATTGTTCTTTGGTGACAAAAAAGATCAAAATTAGAACCTGAAGAAGAAAACAAGGTCAAAGCTCCTGCGTCAAAAACTTCCAAGAAGGATGTAAATTGTTTGCAGGCCATGGAGGAGCTCAAGAGGTATTTTGGAAACAAGTAAGAGAAGTAGAGGAAAAATTGGGAAGAGAAATGAGAACGATTCAAGAAAGCCAAGAAAAATAAGCTAACAGCATCGTAAAGGAGACCCCAAAATACTGAAGAAAATAATACCTTAAAAATATACTAACTCAAATGGCAAAAGAGGTCTGAAAAGCCAATGAGGAAAAGAATGCCTAAAAAAGCAGAATTGGCAAAACGGAAAAAGGAAGGAGGGGCTTTACAGTGGGATCTCTGTTTTGGGGTTGTGGGTAGGGGAAAGATGGGGAGAAAATCTGTAATGCAAAATCTCATGAAAATGAATGATGTAAACAAGAAAATAAATAAAATAATTAATTAATTAAAAAAAGAAAAGAAAAGAAAAAGAAAAAGCAAGTCCAAAAGTTTACTGAAGGAAATCATTTCTTCAGAGTTATAATGGAGCAAACAGAGGCTAATGACTTTATGAGAAACCAATATTATAAAAGGGACCCAAAAGAATGAAAAAAAAAGAGAAGACGATGTAAAATATCTCACTGGCAAAACAACCCTAGGTGAAGAATAGATCTAGGAGAGATGATTTAAAAATTGTAGGACTACCTGAAAACCATGATCAAAAAAAGAGCCCAGATCTCTTCTTTCAATGAATGCTCAAGGAAAACTGCCCTGATATTCTAGAACCAGAGACTAAAATAGAAATTGAAATAATTCACAGATTGCCTTTTGAAAAAGATGCCAAAAAGAAAACTCTCAGAAATATAGGCAAATTCCAGAGTTCCCAGGTCAAGGAATATTACAAGCAGTCAGGAAGAAACAATTAACATATTGTGGAAATGCAATCAGGATAACAAAAAATCTAGCAACTTCCACGTTAAGGGGTCAAAGGGCTTAGAATGCAATATTCTGAATATCATAGGAGCTAGGGTAAAATCAAGAATCACTTATCCAGCGAAACTGAATATAATAATTCAAGGGAAAATATGGTTATTCAATAAAATAGAGGACTTTAAAGTATTCTTGATGAAAATACCAGAGCTGAACAGAAAATTTGACTTTCAAATACAAGAATAAAGAGAAGTAAGAAAAGATAAACAGGAAAGCAAAGTCCTAATGAACTTATTAAAGTTGATCTATTTACATTCCTCCATGGAACAATGATATTTGTAACTCATGAGATTTCTTTCCTTATTAGGAGGTTTGACAGGATAGTGGGGAAGTATAAGAAGTGATGATGATAGGGGGGAGGACAGATTGGGGAAGGGAACAGTCAGAAGCAAACACTTTTGAAAAGGGACTTGGTCAAAGGAGAAAACAGAATAAATGAGTGTCAGGATAGTTGTAATACTATGCACAAGCAGCTTCCAAAAAGAATGCTACTGTGAATAGCTTTTAAGGTTCTGATTACACAGTACAGTGAACACTCCATTTATTCTATAACAAATCAAGGCAAACATTCACAAAAAATCACAATACAGTGTTCACAACAGCCATTAAAATGGCCACATCATTTTGAACAAAGTGGTCAAAATATTTAAAATAAAGAACAAAAGAATAATCATTTGATATCCCTAAGGAGTTTTGCCTCCTCACTCAGTCATTCAGTCATCTCACAATACAATGATCTATCTTCCGCTCCTGGAGCAATTATAGATTAACTTAATCATCCACTTATTTAGCAATCAATCACTAAATAAGTATCATTAATCACTAAATATAATCATTAGAACCTCTACCCCTTGGACTCTAGTAAACTTCAATTTCATCACGTATTCAATATCTAAGGAGAGGCCTTTTCTTCTTCTTGACTTGGTCTGGTCTCTCAGATTCCCTGGATCTCCTTCCATGGTCCCAGCTCCTACCTGAGTCACCTGGATTCAGAGGCAGACAGCTCCCAGGTTCTCCTCCAGTCCTCCAGGCAGTTCTTGTTCCACACTGAAGTTCACAAGGTCCAGCACATCTCAAGCCCTTCACAGCTTCTGTTGCAGAGAACTCAAGGATCAACCAAGCCACAAACAAAGTCTTATCACTGTAATGCTTCTTCAGTCCTCCAGCAGTTTGGCTGGCTCTAGAACTCAGAAGAAATCTCAGCTTTGCAGGTGCCTTCTCAACAGCAACTTCAGCCTTCACCAGATTCTAGTCTCATAGAAAACTCCAAGTCAGTTCTCAGTCCAGCAAGTGGCAAGCCAAATTCCAGATGCTGTGAAAATTGTTCTCCCTCCACCAGGACCCTCCAGGAGGAAAATTCCTGATTCTGACTGTCTCTTCTCTGGGCTCTTCTTAAACACACACACACACACACACACACACACACACACACACACACACACACACACACACACCGGCTGGCTTCCTGTCTCAGCCAACCCCTTCCTGATATGTCAGCAACAAGAGACAGAATTCACACTTTCTGTTCCTTTGAGAGAGGTACTTAGCCCTTAGTTACTAAATGTTAAGTACCTGCTTAGTTGACATAAAAAAGAAGGGGTCTTCAAATTTAGATTAATTACCATTACAGTAGTATAGAGGGAAATCTAATTAGTCTTTCACAATACGACTATGATGAAAATGTTTTGTATAACTACACATGTATAACCTATATTAAATTGCTTGTCTCCTCAGTGAGGAGTGAGTGAGGAGGGAAGAAGTGAGAGAATCTGGAATTCCAAGTTTTAAAAAACTTTTCTACACACTTCTGGGAAATAAAATATACAGGCAATGATGCGTAGAAATCCAACTGGCCCTACAAGAAAGTAAAGGGAAAGTACATAAGTGTAGGAAAGGGAGCTTAGAACATTTGACTATAGAACTTTAAGTTTTAGATTCTTCCCCTTCCACCCTCATCATCCACCCTCACTGAAAAGACAAGCAATTCAATATAGGCTGTATATGTGTAGTAACAAAGAGCATCTCCACAATGGACATATTGTGAGAGAGTGATTATATGTCCCTCCTTCCCATCCTGCTCCCCTGCCTTGTTCTATTCTCTACCCTGTTCCTGTCCCTATCCCTGTCCCTTTACAGAAGTGTGGACTTCCAGCAACCCTCCTCCCCCACCCTCCCCTCCTCTCCATCATCCCAACCCTTTCACATCCCCTCTACACTAGTGTGTGGCAAATTATCCAGTTTAGAGTTTATGTCATTCCTTCCCAAAGCCAAATTCAATGAGAGTAAGGTTGATCCATTTCCTTTTGCCTTCCTGTTCTTCCCCTCCATTGTAACAATTATTCCTCACATTTTCTATATGAGATGATTAACCTTATTCTTTCAGAATTTCACCTTTTAAACTATCATCCCTTCCTATTCAATTGATCCTGTGCCCTCTATCTTCACATATATACACATACTCAGATATGTATTCATATGGATATATAAACCCTCTTATATGGACATATGTGTATATATACATATATATATACATTTGTGTTCCATTCATCTACCCTCACACTGAAAAAAATTTCATAAATTACAATTATCACTTTTCCATGTTGGCATGAAATAGTTCAACTTTGATAAGTTCTTTATGATTTCTTTTCCATGGTATCCTTCTCATGCTTCTTGTATTTGAGTTTCAAATTTTCTTTTCAGTTCTATTTTTTTCAGCAAGAATGTTTGAAAGTCCTCCACCTCACTGAATGACAATATTTTCCCTTGGAATGTTGTACTCAGTTTTGCTGGGTAGGAGATTCTTGGTTTTAATCCTACCTCGCTTGATCTCTGGAATATAATATTCCAGGCCCTGCGATCCCTCAATGTAGAAGCTGCCAGATCCTGGGTTATCCTAATTGTGTTTCCACAGTATTCAAATTGCTTCCTCTTGGCAGCCTGTAATATTTTCTCCTGGATCTGGGGCTTTGGAACCTGGCAATATTATTCCTAGGGTTTCCTTTTGGGTATCTTTTTCAAGAGATGATCAGTAAATTCTTTCAAGTTCTATTTTGCCCTCTGGTTCTACAATATCAGGGCAATTTTCCTTGAGCATTTCTTGAAGGATGCTTTCTAAATTCTTTTTTTGATTATGGCTTTCAGGTAGTCTAATAATTTTTAAACTGTCTCTCCTGGATCTATTTTCCAGTTTAGTGATTTTTTCAAAGAGATATTTCACATTGCTTTCTATTTTTCCATTTGTTTGTATCTGTTTAATAGTATCTTGATTCCTCATATAGTCATGTGCTTCCATTTGCTCCCCTCTATTTCTGAAGGAAATATTCTCTTCGGAAAGCTCTTGAGATTCTTTTTCCATCTGGCAAATTTGACTTTTTAAGGCATTCTACTCCTCATCGGGTTTTTGGGCCTCTTTTGCCATTTGAGTTAATTTGTTATTTAAGGTGTTGTTTTTTTAGACAGTTTGTTGACTCTCTTTTCATGATTTTCTTGCATCATTCTCATTTCTCTTCCAAATTTTTCCTCCACTTCTTTTATTTGGTTTTCAAAATCCTTCTTAAGCTTATCTATGGCTTGTAGGCAGTCTTTATATTTCTTGGATTCTTTTGGTGTGGGAGTTCTGACCGTGTTGTCTTCCTTCTATTCCATGCTTTTATCCTTTTTGTCCCCCAGAAAAGATTCTAGAGTTTGGTTGCTGTTCTAACTTTGCTTACTTTGACTGATCATGTTGCCAGTGAATTACTTAATTTTTTACCTCTGTGGAACTCTGCTTCCAGAGGGGAAAGCTCTGTCCCAAATTGCTGGGGGTTTCATAGCTGCTGGAGCTATTTAGGAGTCTGCTGCAGCCCCCACCAGCTTTGGCTCAGTGAAAACGCACCCCAGGACCACCACTCAAGACCTTAATCCAGATCCAAGCTGCTCAACACAAGAACACTTAGCCTCTGAATGATCGCTTGGCCCCCCCTGCAGTCTTCAGGCCACAACTCTGAAGCAGCTAGTTGGAAGCTGCTGCAGGGCTGCTGCTTCTATCACTTCCTTGCCCTGGAGGCGGTTCAGCCAGACTGCTTTTCTCCCCCAACTTTACCTGAGTTCCACTGTCCTTTTATGTAGTCCATGTGTCTTATGGCTTGATAAATCTGGAAACTGACACAGCTGATGCTGATCCACTCTCCTGAAGGCTCCAGCCATGGCTCCTCCTGGCCTCCCCATGGCCACACCATGGCGTCAGGCTGTGCTGGTTTTGGCTCCCAGCACTGGGATGAGCCCTTCCTGCTAAACTGCCTTCAGATGGAGGTGTATTTTTCTGGGTTTGGGGGCCCTAAAATTTGTTTAGAGTCATATTTATGGTTATTTGAGGTGGCTATGTCGGAACTGTGGAATCTTGTTGCTTCTATATCGCCATCTTGACTTTGCCCCCTGCCCATCATTTTTAATAGCACAATAGTATTCCACCACAGTCATATATTTAGCCATTCCACTTTATCACCACATAAAAGAACTGCTAAAAATATTTTTATTCATTTAGACCCTTTTCCATTTTCTTTGTTGTCTTTGGAATGCAGTCCCAGTAGTCATATTGCTAAGTACAGGGTTATACAGTTTTATACCCACCTAGATTGTAGTTTCTATTTTTAACCTCAGATCTTAATTCTTCCTGGACACTGATCACTTGGTTACATGTATAGACATGCCCTTTTGCCTCTAGCTATTTTTGGTTTTTAACATTGAAAAACTGATATTGATCTCATTTCCACTGTACATGGCACTTTTCTTCTGGGCCTTTATAGACTCAGTTTCTTCTTTCCTAGTACTTGATCACCTAGTCTGCATTACCTTGCCCTTTGACTCTGAACTAAAACTCTAGCCTCTTTGCCCTGTATGTCTTGTTCCAATCCTGGCCCCATCTAGAAGGACAAGACATTCTCTAGAGTATGTTTTAAAAAATCATTCTTCCCTAAATATTTACCTTAAAAACCTTCCAGAAACTTCTTTCTCTGGTTTTCCTTTCTGCCTTCCAACTAGCCTGCCAGGTGGTAATGAAACACCCTGAGTACATTAATCATTAACCTGACCATATGTGTCGACACAGCAAGTGTTCTATGGAGGGAGTGGTAGTGGAAGGGAAGCCAAAAGAATCCCTTGTTTTAGGAAGCATTAATTTGCATTATTGTATTCACTACGATGTTTGTAGAGGAAAATCACAATACCTAATACTGTCTGAATGCATGAAAAGGAATCTGGGATTATAGATTGAGTTTAAAGAAGTCATGGGTGGAAGAAACTATGATATACAGTTACATCTGGGCTTTCCCTTTACCGTTCTTGGAATGTTCCAGGCCAACGCACACAATGCTAACAAATCACAAGATTTAAGAGTTTAGAAACAGCCTGAGACTTTTGTCCACTGTAGATTTCTTTCTTCATTTTCCCGATTCATAGTTCCATATGATTAGACAGAATTCCTTTTCTTATTGAAACTCATTATAGCAAAGAATGAAAAGTATTTTAGTTTATACATGATGTGGTTGACTAAACATGTTTTTACCCAAACTGTCTTATCTGTTTTACTTTCTGGGGCAATTGCTCATTCACTATTATCATTTTCTTAGAATCCATGCTGAGAAGTTATGCAGAATTTCTGCCAAGTAGTAACTTCATATTTTGGAAGTCTGTTAAAGATTGTTCTATGCATTCTATGTATTTCTTCTCCTAGAAGAGTTTAGATGAGGAAGAAAATAGTAGAAATATGAACCATTAAATTTTTTAGGATATTAGCGTAGTAAACACAAGTATAAAACAGAGTAAGGGAATCACAACCATACCTAAATGTTCCAGTAGAAGGAAGAACAGCACCACTTGCCTTCCTATGGAAATGCACGTCTTTGGCCACTTTGGGTAGCAGGTTTAGAATTTTGCCAAGAGATAAAAAGACAGGAATAGCAGAATAGCTTTCTTCATATATTCGATGGGCTGTCATGTAAAAGAAGGGATTAGACAATGATTTAATAGAACTAGAGGAAAAATAGTTAAGAATGATAAAGTTACAGATTGTTTTTTAATATAAGGGAAAACATTTTAGTAATTAAAAGAAATTGAAAAGCAATGCATTTCTTTATGAAGAAGTAAGTGTTGGGGGCAGTTAGGTGGTGCAATGAGTAGAGCACCAGCCATGGAGTCAGGAGGACTTGAGTTCAAATCTGGTCTCAGATACTGAACAATTATTAGCCATGTGACCTTGGGCAAGTCACTTAACCCCAATTGACAGGCCTTCCCCCCTCCAAAAAGAAAAAAAAAGGGAAGAATTGTATTGAAGAAAATACAGAACTCCAACCTTTAATGTTTCAGTTGTTTTTCAGTCATATCTAACATTTTGTTACCTCATTTGGTTTTTTTTTTTAGCAAAGACCCTGACTCTTTTTTGCTCTAGCTCAGTGATTCTCAACCTTCCTAACGCCGCGACCCTTTAATACTCTTATTTGGGAGTATCTGCATGTGAGCAGACCTGCCTGGAGATGGATAGAGGAGCAGTGTCTTGGTTCCTAAGACGAATCATAAATATGTGTTTTCTGATGGTTTTAGGTGACCCTGTTTGACCCCCAAAGGGGTCACAATCCATAGGTTGAGAACCAGTGCTCTAGCTGATTTTACAGATGAAAAACTGAGGCAAACAGGGTTAAGTTACTTGCCCAGGGTCACACAGATAGTGTCTAAATCTATATTTGAACTGAGGAAGGTAAGTGTTCCAGGCTCCAGACCTTCACTGAGCCCCCTAATTGTATCAACTATCTTTAAAAATCCTGTATAAAAGATTTATGGATCAAGGAGAAGTCTGGATTAGATGTCTTCTAAAATGTCCTCTAAATCTCAGGTTCTATGACTGTCCATTAAGAAAGCTGAAATTCATCACCCTCCCCTATTCAGTAAATTGCAGTGGCTCACAATCACTTCCAGGATAAAACAGATTGATTGATAGATAGATAGATAGACAGACAGACATCAAGATGTCTCTATATCTTTCAGTCTATCTAAGTCTTCCTCTAGTATTCAAGATATTTTAACATGCTTTAACCTCTTCACTTCCCACTGATCCCTTCCCCCATTCTTACAATTTACCTTCCCTCAGGCATAATTTGCAATCCAGCCTCATTATTATTCTTCAAAATAAATCTATCTTCCAGTTGCAGATATTTTTACTGCCTGTTTTCTCGTGCCTACAATGACCACCTTCCTCATTTGCATTTCCCTTCTCTAGGTTCCTTCAAATCCAAAATACAATTCCACCCTCCCTCACATTCTACAGGAAGCCTTTCTTCATTCATCTTAATTCTAATGTCTTCTTTCTGTTGAATATTTCCAATGTATCCTAGATATTCCTTATTTGTATATGCTTATGGCCCTCAGAACATAGGGAGTGTGCTCTTGTGCAATGAAAGATAAGACCCTCCCCTCAACCCATACTTGGATTTTTTCGAGAAGAAACAGTGGATATACAGAATAAACAGGTATAGTGGATTGTAGTCTAAATCCAGATATACTAAAATATCTTCTCTCCCAAATCCAACCTTGTTCAGAACTTCTTTATTTCTCTCAAGGGTACAACTAGTCATTCAGTCTCCCAGGTTCTTAACATCCTCATTATCTTTGACTCTTCCAACTTAAATTACTTTCTCTGAAGTTACCAGTGATGTTATAATTGCCACATCAGAATTCTTATTCTCAATCCTCATCTTTCTATAGTATTCAAATTTGTTGACCAGCCTCTAATCCTGGATACTTGCCCTTTCTGTTCTAGGTGGCAGAAAGTAATGTGTGTCACCTATACAAACTGTTATAGTGTCTATACAATTACAGAACTTGGAAATGTTTGTTAAACTCTTCTAAAACGTTCCCCCAAAATGGTTACAGTGGATTTTAATTTTTAAAAATTGATATTTAGTAGCTCAATTTACATTTTTTGTAATTGGTAGATGGATTTGAAAAGTGTCTCATAATTTAGGAATGTTGCATGGTGATTAACTTGTATTTATGATTACATATCTTTGTGATTTTTTCTTATCTTACCCCCATTAAAAAGAAATATCAAAGTAAAATGAATCTGATCCTAAAATTCTGTAACATATGATTATAAACAAAGATTTTCAGAAATAATGAAATATATTCATCTAATATTCCTTACTCAATATACTACTAATATATTATTTCATAAGAGCATATAACTTTCTAACATTAAAAAATAAGATTTAAAATATCTGAAAATTAGCATTTTCTAATTTTTACTTTTGTGTAAGTTTTATAATGTACATGCTTATTTGTCCAACAGTAGATAAATCATTATTTATAAATAAATGAAATCCAGAACCATATCTTTTCAGGAAATTTCTTCATCTTGCATACACATCCATAGTTTAATGTCTGTAATTGTAATGGCAAGCAAAGAAGTACTTAGCACCTTATTTCAGGTATTAAATTATTTAGCACCTTATTTCAATTCAAATTTCTTTTAAGTCTTGCCTATGACTATATCTAGTCTTTGCTAAGAACCCAAGCATGTGAACCCACAACTTGTGAACCCCACTATTTAAGAATCCGTCTTGCTGATACATCAGGAAGGGGCAGAACAGGGAGGAGCTTAGTGAACATATATAAGAAGAAGACCAAACTGGGAAAGGGAAGAATTGAGAAGAGTCAACTTATGGTCGAAGAACTGAGAGGGGGAACTTTGTGGTGGCCAGACACTCTGTTTGTCTCTTCTATGTTGATTTTTGTTTGTGGTACTTTGTAGAGAAGCCTTCGGATCTTACTGGAAGCCACAAAAGAGGATTTTCTTGTCTGTTTACAGAAGTCCTGGAGGAAGGATTCAAAGGTCCTGGGACTGTTCTGATGGTTTATGTTGAGTTCTCAGACCTTGTATGTAGGTCTGTATTGATTTCACAGGCAGATGGTGAATTGATGATTGTTCCAGCAACTTGTATGAATGTTATTTTGGCTCTGTTAAGCTTTGTCTTCCCAGAAACTGTGAAGGACTTGAGGTGAACCAGACACTGTGAGCTTCAGTATGAAGTGACAAGTGGATGAGGAACTGGACAAGGAGCTGAGAACTGCCTAACTTTGAATGCAGGTAACAGTTGGGTAGATTCAGGCAGGAGCTGCACCCATGGAAGAGGAACTATGGAATTTGAGAGCCAGCCTTAGGTCAAGAAGAAAAGAGGTATCTTTGAGTACTTAATGCTGACTGAGAAGATCATGATTTACTGTGACTTAGGAGTGATAGAACTCTGTTTGATCTACATTGCACCTCTTAAGGATGATTGAGTTAAGGTGGATTGGAAACTAATCTCCAATTAAAAAGAAAAAAATTTTTGACTGAGAGTTTAATACAATGTGACAAAGAGGTGGAGAACTTTGACCTTTGCACTTTGTGTACCTTAAGGAGGCTTGCTCCTTAAGGATGTTTGAGTGAAGGACTTATTGAATGATATCTTTTGCTTAAAACTGTGTGGCCACTTTAGTGATAAGTTGTTATGTTATAACATTATGAATGCTGTACTTTGGTTTCTGTGTATGTTTCACTTTAATTTTCTGCTGAATAAATAGAGAGTCCACTATACTATGCAATTAGAACCTTTAAGCAGTCCTCTGGAAAGCTGCTTTTGTTTGACTTTACACTAGAGAAGTAACTAGTACTTACTCTCAAGTCTGTAAAGGTAACCATGAGGGGCAATACTTATAGTCATGCCTCTCATGAGTTCCCAGCAGTATTAATCCGTTGCTTATGGATAAGATGAATCTCAATTAACATTTAAAAAAACTACATGTGTTCAAATGATAAAGTAAAAACACATGTTAGAAAAAGTTCTTCCAAAATCCTTTGGCTACCTGTCCTGCAAAAACCCATAAATTGGCATGGAGCCAAGATGGTGGAGTAAAAATGTACCTGATTGAGCTCTAACCAAAATTCCTCCAGATACTTGCAAAAATGACTAAACAAATTATGGAGCTACATAACCCACAAAATGACAGAGTGAAACACATTTACAGCCCAAAACAGACCAGACAGACACCAGGAGAGTAAATTGCAATGGTGTGGGGGTCAAGTACAGTCTGTCATGGTTTTGCACTGGCACAGACAGAGGCAGAGCAGTTCTCAAGGACTGAATCACTGGCAGCTATGGAAGTTTCCAGGCTTATCAAAACACAAAAACCAAAGACAGCATAGAAGGTCAGTGGAAAAACTCTGTGGGACCAGGGTGAAAGAAGAGTGGGATCCAGTTAGGATCTAAGTCTAGACCTGGTTCAGTGGAGATGGAAGGGGTGGCAACAGGAGCAGCAGGAGCAGCTGATACAAAACCCCTTAATTCTGGGAGAGTACACCTACCCCCACTGTAATCAGAGTCTTAGCCTGACAAAGAGTTAGAAAGGCAGATATTTGACTGGAAGGATAAGCAAACAGAATAAACAGACTCAGACTATATAATTTTACTTTGGTGACAAAGAAGATCAAAAAATGCAACCAGAAGAAGACAGCAAAGTCAAAGCTCCTGTATTAAAAAAAACTCCATGAAAAAAAATGTGAATTGCTCAAAGTCCATGGAAGAGCTCAAAAAGGATTTAGAAAATCAAGTGAGAGAAGTTGAAGAAAAATGGCAAGAGAAATGAGAGTAATGCAAGAAAATAATGAAAAATGAGTCAACAGCTTCCTAAAGGAGACCCCCCAAAAAAGTGAAGAAAAAAAAACACCTTAACAAACAGACTAATCCAAATGGCAAAAGAGGTCCAAAACACCATTGAGAAAAAATACCTTAAAAAGTAGAATTGGCTAAATGGAAAAAGAGATTAAAAAGCTCACTGAAGAAAACAATTAGATTGGAGCAAATGGAAACTAATGACTTTATGAGAAATCAAGATACTATAAACAGAACTAAAATAATGAAAAAATAGAAGTCAGTGTGAAATATCTCATTGGAAAATCCACTGACGTGAAAAATAGATCCAGGAGAGATAATAGCTTAAAAAAAGGGCTTATACATCATCTTTCAGGATATTATCAAGGAAAACTGCCCTGATATTCTCAAACTACAGGGGGAAATATAAATTGAAAGAACCCAGCAAGCACCTCTTGAAAGCAATCCCAAAAGGAAACCTTCTGTGAATATTTTAGTCAAATTTCAGAGTTCACAGGTAAAGGAGAAAATATTGAAAGCATCCAGAAAGAAACAGTTCTAGTGTTGTGCACATACAGTTAGGATAACACAAGATCTAGCAGCTTCTACATTATGGGATTCAAGTACTTGGAATAAGTTATTCTAGAGGTCAGAGAAGTTAGGATTAAAACCAAGAATCACCTACCCAGTAAAAATGAACATAATACTTCAGGAGAAAAAACATGGATATTCTGTGAAGTAGAGGACTTTCAAGCATTCTTGATGAAAAGAGCAGAGCTGAATAGAAAATTTGACTTTCAAATAATAGAATCAGGAGGAGCATGAAAAGGTAAATAGGAAAGAGAAATCATAAGC
>CM053594.1:189618704-189635805 GCA_028646575.1 Pseudocheirus occidentalis
TTAAAGCTATACAATCAAATGCAACTGGGAAATAAGACATACAGGGATGGTGGTAGGGAGACTCTCCCTGCCCTACTAGAAAGTTAGAGGGGCGTTGGAGGAGGACATAGAAGGGAACAGATTGTGGGAGGGGCTTTATGGTGAAATCACTGTTTTGGGCTTGGGGGTAGGGGAAAGAAGGGAAGAAAATTTGTAACTCAAAAGAAACAAATCTGATTCGGTGAATCTACTGTCTCACCTACTCATTTCTTTGCCATCTAGCTTTTACCCCACCACTAGAGTGAAAATGCTCTATATTTATCCAAAAAATCATTAAATTTCTAAAACCAATGTCCTTTACTCATTCTCCATCTTTTGTAGCATTTCAACGGCATTTCAGAAGATAGATTATCCTGCTGAATATTCTATCTTCTCTAGATTTTTTGGTTTTAAGTCAAAAGGGAATGAATGAACTGGTAGATAAAGAGAGAATGAAGATTCAAAGGAAGCATAGATTGAAGTGGTAAGCTAAGAGAGGATTTGAAAAGAGAAGGAATAAGGGCATATTTAAAGAACTGATCATTTAAAAAGAGAAATAATTTCTCCTACTGAAAGTATAGCAAAGGATGAGAAAATGAGGGATAATGCTAAATGAATTTGATATCCATTATTAGAAAAGGGAGTTCCTCATAGTGCTTGGCTTTCTGATTTTCTTTTTGTTTGTTTTTTAAGTTAAAGATAAATCTAAATCCTCTGCTTAGGAGACAAGAATTTTTTTCTTTTGTTTTATTTTTAAGTGACTTGAAAAGTATGTGTCTTGAAACAGGAAAAAGAATTTTGATGGAACACTGAGGGTCCAGTTGAAATCAGATAAATTTGTAGAGAATCCAGTCAGCATGGGTTATATGCTTTATCCAATAGTGTTCAGCAGCATGAAATTAAGAAAAGAGAAGAATAATGGTGGAGGGAACTAAGAATCGTGGCCTGGAAATGAATGTTCACTCTGACTCTACTTCTGTCTTGGAAAAATCCCAGTTTTCTCTCTGTGATACTTCGATAATGGCTCTTTCATTGGATTCCCTTTCATAAGGAACATTCCTGATTTTCTACCTCAGTTGACATGTACTTTACCACTTAAAAATGATCATTGATCAGTATATCCTTGCTAGTTACAAAGCCCTAATTGTAAACAATACCTGCATTCATCAATTATTTGTCAATTGATTCTATGAATTCAAACTTTCAGCCACTTCTAATATCTTCTTCCTTCTTCTTCCCTTGGACAAACACTGACTACTTTCATGTTAGTACTACATCCACTTTTTTTATATTTTCTATTTTCATCAGTGCTTAGTGATAGTCCCATATCATGAACACCCCTTAAACTAATATTCTGAGGTACACCACGAAGATGCATTGTCATGTGATTTCTTCCACTGAAAACAGAATTCCTTAAAAAGAAAGGACACATAGTCTGCATTATTAAGTCTATTACTTTATTATTTTATTAGATTCAAGGTACAGCATAAAAACTGGCAAAATTATGCTTAGAATGTAACAACAAATGGACATCCATTTATAAATTTATTTTGGAATTAACAGTTTCAAAAGCCTTCCCATTCAAATTTCATTTTTAACCTGTTCTATTAAATCTTCTTGTAAACTGCATTTCTAATCTAAATAGGCTATTATTTACTATATGTTTTTATTTTGTTTTACCAGTAAAATAACATACTGGGTGTCTTGCATTTCTCTGTTGTGGGCCCTTATTTAACAGTGGAGATAAGTACTTAACTATGTACATCCTCAGCAAACTTTATTCATGTCGTATCTACAGATTCATAACAAAGGAGTCACCTAGCATCCTAGGGCACTTGTTTATTTCTCCCACACCTTCAGAATTCCTTGTTTGTTACATCTTGCAAACTCCTCATACCTATCATGAATTTCCTTTTTTTGTCCCCTAAGTGAAGTTCATTTAAACTTCTGTGCTGACCAGTATTTCAGGCCACAAAGCCACAGAACACTGGAGGAAGACTGGTATTTTTTTTAATTATTTTTTTTTAAATTGGGCCTTTGTTTTGGAGAGGGGCTTAAGAGGATGAATTCATTCATAATTTTTAAATAGTGAGAAAGGTGACTCTGTGACAGCCCTGGAGTCAGAAGATGGGAGTTAACATGCACCTTTCCTTGCTTGCTTTGTGACTCTAGGCAAATCACTGAATTTTCTGCCTCAGTATCCTTATGTGCAAAATGGAGATGCCTCTTTTTGAGGATCAAATGACATAACTTTTACAAACCACTTTGTAAACCATGAAATACAAGGATCAAATAAGATAACTTTTGTATGACGCCTTGTGAATCTTAACACGTGAAGATTAAATGAGACAACTTTAGCAAAGTGTGCTGCAAACCGTCAAACTTTGTTAGCTATTATAATTGTTATTGTCTTTAGCATTATTGTTATCATCATAATTATTATAATTTTATAATTAATATTATTTCAGTAATCCTAAATTTATCTTTCTCTATGGATTAATTTTTTACTTCTTCCCTCAGAGTTATCTGTCAAGACAATTCAACCAAGAATGATGACCATATGCAGTTATGATCCCCATATTGATTAACTTTCTTCAATATTTAAAATATATCATTTTATCAGATATAACTGATGCAATTCAGCTGCTTTCATAGTTTTGGGTGATAGTCCAGTTTCTTAAATATTTCATTGAACTGTATTATCATGATATTTTTTTTCTTTTTTTCTTTTTTCTTTTTAAAAATTTTCCTTTATTTTCTTTAAGTCTTATGATATCTTTAATAATAATGGCTCTTGTTTTCTCTACTCCTTTCCTATCAATCTCCTGCTATTTTTTTAATTTTTATTTTTAAAATTATTTTATTTAGATATTTATTTTTCTTAAATGCTATGTTATTCATAATAAATGTTAGTGAAAACCCTCCAGGATTTTTAAATTCTTAGACTAAAATGAGTATTAAATTATATATTCTTTTCTCATTCAAGATTTTTATGATTTTATTACAATCCATCCATTTAGCTGGAAATGCCTAGGAAGTGAGGTGAAGACATGCTTCTAGGCAACATGAGACTAAAGCTCACCTATCAGAGCCCAGGATAGTTTTGCAGATAAAGTGCAAGACATGATGTGGAAGAAGTTAGAATGATTACTGAAGTTGAGGGAAAATTATTTTGAGAAAATGTCTAAGAAGTAAGGTGAAAACCTGGTTCAGGGCAATATGAAAACAATCAAAAGGTCTCAAAACCCAAGACTGGTGAATGAGCAGGGTTCAAGGTTCCTGTGGGAATGAGGTAGAGATAGTACTCAAAGGGGAGAACACATGGTTTGGAATTTAGAGTTTATCAAACCCAAACTTCATATTTAAAAGATGGATTGAGGCCTTGCATTGGCAGAAGAAATCTCTTTCACAGAAATAAAAGCATAACCCTCAAAATTATAGAATCAATTTTACATGGTTGTTGACACTATGAAGTGTAGTAACATGTAAAGTATTTTGTTAACTTTAAAGTACTGTAAGTGCTAGATGTTACATTGGCTATAGCTATGATACAGAAAATCACTAAAGCTTTGCCATAAAACTTTAGAACAGATTGCTTTGTATCACATAATTTTCCTTTGTATACTATGATATTGGTAACTGAAGCAATGAGCTAATTACAATAAATTGAACTAATTGAATAATACCTGAAACAGGAGTGAAGCAATGAATCCCCTGTCCAAGATACCTAAGGGAAGGACAAAATAATAATCCTGCTCCTAGTCTACTTGTTTCTCTTTGCTAGATATATTAACAGAAAAGTTAATCTTAACTAAAATGTCTTGTGCCCAAGTACATATTTTTTTTGGTGCACTCTTACCAAAAGAAAAAAAAAACATCTGAAAGGAGGTAACCTTAGTAGCTTAAATTCAACCCTAACAGCATAAAATATGGTCTTCATTTAAATATTTATTCTTTTTTACTCTCACCTTAACTTGCAGGCATATATTTGTTTTTAAATCTAACCTTTAATTAGCAAACTGTGTTTAAACAAAATGGAAACAAGAATATATTTGAAGCTATATTTACAATGAAATTTTTAAATGCAGACTAAAACATTAGCCAAATACAATACTTAAGAACATGTGGGTATATTTATGAGATTTTTTAAAAATAGAAAACATTCACCTAAACACTTCTCTTCATTTATATATGATCACCAGGATAAAGGAATACCATTTGGCTCCTAGTACTCTGGACATGGCACTTCCCTCAATATTGCCAGAAAGAGTCATTCCATAATATCTAGTTATCTCTTTGCTAATATGTTATCCACTTACTTAATTCATTTCCTTATTTCATGCTCTTTCTATTGTCTCTAACTTCTTTATCTCCTCCTATAATCAGTGCTATCTCTTATACTGCTAGCTCCTTAAGGAGCAATCATATTGCCCAAGCTCTTACTCAATTGTTATGATCAGTTGTGTCCTGTCTCTCTTTTTCTGGAGGGTTTTACTTGGTCTGGTTTCTTTGACTACATGAATACAGACTTTTAAAGGAAGAAAGTGTATGTATATTTCCTGCATGGCATTGAGATTGCTCCAAGAATGTACTCCTTCTTTGCTATTCCTAACTATTAGTAGTTCATATACAGATATATTGTGGGCCTGAATGCCCAGCAGACCTTCTTACTTAGGAGATAATTAAAATGCTTTCATTAATTTTAGAAAGCAGTACAAATGTGATAAGGAAGTAATCCGCCTTTAAAAAAATCCTTAGAAATACTTCTGTTCAATTTATCCTGATAAGTTTCCTTTATAGTTGAGTGTTGTCACTTCCTCCATTTGTTAAAAGATAAGAATAACTTTACTATACAATTCTCTTCATCTTGCCCTGCCTGCTCATACAATGAGCAGAGTATAGGATTTAATTCTGGGGTCCCTTGTTATGACAAAATCCAATTAGTTAAGATTGCAGAATTGGGCCAATTCTGTCATTAAAAAATGCTAACGGGTGAACTTTATAACTGAGTAACATTCAAAGAAAAGAACTTCACTTAATTTCCAATCTCTGCAATATCATAATTAAGAAAAGAGGTTCCTTAGAAAAAGAAAAAGACAAAGAACAAAGAAGACCAAGTGATGTTTTATTACATACTGCTGAAAGTATTTTTTAATGTTTTCTATTTCTTTTCTATATTTGCAGACAACATACCATCCAAAGATAGTTTTGGTTAAAAAGAAAGCCTTAACACTTATGTATAATCTTATCCATGAGTTCAAAGACATTCTAATTAAGACAATTAATTAATTAATTAATATTTACAACTAATTTTGGTCATTTAAGACAAAAATAAATGATACTGAATATCATATTGAAAACAAGGTGACTTTTAGCACATCACTCCACCCTCCTTGGTACAACTTTCTAATCAGGAAAATACAATAGAGCAAGGCTGTAGATTAGATGGCTTATTAACTTTCTTCAGCCCTCCTCCACAAAAGAAGAGGCAGAGAAAATTGTTATTTAAATCAATAGTTGAAGGGGTGGAGCCAAGATGGCAGAGTAGAAGCACAAATTTGGAATGAGTTTCCACTCCAATCATTTCCAATACGTGTGAAAAAAAACTGTAAATAAATTTTAGAGCTACAGAACCCACAAAGTGACAGAGAGAAACAAATCTCCCACTGAACGAAGCCTGGTAGGCTGACAGGAAGGGTCTATACACAGAGCTAAGAGTCAAGCACAGTCCCAAGTAAGCTGTGGGGATCTGGCCCAATGGTGGACCCAGATGAACAGCAGTCATAGCAGACTTCAGGAGAGTGAGTCACCAGCAGCTGTGGTGGTTTCCAGGCTTCTCTACCCATAAAAGACAACGACAGAGTAAAAGGTCAGTGTGGAAACCTGCTGGAATGGGAAGGTGGGTTTGGGAGGAGTTCTATCTGGGCCCCTGCCCCCAAGGCAAAAAGCATCAGAGGAACAGTGGCTGTGCCACTGTAATGGTAATGTAATTTGAATTCGAATAGCCCTTTGTATTGGCAAAGGTAACAGGTACTTAGCACTTTGTAATTAATCAGAAGATATGAACTCCTGTCTCCTGTTGCTGATGTAACAGGAAGAGACTGAACAGGGAAGGGACAATACTGTATAAAAGGAAAAGCCCCAGAGGGGAAGAGGCAGATCTTCTTGGAGCAAGGTTCCTGGAGGCAGAAGCTGCTGCTGCCAGGGAGGCTGAAGAGGAAAGTCCACTCTCCCCCCCCCAACCCCCAGGCTGAAGAGAAGGATTTTGATTTTGAAAACCCATATGGAATGATTTTGATTCTGGGAACCAGCTGAAAATTCTACTAAGTCTGAGGGCCAGCCAGAACTGGCAAAAGACTGAGGAAGCATAACTGTGAAGGATTTAAGATTTTGTCTGTTTCTGTCTTTGTTAAGCCTTGACTTCCTGGGAATAGGGATTCTGAAGGATTTGGGGTAGACTGGATGCTATGAGCTTCAGCATGGAACAGAGATTGCATGGAAACTGTACAAGGACCTAGGAGCTATGTGCCTTTGAGCAAGGTGACAGTTTGGTGAATCCAGGTAGGATCTAGACCATGGAAGGGGACCCAGGGAATCTGAAGGACCACCCCAAATCAAGCTAAAAGAAGATTTTACTTGGATACTGTGTACTGACAGAGAAATTGTAAATTTACTAGTGACCTAGGGGTGGAGGATATGTGTATTTTCTGATGATTGAATAGTGAATGATGAAGGATGATTGGTTGACTAAATTATTGTACTTAGTGATTGATGATTGAGTAAGTAGTTGTTTTGCAACCTAGTATGTGCCTTGAGTGGACAACTTTGACTATTGTACTTTGTGTCCCTTAATGAGGCAAACCTCCCTAAGGATGATTGAATGATTGAGTTACTAAATGATTGGTCTTTGCTTAAAACTTTTGTGACCACTATAGTGGAAACTATGTGGACATTTTATGATAAGATGTTATGAATACTGTATTTTGATTATCTGTGACAATTTGTAATATGTGAATGCTGTACTTAGATTTACTGTGAATGGTTTGCTCTAATTTCTTATGGAATAAATAGAGTGTTCACTATACTGTGTAATCAGAACCTTGAAAGCTGTTCACAGTGGCATTCTTCTGAAAAGCTTCTAGTGCTTGGCTTTACAGCAACATGGCTGATTCAGGAGTTCCTGGCCTGCAGATTGTAGGGGGACCAAAAGATCCTCCAGAGGGTAATAGTTCTTGCTTTAACCTGATAGGATATGGATCACAGTCTTGTTCCTGGGGTATTTGGCCAGTGAGCCAGAGCTTGTGGGTGCTGCAGAGAGTGTGTCCAACTAAAAACTCTTGCAGCTGTGAAAACCCCAGCTATTTGGGACAAAGCTCTCTCTCCACATTCTGGAAGCAGAGTTCTACCATGGCAAAGAGCTCAAAAGTCAAGTAAATGGCTGGCAAGCAGTGTAGGCACAAATGTAATGATAATGGGGATTTTAAGATCTTCTTTGTCCCTACATTGGCAAGCAAAGAGGTAATTAGCATCTTGTTTCAACTCACAATTGTATCAAGTATTAAGATCCAGAACTTGTGAATCCCAGTGTGAGAGGAAGTTTCTGATATAATGGTGGCAGAACAGAGAACTAATAACTGAGAACTGAACTAGGAACTGAGAAGAACTGAGAAGAAAACTCTTATGGGTGGCAGAATCAAGCAGGAAAAAAAAATGTGGTATCCTGGCACTTTGTTTGTCTGCTCTGTCTGTGTTGATGTTTGTTTGTGATACTTTGTGTAGAAGCCCTGAGACCTTACTGGAAACCCTGAAAGAGGATTTTCTATTTGTATGTTTACAGAAGTTCTAGGGGAGGGTTTTGGAGAGCATGGAACTTTACTGATGATTACTGCTGACCTCTTGGACCTTTTCTGTGGGTTTGTATTGATTACTAGGCTAATGATTTGTGCTGACTTTTGGATCTTGTTTGTGGACCTGTGTTAATTTTTTTGTTGATGATTTGTGTTGAGTTTTCAGAACTTGTTGGTGGGTCTGAGTTGATTTCACAGGCAAATAGTAAATTGATAATGGTGCTAACAACGTGTATGAATGATGTTTTGGTTCTGCTAAGCTTTGTCTTCCCAGAAACAGAAACTGTGAAGGACTTCAGGTGAACTGGAGACTGTGAGCTTCAATATGGAATGAGAACTGGACAAGGAACTGGAAAATGAACTGGGCAAAGAATTGGATAAGGAGATGGGCAAGGAAATGAGAACTGCCTGTCTTTGAACCCAGGTTACAGTTATGTAGATTCAAGCAAGAGATGGGACCATGGAAGAGGAATCATGGAAACTGAGAGCCAGCCACAAGTCAAGTTTAAAATATCTCCTCTTGGGTACCTGACGGTGACTGAGAAGATTATGATTTACTGTGACCTCGGGGTGCAGAACTTTGACCTCTGTACTTTGTGTCCCTTAAGGAGACAAGCCTCCTTAAGGATGATTGAATTAAGGACTTAGTAAATGGCTGAGTTACTAAATGATTGTACTTTGTTCAAAACTATGTGGCCACTTTGGTGAAAACTATGTGACCACTTTAGTGATAAGTTGTTAGGTCATAACATTGTGAATGCTGTAATTTGATTTCTTTGAATGTTTTGCTTTAATTTACTGCTCAATAAATAGTTCTCTATACTATGTAATCAGAACCTTGAAGCTGTTCACAGAAGCAATCCTCTAGAAAACTACTTTTGCATGGCTTTACAACAAACAGACCATAGAATCCTCTTTTGGGGACAAAAAGAGATCAAAGAATGGAGCAGGAGGAAGAAAATTAAGTCAGAACTCCTTATCAAAAGCCTCCAAGAAAACTCCTAGGAATATTATAGCCAAATTCCAGAGTTCCCAGTTCAAGGAAACAATACTGCAAGCAGTTAGGAAGAAACAATTTGAATATCATGGAAATACAATCAGTATAACATGAGACCTAGCAGCTTCCACATTAAGGGATCAATGGGCTTGGAATATGATATTCTGGAGGTCAAAGGAGCTAGGACTAAAACCAAGAATCACCTACCAAGCAAAACTGAGTATAATGCTACAGGGGAAAATATGGTCATTCAATGTTATAGAGCACTTTCTAGCATTCTTGATGAAAAAACCAGAGCTAAAGAAAAATTTGACTGTCAAATACAAGAAGCAAGAGAATCATGAGAAGGTAAACGGGAAAAAGAAACCATAAGGAACTTATTTAAATTGATCTATTTATAATTCAACATTGAAAAATGTTAATTGTAACTCGTAATACTTTTCTCAGTCTCCTAATAGTTGAAGGAAATTTATGTGTGTGTGTATGTGTGTGTACATACACACACATATATACACACATACATATATACACAAACATACAAATACACATATGTATAGGAGGGTGTGTGTATATACATATATACATATATGCATGCACATGCATATTTGTATATATTTAGTGCAGGTATATGCATGTTCATGTATACATAGACAGAAGACACAGGATGAGTGGAATATGAAGGAATGATATCTAAAAAATAAAATTATGAGGTGAGAGAAGAATTTATTGGGAGAAGGAGAAAAGGAGAGACAGATTAGGGTAAATTATCTCATATAAAAGAGGCAAGAGAAAACTGTTACAATGGAGGGGAAGAGCAGGGCAGTAAAAGGAAATGGGTCAACCTGATTCTCATGGAATTTGGCTTAAGGAGGGAATATACACACACACTCCATTGGATATCTTACCCTACAGGAAAATAGTGGGGTAGGTGATAAGAGGGAGAATGATAGAAGGGAGGGCAGATTGGGAGAGAGGGTAGTTAGAAGCAAACATGTTTGAAAAAGGTAAGGGTTAAAGGAGAAAATAGAATAAGTGGAGGGCAGGATTAAATGGAGGGAAATATAGTTAGTCTTTCACAATATAACTACTATGGAAATGATTTGGGTAACTACACACGTACAACCTATATTGAATTGCTTATTTTCCGAATGTGGACAGGTGAGGAGGGAAGAAGGAAAAAAATCAGGAATTCAAAGTTTTAAAAACAAATATTTAAAAAAATGGATTTTTTACATGCAAATGGGAAATAAGATATACAGATATACACTGGAGTATGTTTATCAATCTTGCCCTACTAGAAAGTTACATGGGTGATGAGGGAGGACATAAGAGAGAACAAATTGGGGAAGGGAGTATACAGTGGGTTGGCTGTTTTGGGGTGGGGGTAGGGGAAGATGGGGGGGAAATTTTGTAACTCAGAATCTTGTGGAAATGAATGCTGAAAACTAAAAATAAATAAATTTTAAAAATTAATTAATGGTTAAACAACTCCTGAAATGAGTATGATTTGCTGTTTAATTGAGTTATAAATTTAGTTGAGACTATGATACTTCCTTGTACTTCATAAATCTTATAGCATTACATCAATGTAACTTACTATGGTGGTCATGATTACAATTAATTTGTATTTAGATGTAAGTAAATTTGTTACTTACAAATCTAGGTAACATTTTTTTTCCTGAACAGGTTTATTAATAAGTGGAAAACTAAATGAAAAGTATCATTAGTGAAATGGTCATGAAAAGTTGTCTTCTCAGGTGTGAGAATCGGCCAGTAGCACTGAACCTTTTTCACCATCCAGGCAAAAAGTCCAGTGCTCCTTGATAAAGCTTTATTAATTTGATTTTGCTCAATTCCAACTAGCATCTAAAATTAACGCTACTGCTATCCCTTGGCCTTCTAGATTAGAGTGATCACATTAAAAAGTGTTCACTTAATCTGATATATGGATAATACATAATTCAAAGTAGAAATTAGGTCCCACAAGGGTCTTTCTGTCTAAGGGGAAATAAGTGTTGCAAAACAGCTACAAATCAGCCCTAAATGAAACATATATCTGTGAACAGCCTTCATTACTTGTCAACAGGAAGAGAGGGAAGAAGAAGAGAGTGTAAACAAAATCATTTCTTTATAATTTCTTCTCCCATACACAACAAATCTAGGCCATTCCCAGGGTTTTTGTCAGAGGATGCTGACATTAAGTTCTCTCCTGCAGTGATAATAAATCATTTCATAACTCAAGCTCTTTTAAGCCAAAGTTAGACTTATTTGGTGTCCTATATTTCAAATTAATTAGATTTGATGACTATCACAATGAGGGCCTCTTAAAAATGTCATGGTAATCTGAAGAACCTGAGATGTTTAACAGCAGTACACATTCAAGTGTAGAAAGATAACATATATTGGCATTATTTTATGATTTATTTTGTAAATCAAGAAGTAGCCTAGAAAAGTGGAATATAGAATGTCTGAAGAAAAAGACTGGTTGTTATTTTAGTCTTGTACAAAATGACAAGATGGAAAATTTTATGTGATTGCACATTTATAAAGTATATCTTGCTTACCTTCACAGGGAGGGGAGAGGGAAGAGAGGGACGGAGAGATAGAATTTGGGAACTCAAAACTTTTTTGAAAAATGTTAAAAAATATTTTAACATGTAATTGGGGGGGAATAAAATATTTTATTGAAATTTTTAAAGAGAACACCATGATTAAGTTGAAGGGATTTATAGAGTAGAACAAAGAAATGAGAGTGGACCAATTAGAGATGGATGTTTTATATATCTTAAGTAATATCATAGCCATGCAGTGGCAAGAAGTTAATACGTCCTCTCTTTGTGATACTTTTGATTTTTCCCTTGAAAGACTAGATATACCAAATTCCTAATGTTTAAATTCTTTGTGAATTTCTCTTAGATTATTTCTGAATTTTTGTCCACTATGACACAATCTGAGAATTGTTTCTTCCACCTGATAGTTGTAACTTAGGAAATTTAAATTTTTTTTTCTTTATAGATGATAAAGAACTGTATTCAGTTTTGTTAACTGCACCTTAAGGCACTATAATAATGACTAATTTAGGAGATATATGACAGAATATATCTTATGCTTCAATGGGGGGAGAATGTGTTTTGTTAGAAGTTTTATTTATCTGACCAAGGGTGAATTCAATATGAAAACAGAATGAGAGGGATTAAAAAAATAAAATAAGAGCATTTTGGTAGAATATGTGTATACATATATACATCATAGCATATGTTATATATGTATGCATATATATGATATGTGTATGTATGTATATATGATAGGTGTATTTATTTTTATATGTATGTGTGTATATATGGTCTATATACATGTGGCTATGTGAGTATATGTGCATATATATGTATATGCATTTGAATCTGTACGTGCATATGCATGAGTGTATACATGTATGTGCACACGCACTGTGTACATATGTGCACATATGCATTACTTGTGTGTGTAAATGTGTTTGTGTATATATGTGTGTATGTGTATTATATGATTATATGTGTGTTTATATATGTATATATGTATATGTTTATGTATATTATGGGGGGGCTATCCAAAAAGTCTCAGTGCATTTTGAAACTTTAATATCAAAGCTGCATTAAGATTTTGCAGACACTGAAATCCCTCCCTTGCTCCCCTTCTATTTAGGCTTCTGTTTACTATTGTTATAGAGTAAGATTTGCAACAATGTTTTATATTATTTTTTCTTTGTTTTATTCAGTCTAGTCCTGGGATATGCTATAGCCAGCTTGTAAAGTCTTCTCAGAACTAGAGCGAGCATTTAAACCATAGGAATTTACAAATACTGCAAATCGGGACTTCAGTGTTTGATCAATTGTCTAGGCTGAAGAAAGAAAACCACTGAGAAAAAGTTAACAATATAAATTAACCTTAAAGTATATTATATGTTTGTTTATTTGTTTGTTTGTTTTGAGAAGTAGTTGCTAAATATTTACCACCTCCCCTGCCTAGGATCCTGGAATTTCCTTCTGAGTTACCTCTCAAGGTTCTGGACTGCCCTGGATCTTTACATTTCAGAGGATCAGATCTTCAAATTCCTCTCTGTTATCTCAGGATAGACTTAAGAACCTCAGATTCCCTGGGCTTAGTCTGTTCCAATCTAAATATTGAGTCTCTCAATATCCATTGCCTTTCTCTGTAGCTTCAAATTGCTATTCTAGGGATATCTGACCAACGAGGTTCTTTTTTCACTGCACTGGAATTGTCTAAGTTAATCCTTTCACTGTCACTGCCTATCAAGAAATAATATGTCAGACTACAAGTGTCCCCAGTCCTTTCTGACCATTCGGGGAAGATGACACTAAATTCCTGGCTTTTTTATAGTGAGGAGGTTGACTTTTTTTTTGTTTTGTTTTGAGTGAAAAAAAGTCACTCTCATCTCACATTTGATTTCTTGATCATTATTCACTCTAATTAAAGCTTCAGGGTTTTACATATGAATATACATATGAGCCATCTGTCCTATATCCTGTTCAGGTGGCAGTCTTGGAAAGAAGTCACCCTGCCTTCTCCCAGTCTTCTATCAGCTAATCTACACTAAGCAATGGTCTTGTATTTTCTTCCATTAATTTCATTTCCTTTTTTACTTAAACACACAATTTATCGGGGAGTTCCATAAATGTGAAAAAAATAGATTCCTATGATTTCTGACAAAATTTTATGATATCTTTTTGGATAATAGAATGAGATATAGATGAGAAAATGCATTTCAGCAGATTTAGAGGCCATCCAAGCACTTATTACAGTTCCGGTCATATAATAGCTACTTAATAAATGCTAGTTTACCACTTGACTGACTAAACTGGTTGATTGGCCACAATAACTTTGGTGGGTCAATATCAGCTTGAAATATATCATCCTATATAGTGCTTTTAGGTACTAATATTATTGACTTAGGTTGTAAATAGATGGTCTGCTTGTCAAGTCTAAGTATCATAAGAATTTGAGAGGTATAGCTAACATGTTTGATTGTAATCATGTTGGATGATCAATCATGTTTAGGTTATTTTAGAAGAGATTCTTCTTGAAAGTGAAGTTGAATTTGACATGAAGTATATTCTGAAAGATTGTTTTCATTGATGCCATGAACCTGATTATCCTGCTTATATGTCACCATGAGCAATTACATGCCCAAGAAACCAATAAAAGTGAGAAAAGAGCAGTGTTGTTCTTATAATGAAGTCATAGCCTTTACATAAGCATTTGGCAGTATAAATGATTCTACTCTCTACCATAAACTTTCCATAAAGGATTCAACTAAAGTCCTGAGAACTTTCTTCATTCATTCTACCATTTTGTATATGCTGGCATAGTCCTGGTATTCTCCATCTACTCTCTTTGTGGGTGACAATATTTTAATTTCCTACATGTGTTATTACATCTTTTATACCATTTTCTGCAAAGAAATTGGCAGTATACTTACACCTACTATGAATGCCTTCATGCAGTCTCTCCATCATTCTCTGATTGTATGTATGTTTAATGCTCATTAGTCACAAGAACAATAGAGTATTCAAATTCAGACACCATTTATTAGGATGAAAATCGATTTGGACGTGTTTATGGTAACAAGAGCTCAGACTCTAGAGTTAGAGAATCTTAGATCAAATTACTATAGCATTAACTATCTTTGTGACTTTAGGGAAGTCATAACTTCCCTGGACCTCATTTTTCTCAACCATAAAATTAGGGAGTTGACATTGAATTTTTCTTGAATTCCTTCCAACTCTATTATACAATCCTGTGACATTATAATTTCTGAGTTTTTTTTCTTTTAATTGCTCAATCTTTCTGACTTTGACTAAGTTATTGATCCTACCTGGAATTCAGTTTCTTCATTTGAAAAAAAAATATGAGATGATCAGACTGGACAATTTTTGTTTACTCCTAGACCTCAGCCAATGATCATATTGTATCCTATACCTCTTAAACTCTGTGATTTTGCGGTTTGAAAATTGTTTTTATATTTATGTTTCTATTCAATCCTCAGGAGATGCTTAGCTGTTGTCGAGAAGAAACAGACTGAAGTCCTTCAGACAATAGCCAAAGGGAATCCAGCTTTGGGGCAAAGGATGGAAGGTGCTTTAAGAAACTTAGAAGTTAGTTCAGAAATATGAAGGAGCCAGAAGATACTACTTGTGAAGTGAAATGTATTAACCTGGGAGTTCAGTCTGAGTTCCCAACTTATGCTCAATACTCAGAAAACCTGAGCTAGGATAAGAGTTGTGGGAAGTGTTGCCAGGAAAGGTCAAAACTTAAGAAGAAGTTCAATAAATACAACTCCACAATGTTTTAACGTATAAAACCAGCAAGAACTGAACAGAATGAGAAGGCTAATAATCACCAAAGGAAACTCAGTCTGATCTGTGCTACTGTGAAATGACTCTGATGTGAATCTAACACTATATATATCTATATATCACTATTTGTAGCAACACTCACTATTTACCCCCAAAGCTAAATCTGTAGTTAAGTTCCTGATCATTTCCAGACTAGATAACTGTAATCTCCTCTCCTCTGGACTCCCTGGTGTTAATGCTATGATATCTGAAATTGTTATTTTTGACAATTTGAAAAGTGTTTTTTTTATTATTTTTTGTTTGAGAGTGGTAGAAATCAGGGAGGCTATAAATAATCTATGTCCACAAATAAGTTTTACCTAAGTGAATTCTCATCTTTCAATATCTGGAAATTCAGAGAGATATAACTTTATTAATGGCTGAAGAAGGATGCTTAAACTTTGTTACTTTTTTTCCTCAGCAATTTCTTTCATTTCTGTATCTGACTTTAAATACAGAAACTCATTAGAAGATTCACACTAAACAGAAGAGCTTTTCACTAGGCAGAATGGGACATTTCATATATATAGATAAAAATGTCTGGGGAAATGAGATTATATGCTTGTATGCATCTTACGAATTATCTCAGTCCAGATAAAGAGAAAGGGACAACTTTCTTCATGAATGTGTGAATTGGGATATTGTGCTTGGGGTATATCATCTTGGGTAGACAAACTTGGGCTCAGGTAGCTAAATGGTAAATCAGGGAGAAAGCCAACAGAGAAATGATGTAATTTTTCCATTTGGTATATTAAAACAACAAAATAGCAACTACAGTAATAGCAACAGTGGCATCTAATTAACCCATAATCATGTCCCCTATTAAGGCCAAGTAGAATAATCTCTGGACATATTTTGCTTACTGAGTCCTTTTATGAATTCTGTCCTCCTTAGAGCCCCTACTAATTAGGTATTCTGTTCTGTTTTTAAGTGCATAATGATCATGGTGCTCAGAGCAGAGTTGAGGATGATTAGAGCTCATATTACTGGACCACTTGACACTTTTTAAACAGTGTTATATCCAGCAATCCTAGGTATTAGTTACTCCAAACTATGATAATACCCATTTTACTGACAAGAAAAAGGGGTCAGAGAGGGGAAAGGTTTTATCCATTTCTGCACAATGTGTTTTAAGGCTGGGACTGGAGGCAGGCTTTCTTACTCTGGGTTCTGTATTCCTATATCATGCTGTGGGGTGGTGGGAGGCATTTACAGAAGTCTTATATCATTATGTGGCCCCAGACCCTGAGCCTTGCCTTCTGAGAGTCATACCAAGAGAGAAGAAGCGCACACACACGTGCATGCGTGCACACACACACGTGTCATGCCAGAGAGTAAAATCTTATATGTGTCCAGTTATATTTGTGAATGTAACCATTTATAATGGTATTATAGGTTAGGTGAGATAAGTAACTGAACAAAGAATTTCATTCACAGAATCAGCAAATCAAATTATAAATTCCGGGTAGTGGGTACATCAGAAAACACAGTCCATCCCATACCTGAACAGGAGTCTATTCCACAGCAATTCCAGAAAGAAATCACCCATCCTTCAGTTAGAGATCTCTAGTGAGGGGAAAATCCACTTTGTTATGAGTCTAATTCTAGAATTCTTTCCCTTATTTCCATTTGTAATCTTGTTCTTTTCTACTTCTAACCATTGCTCTAGTTCTGCTCTCTCATTTACAATACAAATTCATTCACTCATTCATTCACTTAATAAACATTTTCTAATTATTCATTATGTAAAAAGCACCACCCGAGGTGCTATGAAAAATGCAAAAACAAACAAACAAAATGGGACATAATCTTGCCCTTCTAAATTCTATTAATCTTTTTTTTTTTTT
>CM053594.1:189636305-189687351 GCA_028646575.1 Pseudocheirus occidentalis
TTTTTTTTTTTTTAGTGAAATAAATTTATTAATCTTGAGCACATTTGGGAAGGTGACAGTGTTGGTCTCTGAGGTTTAAAATGGGGTGGATTGGAGGGTTTTGGAGTGGAGGTCTCAGTTTGGGAGCAAGAGAGGGAGTGAGGTGAGTGATAAAGGGAGGGTTCTTTCTTTGCTTAGGTAAAGGTGATTTATAAGTAACTGGGCTGTTGCTTAGCAACTTATGGTGCCATTAAAGATAAAGGCACAGAGAAGTGGGCAGGCAGGATGGAGCACTAGGCAGTACCCTCTTCCTGAAGCATCAGAGTTTCCCTGGTCTCAGGGCTCTCTGGCTCTTCCACAGGGCTCCTTGGTGGCTCTAGCTCCAACTCTGGTTGTGCTTCAACCACTACCCCTGCCTCGGGCTGATTTTCAGTGCCCTGGCTAGGGCCCAATCGAGGAGGCTTGGTAGGAATGGGTGGAGGTGGGGCAAGGCCCTTGCTCTTTCGGGTGGACAGTGCCCTGCGAAGGCTCTGTACCTTCTCCAGACCAGAACGCCGAAGCCGCTTGGCCCGTGACTCCACTGGCTCCTCGTCTGAGCTCTCCCTTTCTTCCAGCTGTTCTGGAGCCTCTGGTCCTAGTTCCTTGTCTTCTAGCTCGATGGATTCTGGCTCCTTCTGAAAAGCTCTGGCTGGGATTTCTGCCTCCTCCTTGAAGAGCTGCACTCGCGGGCGGCGTCGGCGTGCGTGCTGACGCGCTCGGCCTTGTCCAGCAGCTGGGCCAGCGTGTTGCTGGTGTCACCGTGGCTGCGACTGAGCGCGCCCAGACCGCTCTGGATGCGGCGCACGGTGCCCGTGAGGCCGCCCTGCCGCCGGTGAGGCCGCCCTGCCGCCGGGCCAGGCTGCCCTGGCGCTCCCGCACCGCCTCCAGCATGGTGGACAGCTTCTCCAGTAGCGTCACCACTGTCACCGCGTGCACTGGGCCGCGCTCAGCGGCTTCAGACGCCGGCACGCCCTCCCCCATGGTCCCTCAAGATGCCCACACCCGAGCTCTCTCAAAATTCTATTAATCTAAGAATTAATCTATCTAAATTGACAGGATTTAAATGTGCTCACAAAATTTGTATATGCAAGGGAGCTTGGAAGCCATCTACATCTACATCCTTATGGTACTAATGGAGCTAAAACTCACTGAATTCAAATGACATTTCTAAGGTCACACAACTAGTTCATGATGTATGACCAGAAGTCAGAGGTATGATTAGAACACAGTTGTTCTGATGAATCAGGAGCTTGTTTCCAGAACTCTGCTTTCTATTAAAAATCATAATTTGGGATCATGGTTTTTGAAGGATGCAAAACACTTTTTTGGAGTGCTATTCATATAAAGGAAGAAGGGTGTAGTCAGGTACATAGAATGCCAACTTGGAAGTCTGGACAAGCTATATTCAAATGCTTCCCTTGATACATATTGGTTATGTCACCATGCACAAGTCACTTAAAATCTCAATGTTTTAGGTCAGAGGTGTCAAACTTGGTACCATAGGCCTTATCATCTCTAATACTCCTAAGTGTACAGGGAATCTGTTTCTATTTGAATTTGGCATCACTGTATAGTGGACTTTCTAAGATAACAAATTTCAGAAAAAATTTCATCTTGCATTGGTAAAAGTTTCTCTGGCCAGGAAGCTCAATATGCCAAAGAAATGATGTTTCCAAGGCCCATCATTGACATTATATGATGACCAGTATAGCTATCCCCCTATAATTTCTCATTATTATTGTGTGGCCAGCCCAGCTATTCTTTTCCTCCTGTGTCTTTTTAATGTCATTTATAGCCCTTGAAATTGTTCAATTCATCACTTGAATTATGTCACATTTGTGCAACCATTTGTCTATAAATTTTCATTTATTGTACCAGAGTTTAATACTAAAAAAACAAATTTAATTTAAAAAGCTATATTTTTTTCTATTAAATGTGGGTAAGACAAATTCATGGGTAGAATCATGAAAGGTGAGCATTTTTACATATAATTTACAGAATTTTTTTCTCTTATGTATCTTTGATAAATACCTTATTTCCCAAAATATATTGTCAGTTGTGAGAGGAAGGTTAAAATGAAGACAGAATGCAAGAGGTACAGGGGATGCAGAATCCTCTGTGTTAAAATGTAAATGAGCAGAACAAAATATTTTAGAGGTGCAGTAAAAGTTAATAGGCCTTTGGACTGATAAAACTAACTCCTTAATTTGTCTTTCCAAGGAGAACCTGTGAGTCATTTTGCTGTTTAGCTGACACTTCCTTCTAGCTTCTGAATTCATTTATATCAAGAATAGCATGTTTAATAGATTACAGGAGAAAAATAGTAAGAAGACACAAAATCCTACCTCCAAAAAAGACAGAGGGAAATGCTGAACCAAAGAGGGGAGCAATTGTGAAATGAGTTTATTTTCAGCCAGAAGCCTAAGATTATCTTATCTGGGTTCCAGAGAAGAATCCTATTTCTGCCTGAAAACAGAGACTGAGCAGAAATTTGTATTATTTGCCCTGATCTTAGAGTATATAGCTATAGAGATATATATGTATGTGTATGTGTGTGTGTGTGTATATATATAATATATATGTATGTATATGTATATATACATGTATGTATATGTGTGCGTACACATAAATATACACACACGCATACATATATGTGTACATGTATACATACACAAATATGTATGTATTTACACATACTTAAATATATATGTGCATATTGTATGTGTGTAATATGTATGTATACATAGCACATATCTCTATGTATATATAGATTATATATATAAATACAAATATATACACATATACATACATACACACAAGCAGACTTAGAAACAAGTTCAAAGCATAAGCCATCAGAGCACTATGATATAACTAACTTAGAGACAAGATCCATCTCAGCTCAATGTTTCACAGATTCTTCTTTCCAAGGGCAGAGATTTCTCTAGGAGTGCATGAAGAAAACTCTGTTCTTGATTGAGAAAGGGCCTATCTAGAGCATAATAGTTGATTATAGGTCCTGACAAAGGTCTATCTGCAAGGATTGTATCTCAGAGTTTTAAATGTGCAAAGGACTAAGATGAATTTGTCTTCATCCTTAAGAATGAACAATTATTCTCCCTTCAGGACTGTGATAGAGGCAACATCTACATTAAGAAGGAGGACAAAATTGGAACAGACTTTTATTGTTTCTCTTTTTCAGTTGGATCTGCCTACTTCACCGAGGCTAGAAGTAGACAGTCAATTTGTAAATCCAATCCCACCATGGATTGGCAGAGGAGCTTTGTCCTTCTCAATTTCCAAATAGGACCAATTCCCTACTTTTGGGGCACAATACAGTGTCACATCTTCCATTCACATGCATTAACCATATTAATACCATAATTAGTACTGATTCCAAATCAACAGAGCTCACTACAGCTAAGAATTTTAGAGTTCATGAGGCCCTCTATCCTCAGCCTTTCCAGAGGCAGGTATCACAGGTGTGCCAACATGCTTGGCTGGCATAGTCAATTTCCTAGGCTCCTTGAAACTCTAATTAATATTCCATGTTAAAAACCCAGCACAGAGGCCAGTCTACCAAAGAACAGTGCAAAAAAGTGCCTCTCAGAAGGGATTACATGAGATTGTAATAATAGAGGTAGTTGAGGTTTTGAATAAAGAGAAGCTGGAACTAATTTATGAGTAAATTTCATTCATGAAAATGGTATATAGTTTTCATCCTGCTGACCTCATACACTATAGTAAAAATTAATTGTAAACTATATAGTGTATGTTGAACAAAATAGGATAAGAAGACATTTGGTAGAGATGATAAAAATTCTGAAACAAAATGCAACAGAGATGAAGTGTTTTTATGTTGCTAGTAGTAGTCAAAGCAGTCAAATATTCATTAATCCCCTAATATTTTCTCTGCACTCTGGTAAGCAATGGGGATATTAAAAAAAAAATCAAAAGACAGTCCCTGCCCTCAAGGAGCTCACAATCTAATGTGATGGAATACAATTTGCAAACAATTAAGTGTTATGCACAACAAGCCATTTCTCACCTCTTGGCCTTTGCATACACTTCTCCATATACCTTACATGTTCTGTCTTACTGTCTTTCCATTGAGAAGCATAGCTGAAAACTAAACTCAAGAATTCTCTTCTACACCAGCTCTGTCCCTAAGCTACATGTTGTCGGTCTTCCCTTATGATATGCTTCTTCTTTTACTTTACATATGTTATATTTTCTTATGTCTACGCATAATGTTTCCTTCATAGAATCTAAACTTCTTAAAGGGAGCTGTTTCATTCCTGTCTTTGTTTACATAGTCCACATTAGTGCCTAGTCTCTAGAAAGAGGATGTAATTAATAACTGCCTGCAGAATTAAAGAATATTTGGAAAAGGAAATGGCAAACCTCTACTGTTTCTTTGCAAAGACAACCCCACTGATAATATTATGGTCCTTAGGATCACGAAGAGTCAAACATGATAAAATCAACTGAAGAACAACCAATATATGATCTGTTAATATTCCATAACCATTGTTAGAAGAATATTTTGTCAACTATAAAATATGCTATACAATAATAATAATGAGGATGATAATTATTATTATTTTATAGCAAGAGTAATATTTTTGTAATCATGGAAACTGTAGTATTAACATCCACAGACCATGGCAATGTAGAAGAAACTGAGACCCTATACTGGTGGATAGCAAGATAAGACAGCTATTGGTTTCAATTCTCCAATTCCTCAGAGATCACTCATTTTGCTTTGTTATTCCTTCTACTTTATTTGAGTTTGATTTTTTTTCATTAAATATAAACTTGCTGTCTTTTACTCTTCATTTATTACTATAGTTCCCTATTAAATAGGGGAATTCAAAATTGAATTCTTTCCAAACTTTTTCACACAACTTACAGGCTTTGCTACCACAACCATTTGGCTGCTTTAACTTACTTGAATCACTGGTCAAACCCCTCCAAAATAAACAAAGAAACAAAACCAGAACCCAACAGCCATGTAAGTTGCCATTTCATAGATTTGCTTGCTTTGACATGATTTTATTGGTCAGTTCAGTAGAATTATGCCATAAACCAGTTTTGACTGACTTAAAACCACTTTATTGAATGGAAAGTGTGGGCCAAGTCAAGCTGTTGTGAAGAATTTTAAACATGGTTTTCACATGTAATCTAAAAACATACCTTTATTGTTGCTTTATTTTTTTAAAACTAATCTTGAACTTGGGGTCCACATTTCTGTTTCCCATTATTATGTCCCTACAGTAATTTTCTTGGCTAAGAACAAGGTGTTTGTTCTTATGTACAATATCAACTGTGTGATTTTGTATGTTCTGGTGAGAATGGTCACATAGCTTTTCCCATGTTCTTTTCCTTCTGCTACATGGCTCTAAAGCAAATGGATAATTAATTTATAGAATTATGAAATGGAAGCAGATATAGCTGTTGTTTGGGAAACTCACTATGAAAGAACATGACTAGCAGAGGGAAACAGGGAAGCAAGCATACCTTAATTGGCCACAGAAGGTGTGGGTGCTACTACATAATCAAGCCATGAAAGACATGCAAAGGCAAATGGCAGCATGGGGACAAGGGTACGGAATGGTGAAGAGATATATGTAGTGTGGGCAACAAGATGGCATCAGGGAGGAAGCACAAGGTATCAATTACATAACTATTGATTTAGATTTGCAAACATTAGGCAACATGGACCCAATGGGGATGGAACACTGCTAGGGTCTAGTTTTTGAGAGGGAACAAATTAACTGTTATCTGTCCCACTTTCACATTAGTTCATTAGCAATCCAAATCATCTCAAACTTACCTGTAAAACCTTAAAATAATCATCCAAATGTTATCAACACCTGTTTTGTTCTCTGCAACTCTGCAGACCTAGATTTTATCTGGAACTTATATATCGTAGAACCAGAACCCTGACAACAGTGCCTAGATTCTCCTGCTGATCCACTATACATTACCAAAATGTAAATTTTACTTGTTGCCCCTTTATACTGGCTACTTATACACTTAATCTACGGATTAGATGGATGATCAGGGAGATCCAACCAAGATATTTATTTTTATCAGCATCTAGACTATACGTCAATATTATTACTTTCAAGTCAGCTCCTATGTTAAATTTCTCTAATATCATGAAGGGCATCATCATTCTGTGAAGATTTGAAATTTCATATCCAAACTGAACTCCTACTCTCCCTCATGCTCTGCATGTAATCAGTTTTCAAGGCTTATTGATTCGAATTCCATAATATCTTCTTTATGTACTCCTTTCTCTATCTCTCTGTGTCTGTGTGTGTGCATCTCTCTCTGTCTCTCTGTCTCTCTGTCCCTCTCATTATCTGTCTCACACAACCCAAATCAAGGTCCTTATCACCCAGCAATAAGATGAATAGCCTCCTATTTTTTTCATCATGATTTCTCTCCCTTCACCAATTTATCTTCAAGAACAACTACTGAAACAAAATACCCAAAGCATGGCTTGAACTATGTCATTCACTTGAATAGTCAATTCTGGTTATTCCTTATTCCTTCTAGAATGAAACTGAAGGACTTTTTTTATTATATAAAGTCCTCTACAGTCTAATTCCACATTATTTCCAACATTATTAAACTTAACACCACTTTGCATTATCTTATCCTTAAAATCTGATCTTCTTGATGTTCCTCAAACATGTCCTTCCACTCCCTGTCTATTCAAATATTTGGACAGGCATTTTCTTACTCAGGATGGACTCCCTCTTCACCTTTGTCTCTTAGAATCCTTAGTATTCTCCAAAACTCAGTTCAAACAACACTTCAAGCATGAGGCCTTTCCTTCCTCCCTCCAAAAGTTACCTTGAATTCATTATGCGTATATTTTGTAGTAGCCAAAAAAAGTTGTCCTTATTAGTTCTCAACTACAACAGAACATGCTACCACAAATATTTTGGTGTTTGTGAGACTTTTCTGTCCTTCACCTCTTTGGAGTACATGAAATCTCTTGATAAAAGGGAATAGATATTATACTCATGTGTACCTGTGTGGTTTAGGGAAGGGTCAGTGGAGTTGTGTAGATATTAACTTCCAAAACATTTCATTTCTTGATATTATTTCCTTTAGCTATGAAATAATATAGGAAATCATCATTTTTCAACTGTTGATATAATTTTACCACCTGTCATATGTAAGTCCTTGTTGGGTTTCTTAATTTTGTTTTTTTTTAACTTCATTGATAAAATCAATAGATTTGAGGGTTCAAAAGAAATTTCAATAAATATGCACATTTCTCATTAATTTTAAGCTCCTAGATGGCAAGGAGATAACATGAGCTTTCTTGCTGAATTTAAACACAATGGCTACATAATAAACACCACACACACACACACACACACACACACACACACACACACACACCCCACACATTAAAGAAATGCATTGCTTGGAAATAAATGATAAATCTAAATGTCTCCTCCTCAAAAATTATATGGCCATTTTGCTTGTCAGTTTTATAAGAATGCATAATAAAATAAAATAAACCATTTTGGTGAAAGCCTTTTACCAGAAGGTAAATATCTAAAAGCCAAATGATGCCCTTTGATTCATGGTCCTCTGCATTTGAAATTCCCTACTTGCAGATGTATGAGCTCTTCTCCTGAAATAACATTTTTGATCAGACAATTCCCAGAGCTTTAGACTTTCATTAAAGTTTCTAACAAAGAGTAACATTTTCCCATGCTAGGATCTCCCAAGTGATAGATACTAGAATAACTTCCCATCTAAATAAAGATGCTATAATAATCCAAGAATTAAGAATAGCAAATCTACTTTAGGCTCCACTGTCCTACTGTATTTGTATAGTGCAAAGTGCTGTAATCATGCAAGAAAAAGTATGAATATTATTGGTAGTTCAGTGATTTAGGAAGTAAGGAAAATGAAAAGTCAGTTACAATCCAACAAAACTTGCAGATTAACCTAGATCCAAAGGAATCCCAAGTTAAATCTTGGAAAATTATTAATAATTTAAAGCTGTTTTTTCCCCTAGGAATATCATAATATGTGTGCTTTCAACTCTCTCCCACAGTTATTAGACTTAGCTACACCATACAAAGATTTCTGATCAGCATTTAAACAGAGAAAATTTATATAGCCACTGGAGGTTAAAAGAGCTTTCTGTTCCAAGGATATATGACTTATTTCCTAAATGTTCTATTCCATACCTTCCCTCCTCTTGCACCCCAGAATGATTTGATCTCCATTCCCTTAAAAGATTCATGGCAACAAATGCAAAAGTCCCAAACTCCTATAAAGCTTCATATCACCTAATTGGAAAGTCTCAGCCTCTTGAAAGTACTGGGGATGGATCCCAAAGCTTTTATCTGTCCTGGACTTTTATCTGCAGCTTCTGTAACAATAGCATCAACAAAAATAACACAATAACTCATGTGTATAATGTGGTTTAAAGTTTTCAAAGTACTTTTATTTGGGGTTCTTTCTTCTTGCCTGCTATGTGCTCCATTGAGTCACTTTCCAAATCTTACCTTTTCTTCCTCCTTAGTCAAACAATCAAGGAACATTTTTTGAATCAGCTCCTATATGCAGAGCACCATGGTAGGCACTGGGGATACAAGTGAAAACATTAAATAATGACTATTCTCAAGAAGTATATTTTCTCTCAAAGAAGACGAGCTGTACAAATATGTTTCCATAGATACATACAGAAACAATGTTTTGAGTTAATTATGTGTGTGCATGTATAATACATACACATATATACATGCACACATGCATACAGACTAAATTCAAAACTTAACATCAAATATACACACACACGTATGTGTGTGTGTGTGTGTGTTTTCAGGATAAATCCAAAATGCAATATTTCTTCCATTTATTTCCTTCTTTCCATTAACACTGCAACCACACTAGTTCAGGTCCTCTTTGTCTTTTGCTAGAATATTGCAATATACTTCTAATTGGTCTCTGTGCCTCAGGTCTCTTCACTCTTTAATTCACTCTTCACACAGCTTCTAAATTTATATTTTTGAAGCACAAATCTGACAATATCACTCTTCTGTTAAAGATGCTTCAGTGGCTTCTTACTGCCTCTAGTATCAAAAACAAACTCCTCTAATTAGCATTTAAAGACATTCACAATCTGGTTTTAGTATATATTTCTTGGTTCATTACACCTTTCTCACTACCCCCACTTAAATCTATCAAAATTAGCCTCCTTGCTATTCAACAAATTCATTGTTCTATCTTTCACCTCCATACTTTTGGAAAAGCTGTCCCCTACCCACTATCATAATTTTGATTTGTAGAGCTTTCCTTTCTCATCTCTACCTCTTGGGAGGCCTACTGTCATCACCTCAAGTGGCTTCTCGTCTAACAGCATTGCTGGATTCTGCTATTTTTATTGTTACTCCCATCCCCAAAATAATCATCTTAGAATTATTTTGTATTTATCTTTTTTATTATCAACCTGCAAATGTTTCCCTATTACACTGAAATGAAAATACCTTATAAATAAGGATTAAATTATTTGTTTCTATTGTTAGTGTTTTCATGGAACACAGTAGACACAAATATTATGATTGATCAGCATACAGTAGCGTTATAATTTAGATAGAAGTACTTGAGACCCCATTTTAGAGATGAAAAAGCAGACACAAAGAAGTGCATTGACTTGCCTATGGTCACATAGATAATAAGTGCCAGAAACAGTATTCCTGTTCCCATATCTAGCAAACTTTTCATCATGCCACACTGCCTCTAAATCAGATCTCTTGTTTTTCAGTCCATATCTCTTGTTTCCTACAAGTAGTGAAATCTCTTCATCCATCTGGTCTCTGTATTTGACATTTGGACCAGCTTCTGCCATCTACCCCCTGCCTCTGCAACACGTATATGCCATAAGAATTGCTGACTTCCTCAAACCTCAACAGAGGTCCAAGTCTGTTAGAAGAGGGAAGGGTACTTTGGAATTCTGTGATTGTTTGCTGGCCAGGAATTCCATTCACCAAAGCAAACTTACTATAATTTTAAAAATTAGTCCTAGGGAGATATGTGAGGCTGAGTGACACAGATAACAAATTTCAGAGGAAGGGTGTGTAACCTGGGTCTTTCTGACTCCAAACACAGGCCAAATTCTGTTCCCTCTGAAATATTCTAATGAACTATGACAATTATATCCAACATACAGAAAAGCAACAAAAGTTGCCAGAATCCAGTGATGTGAAGGGGTTGATGCTATCACATCCAAGGAGAAAATGTGCAATCATTTTTTACAGGTTGATAAGGAAGTCCCACAGTTTATCAATATTTTCTGTTGCTTTCTCTTCCTAAATTAATAGAATATTCCCTACATGATAGAGCAGGCAAGAGAGCACTCTAAGTATAGGAAAGATAAATCTCTCTGTCCCTATTAGTTTCTTTTCCTCACTCTCTTTCTCTGACAGTCTGTCTCTGTGCCTCTGTGTATGTCTCTATCTCTTTCTTTTTTCTGTCTCCCAGTCTCTGTTTGTCTCTGTCTCTTTCTACCTGTCTTTCTCAAACTCTTTTCTTATTTTTTAAATGTTTTTTAATTGAATATTTTGTTTACTTTTAGTTTATAAGATTCAGTTCCACAATCCCTTGAGTTTCAAATCCCCCCCCCACTCCCATGGCAGCATGCAATCAACTTTAGAATCTGCAAATGCTTTCACATTAAACATTATTATAGTAACAAAATTCATTAAGGAGAACAAAAAGTCCAGAATATCAAGGGAATTAATGAAAAGAAATTCTAGGGAAGGTGGTCTAGCTTCACAGATTTTATTATTTTTTAGTGGATTTGTTTATTTACTTTGTGTTTACAACATTCAGTTCCACAATCCCTTGAGTTTCAAATTTCCTCCCCCCACCCCCACCTTCCCTACCCCCATGGCAGCATGCAATCAAGTATAGAATCTGTAAATACTTTCACACTGAATATTAGTCTGGTTGTATAGAAGGGTTGTAATTGATGGAATGAACAATGGGAAAGAGGAAACAAAACTAAACATGGAAAAGAAATAGAGTATGTAATTTGCTTCAGTCTGCATTTAAACTCTGTTCTTTCTAGATCTTTCTCTGAGTGTAGATATCTCCTTCCATCTTGAGACTTGTAGAGTTGTCTTATGACCTTGTGTTGCTGAGAAGCGTCCAGTTTATCAAAGTTAGTCATCACACATACATTGCGTCTGTCATTGTGTATAAATTTCTCCTGGTTCAGCTCTTCTTATTCAGCATCAGTTTGTATAAGCCTCTCCAGGTGAATATGAAGACCATCTGCTCCTCATTTCTTATAGCACAATAGTATTTCATTACATTCACATACCACAACTTATTTAGCCTTTCCCCAATTGATGGACATCCTCTTAATTTCCAATTTTTTTACTACCACAAAAAGAGCTACTATAAGTATTTTTGTACATCCAGTCTTCTCCCACTTCTATGATCTCTTTGGGATATAACCATAGAAGTTGCATTAGTGGGCCAAAGGGTATGCTATTATTTGTAATCCTTTGGACATAGTTCCATATTGCTCTTGAGAATGATTGGATAAGGTCACAATTCCACCAACAATCCAGTTTTTCCACACCCTCTCCAGCATTTGTCATTTTCCTGTTTTGTCATCTTGGCCAATATGACTAGTGAGATATGGTACCTCAGAGTTGTTTTGATTTGTATTTCTCAAATCAACAGTGATTTAGAGAATTTTTTCATATGCTTATAGATATCTTTAATTTCCACCTCTGAAAATTGCCTGTTCATAGTCTTTGACTATCAGTTGGGGAATGACTTATATTCTTATAGATTTTACTCAATTCCCTGTATATTTTAGAAATGAGGCCTTTATCAGAGACACTGGTTGTAAAAATTCTTTCCAATTTTGTACTTCTCTCTTAATCTTGGTTACATTGGCTTTGTTTGTACAGAAACTTTTCAATTTAATGTAATCAAGATTCTCCATTTTGCATTTTATAATGCTCTCTAACTCTTGTTTGGTCATAAAGTCTTCCCTGCTCCATAAATCTGACAGATAAACTATTCCTTGCTTCTCCAGATTGCTAATGGTATCATCCTTTATACCTAGATCATGCATCCATTTAGACTTGATTTTGGTAAACAGATTTAGATAATGGTCCATGCCCAGATTCTGCCATACTCTATTCCAATTTTCCCAGCAGTTTTTGTCAAATACTGAGTTCTTATCCCAAAAAGTAGGGTCTTTGGATTTATCAAACAACATATTACTACAGTCAGTGCCTACTGGGTCATTTGTACCCAATCTATTCCATTGATCAACTACCCTATTCCTCAGCCAGTACCAAGTGGTTTTGATGACTGCTGCTTAATAATACATATTTAAATGTGTTATGGCTAGGCCACCATAAGTAGCATTTCTTTTCATTAATTGCCTTGATATTCTGGATATTCCAAATGAATTTTGTTACTATTTTTTCTAGCTCTATAAAGTAATTTTTTGGTAGATTGATTGGCATGGCACCAAATACATAATTTGGTAAAATTGTCATTATTATTATATTAGCTTTACCCAGCCATGAGTAACTGATGTTTTTACCAATTACTTTGATATGACTCTATTTGTGTGAAAAGTGTTTTGTACTTTTGTTCATATCAGTCCTGGGTTTGTTTTGGCAGGTAGATTGCCAAATATTTTATGTCTACAGTAACTTTAAATGGGATTTCTCTTACTATCTCTTGTTGTTGGACTTCATTAGAAATATATAGGAATGCCGAGGATTTATGTGGGTTTACTTATATCCTGCAACTTTTATAAATTTATTTATTGTCTCAAGAAGTTTTTTACTTGATTCTCTATGATTCTACAAGTATATCATCATTTCATCCACAAAGAGTGATAGTGTAGTCTTTTCTTTGCCTAATTTGATTCCTTTTATTTCTTTTATTCTTCTCTAATTGCTACTGCTAACATTTCCAGTACCAGACTGAATAAGAGGGGTAATAGTAGACATGCTTATTTCACTCCTGATCTTTTTGGAAATGCTTCTAGTTTATCCCTATTACATATAATAGTTGTTGATGGCTTTAAATAAATGCTACCTATTATTCTAAGGAAAACTCTATTTATTCCTACACTTTCTAGTTGTTTTTTTTAATAGGAACAGATGTATTTTGTCAAAAACCTTGAGATAATTGTGTGGTTTCTGCTAGTTTTATTGTAAATATGATCAATAATACTGTTGGCTTTCCTAACACTGAATGATCCTTGCATTCCTGTAATAAAGCCTACCTGATAAAAATATATTATTTCTGTGATAAGCTTCTGTAGTTTTTTTGGTAATATGTTATTTAAAATTTTTGCATGTATATTCATGGGGGAGATTGGTCTATAATTTTCTTTCTCCATTTTGTCTCTTCCTGTTTTATATATCTGTACCATATTTGTGTCATTAAAAGAATTTGGCAGGACTTCTTCTTCACCAGTTTTCTCAAATAGTTTGTAGAACATTGGGATCCATTGTTCTTTAAATATTTGATAGAATTCACTAGAAAATTCATCAGGCCTTGGAGATTATTTGCTAAGGAGTTCACTGATAGCTTGTTCATTTTCTTTTTTCTGATATGGGTTATTTAAGTAATTTACTTCTACTTCAGTTAATCAGGACAACTTATATTTTTTAAAATATTTATCCATTTCACTAAGATTGTCAAATTTATGTGCATACAATTGGGCAAATTATTCCTAAGTATTGTTTTAATTTTCTCTTCACTGGATGTAGATTCACCCTTTTCATTTTTGATTCCCAAAATTAGGTTTTCTTCATTCTTTTTTTATCATATTGACTAAATTTTTATCAATTTTATTGTTTTTTTTTCATAAAACCAGATCTTAGTTGTATTTATTAGTTCAATAGTTTTCTTAATGTCAACTTAATTAATCTTTCCTTCTGTTTTCATTATTTCTAATTTAGTATTTAATTGAGGATTTTCAATTTGGTATCTTCCTTCAGGTAAATTCAGAGTCACGCCTCTCAATATATATATTCCAATGATGTATTCAGGAATAGGTACAACAATCACAGTATATTCTTTCTTAGGTAACTGCCCAATTTTCATTGTTATTTTAACTTGTCTGGCTGATATTTCAGCCCCTCCAAGCCCTGTGAAGGTAATAGGAGTTCCATGTTTCAACTTATCAGGATTTCCATAGATAAGTGTGGCCTCAGCCCCGGTATCAAGCAATGCCCTGGTGACAATAGTTGATCCATTCTTCCAATATATTGTTAAACCAACATGGGATCTGCAGTCTCCCTGGTACACTTCTTTAGTCTGGGCTGGGGCTTGGCCTATTTCCTATTCTCCTTGAAGGTGGGGCAAACATGGATATAATGATTCAGATTCTCCCTGAAGGTGTGGCAAACTTGGATATTCAGGAGTACCTGCAGGGGTGCTTCTTGCTTCCCTATTCATTCTAATGTTAAGTACTTTTTCTTGGTACAGCTTACTCAGCTCTACAGTTGGAATACCATCTATTCTTCTAAAATCCACCCTTGCCCTCAATAGAGCAGTAAATAGTTCCCTTCTTGTCAATCCATTTTGTTTTTGAATCCTCTGGCTATTTACTTTTGTTTCTCCAGGATATTTATCTCTTCCCCATTCTCCTAAGTCACTCAATTGTGAAATCTTATCCAGCGACAGAGGGTATCCTACTTCCCCAATTAAGAGTCAGAAATAGGTGCTTGTAAGCAGGAGGAGCCATCTTCACTATAATATTTCTATGAGGAACTCCTGGGGGGGGTATCATAATATGTATTTGCACCTCCAAGCATGATAGCAGCTTTCATTACCTCTTCCTTTAGCTTTGCCATGTAGTCTCTAAGTGAATACCAGGGTCTGTCTCCACCAGGCCACATAGAGTCAGGAGGATATTGCTTTTTGCATCCCTCTACAGCTAAAGCTAACAGAGCAGTTTTATGGATGCCTCCTTCTGTATGTTGATCCCTAAAAGCTTGCTGTACAAAGGGATTCTGACTGATGCTTATGAATTTTAAGCAGTCCACAGTGTCCACTGTTATTCCTCCTATGCCTTCATCCGTGATTCTAAGCATCCAAGACACTAAAGATTCTCCCATTATTTGGGTGAATCTACTCAATATATCAGTAATCTCCTGTTGAGTGAAATCCTCAATTATCTCCCTGGACTCTGTTTGGCCCTCGCGGTTCTCCTGTCTTCTTCTTTATATGGGGAGAGCTTCTACATTAAAAGACTCCTCAGCTAACTCTGTTCCAGTCTCCTCACACACATTCTCCTGGCAGCCATATGGGCAACTCTCTCCAGTCTGTACAAAAGCTGCATGCACATTCCTTCTGCTAGCTTTTTGCTTCCTTTTAGCTACATGAACAGTAGCTTGCTCTTCCACCTGAGACCCTGCAGCTTGTTCTTCTGAATGCTGTGGCACAGAATTGTCAGGCAAACCAGCAGACTCCCTAGCCATCTGAGCTTTTTCCTCTAGCAGCTTATCTCTACTTTTACACATAAGGTGATAACTTGTGAGCAGGACCCAGCCTCTCCTGCAAACTCCTTCCAGTTCTTTGCCTGGTTCTATGGGTATTCCTTGCAAACATCTTTCCAAATCTCTGGGTTCTCCCCCTTTCAGCCTTGGTTCCCAGTTTTCACAGGGACCTGTGCTTTTGGCCCATTCTCTGATTAGGGAGGAATAAGGCAAATCCTCCCATCCTGGGATAGCCACTTCTCCCTCTACAGCACTCCTGCTTCCAAATAGAGGCCTGACATTTTGTGATCCCGCCCTTGTTGCCAAATGTATCACCAATGTAGCATTCACAAAGCCTACAGTAACTATAAGTATGCTGATATGGTTATTAATCACAAAATGCAACAGGCTGTCTACGTGAGAAATACAGTCAGAGCATTTACTCAAGTACCCGAAGACTGAGTCCCAAAACCAGAAAGTCAAAGCCTACACAGTAGTTATGAAGTTGGCACATGTAGTTAAAGTAGTAAATACCCACATTCTCAAGCCTTCAAAACAGGATATGCGACCTCAGGCAAAGGTCCTCCTCTCCTCACTCACAGCAACTGCTCAGTGTTCAGGCAGCCTTGTGTCCAGCAGCTCCAGCCCCTCTGCAGTTCTCCTTTCCGGCAGTCCTCAGCAAGAGTCCTTAGCAGAGATTCTGACTGTCTCAAAGTAAAAGGAGTTCGCGCTGCTGCCACTGCCACTGCCGACACCGCCACTGCCACCGCAGCCACTGCTGCTGCCACCAGTCACCAGCACAGATGGTAGCTTGGTTCCAGCGCTCTCTTGCTCCACCCCTTCCTGCTATGTCAGCAAGTTCAAGTGGCATGGAGGATCTTTAAATCTCAGTATCATTACACATATCTAGTCTCTTTAAAATTCTATTCACCTCTTTGTCTTCTTTCATGTTTATTTTGAGGTTAGATTCATCAAGTACAAAGATGGGGAGATTGAGGTCACCAACTAGTATAGTTTTGCTATCTATTTATTCCTCTAATTCCCTTGATTTTTCCTCTAGGAATTAGATGCTATTTCACTTGATACATATATTTTAAGTAATGATATTGCTTCATTTCCAATGGTGCCTTTTAGCAGGATGTAGTTTCCTTCCTTACCTCTTTTAATTAAATCTATATTTACTTTTTCTTTATGTGAGATAAGGATTGGTACCCGTTTTGGGTTTGTTTTTGTTTACTTTAGCTGAAGCATAATATATTCTACTCCATCCTTTTTACCTTTACCCTATGGGTATATCCTTGTTTCAAATGTGTTTCTTGTAAACAGCATATTGTAGGATTGTGGTTTTTAATCCATTCTTCTATCCACCTCCATTTTATGGGAAAGTTAATCCCATTCCCATTCACAGTTATGATTACTATCTGTGACTTTCCCTCCATCCTATTCCCTCTCCTGTTCATATTTTTGTATCTTCCTTCTCCCTTCCCCTCCTTAGGAGTTTTTCTTTTGACCACTGCCTCCTTTAGTATTCCCTCCCTGTTTCCCCACCTCTTTTCCTACTCTTTCCCCTTTCTACTCTTTCCCACCCTTCCTACTGCCTGTAGGGCACAATGGATTTTTATACTTGAAGTATGTTATTCCCTCCTTGAACCCAAACCAATGAGAGTAAATTTCATACAGTGTTCCTCTCCGTCCCTCCTTTTCTTCTTTTATGATGAGTTTTTGTGTCTTTTCATCTTAGGATCCTAAACTTAATGGATTATATTGATCCCTCTTTGAATCAGAACCAAAGAGAATAATGTTCATATGATGTTCATCTCCCTACTTCCTTCCCCTCTACTTTAGAATGTTTTTATACATCTTTGTGTGACATAATTTACCATTTTCTGCCTCATCCTTTCCTTTTCTCCCATCATAATCCCTTTGTTCCCCTTAATAAGTTTTTTTTAAATCATCAGTTTAGTTCATTTATACCCACACCCTCCATCTATATACATCTCTTTAAGAGTTGCAATAATTATACAAATTTCAATACTGACAGGTATCAGCTTCTCATATATGAAGGTAAACAGTTTGCTCTTATTGAGTCCAAGTTATGTCAATGTGTGTGTGTGTGTGTGTGTGTGTGTGTGTTTGTGAGTGTGTATGTTTTCCTTGTTTACCTTTTTATGTCTTTTTTGGGTCTTGCAAATGGAGATTGAATTTTCCATTGACCTCTGGCTTTTTCATCAGGAAATTATGGAAGTCGTTTATTTCATTAAATAACCATCTACTTGCCTGAAATGCTCATTTATTTATTTATTTTTATTTTTAAAATTAAATTGAGTTGTTTATTTACTTTCAGTTTACAAGATTCAGTTCTACAATCTCTTGAGTTTCAAATTTTCTACCCTAACTCTTCCCTTCCCCACTCTACCCCTTATGGCAGCATGCAATAAAGCATAGGATCTGCAAATATTAGTCCGGTTTTATAGAATGGTTCTAACCAATGGAGAGAACAATGGGAAAGAAGAAACAAAACCAAATATGGAAAGCACCAGTTTGTATAAGCCTCTCCAGATAAATATGCTCACTTTTGCCTGGTAGTTGATCCTTGGTTGCAATCCTAGCTCGTTTGCCTCATGAAACATCAAATTTCAATCCCTCTGATCTTTTAGTGTAGAAGCTGCTAACTCCTGTGTTATCCTAACTGTAGTTCCATGATATTTGAATTGTTTCTTTTTAGCTGCATGAAGTATTTTCTCCTTGCCCTCGTAGCTCTGGAGTTTGGCTACTGTATTTCTTGGAGTTTTCAGTTTGTGATCTCTTTCAGGAGATCAGTGAATTCTTTCAACAGCTTTTTACCCTCTGATTCTAGGACCTCAGGACATTTTTCTTTGATAATCTCTTGGAGAATGTCGTCCTGCTTTTTTCATCTTGGCTTTCTGGTAGACCGATAATTCTTAGGTTATCTCTCCTGGATCTGTTCTCCAGGTAAGTTGTTTTTCCAGTGAAATATTTTTCAATTTCTTCTAATTTTTTTCAATTTTTGTTTTATTTGACTGAATCTTGATGCATCATAGAGTCCTTAGCTTCAATTTGACAGATTCTAATTTTTAGTGAATTGTTAACCTCAATTAGTTTTTGAAGCATCTTTTGCATATGTTCAGTTTACATTTTTAAGGAGGTATTTTCTCTAGTTAGATTTTTGAACCTTCCATCAAAGTTCTCCAATTTCACTTTTTAAGGATTTGTTTTCTTCAATGAGATTTTTTTTTCTGATTTGGTCACTGTAGATTTAAATTTATCTTTTACCTCTCTAATTTCATTTTTTCAATCTTTCCTGAGCTCCTCCAAGAATGCTTTTTGGCATTAAGAGCAGTTCATTTTTCCTTCTGTGGTCTCCAGTGTGATGATTAAGTCCATGTTGTCCTCTGAATTTGGTTGTTCTTGCTCAGTACAGAAGCACTGTATGGTTTTACATCTCACACATTCCCTCTTCTCCATTGTGATGGCCTATGTCCTGGATTTTTGGAGTGGATATCTGCTTCTGGGTGCTGGTGTATTGCACGTTTCCAGCTGGAAGATAGGGGTTTGATTGTTAACTTCATGAGCTGGAGCCTGAGTATCTAGACTGAGGCCAAGGCCAGGACTCTCAGTCTTTCCCCTGAGTTACCCTGTTGCTCACAGAGTAACCTATTGTGGAGGGGTGGTCTGGCCACTTCTGGTTTCCACCTCTGTGTCTCTGGGCTACAGCTCAGGCAGGCTCAGTAGCTGGAGGCCAGAGGCAGGGCTGCAGTCTGCTGATTCCCCAGATGGTGCTAAGGCACACCTGGTCTTGTGTTGTTAGTGCTTGCTGGCTCCACACCTCCCTCTTACCCCCCCCCCCAGCTTAGACTCTGTATTGCTTCACTTCCCCCATCCTCTGTGACTCCCAAGCCTGAGGCTATTTGCACTAATTCAGGATTTTACTCTGGATGGGACATTTAGCTCTGGGTTTTCTGTGTCAGGAAAGGGAAATGGGAGGAACTAGGCTTTATTTTACCATCTTGAGTCCTAGAAATTCAGGTTTGTGATTTTTACACATTAAGGCTGCAGGCTGTTAGCCCCAGGAGAAGCTGATGTTCCTGTTGCAGGACCTGCACTCTCTCTTACCCAGCTCCAATGATCCTCTGTCCTGTGGTGAGACCCTTGGGGTGGGTGAGTATACTGGCTGGAGCTCCTTCTCACTCTGCTTCAGTTTGATCTCAGATCCAAGCTACTGCAGCCTCTGCATTCTCCACGTTCCCCCTGCCCAGACCTGCATGGTCACTTCCCTTGGCTGGGAATCTGCCACACTCTGTCTCCCAGTAAGTTCGGTCACTCTAAAATCCATTCAAATTCACTTTTTAAAGTTTAGCAACAGAATTCTTGGAGGAGCTTAGAAAGGTTACTGCTTCCTTTCTGCCATCTTGGCTCCACCTCTCACCCTCTTTTTTTTATCTCTGTCTTTCTGCTTCTCTCACTCTTTGTGTGTTTCTCTGTGTCTGTACTTTAGTTTCTCTCTGTGTTTCTTTCTGTCTCTTTACCTGTCTCAGCACCTTTCTGTGTGTTTTTGTCTTCCTCTGTCTCTCTGTCTCTCTATCTCTGTAACTGTCTCTATGCCTCAGTTTCTGCATCTGTCTCTATCTCTGTCTCTGTTTCTATGTCTCTCTCTGTCTCTGTTTCTCTTTCCCTGTCTCTCTCTGCCCCACCCCAGTTCCCCTACTTTATCAGTTGTTGTGAACTGGTCATATATGGAAGGTGTGTTATGAAAAGATGTTCTTTGGTTCTTTGGTGAAATGAACTCCCTCCACAATGTTCAGCACCATATCACCAGGCTGGCAGCTTGCCATCTGGAAAACACTGCCACTTGGCTCCCTTGAGTCTTCTGAACAACATTACTGCTATATAGCAGTAGTAGCTGAAGTAAATGGAAATGGGAGTGGCAAGCTAGTTGAGCACAAATAAGAGAGGCCCTCATGTTCTGCTTTTCAAAGGATAAGGGGAAAACAGGAACTGTTGGCCTTTCAAAAGAATTTTTTTCAACATCTTTTCTCATAGAGAAGCTTTTCAATGTGAGGAACAATGACAACTATTTACTTTTCACTGAGTTTCCCAAAGCGACAACCTGAGCATTTTATTAATGAGGCACAAACTGAACCCATCACCCCAATTTCAGATTATGATGGCTATATGTCATATGAAGAATTGTTGGCAGTGACCTAACCTCCAAATGCCTGCATATACAATGTGAGACACAGAATAAGTACTTAATAAATACTTGCTGATTGAAAACTGAACTGAATTTTTTTTTGCTCTTCAAAATCTTCTAACATTTCACCAGTTTTCAAGAAATTTTTTTCCTGGCACAAAAGTAATTAGATAAAAATGTGTTCTCCAAACACATAAAATACTTAACATGAATATTGTTATGTCAATAAAGGGAACATCACTATTATCTGAATTCATTTCAAAAGACAAGCTACCTTTTTATGAATGAATTATCTGAAGGTATTTCCTAATTGCATACTATGTGTATGGTTCTTTACTAAGCGCAAAAGTAGATTGCAAGACTTATTTTTTCCATTAATTTATGCATTAAAATCTTGCTTTTTGGATGAAATCTAGAATCCCACATGATAGCAGGCAGGTTTAAATGAGGAATCAAAGGAATAATTGAATCTGTTGCTTCTTTTCCTTTCAGCTTTTAATCAATATCTACAAAGGCTCAAGAAGAACTTGTAAGGTAACAGCAATCCTATCAAAATGAAGTAATATTCAGATAATCAGGTAAAGCAGCAAAGATTTTAAATCTTTTTTTCTTAGAAAGCAAAGATAGTACCAAGTAATCCACATCAATTTCCATTTCTCCATCCCCCACCCATGAACCATAAACAATTGTCAGAGGCTGAAAATAATGAGATTCTACAAAAAAGTTTCAATCCTATGTATTCTATGAGAGGCATATGTTTTCATTTGTGTATGTCTATATTGAATGTGTGTGTGTGTGTGTGTGTGTCTGTCGGTCTGTCTGTCTGTGCCTGTTAACACTTGGAGAAGAAAGAAAGAGGAGGAAGAAAATGGAAGGGGGAGCTCAACTCAAAAAAGGCAGTCATTTTTTTCCTCCTACTTACAGACATCCTGGTCCAGTAATGTAAGAATTCATATGTGAGCATAAGGTTCAATAATTAGTACTGTGCTTGTCTAAATAGGTAAGGTGGAATCTCTGCTAAAATTTCATCCCTATGAGAGACACAGTAGAATAATATTTAGAGGACAAATACTGAGATTACATGTGGGCTTAGGGATAGCACAGCATAGAAACTAGACCAGAGAATTTTTGTTTTTAATCATGGCTTTTGTATTTCTTAGCTTTATGATCACATGTGAATAACAAACATTCCTATGGACTCAGTTTCCTCATTTATTTAATAAGGAATGTACTACTTATACTATATACCTCAAAGGTTTGTGGCAATGAAAGTGTTGTGTATACCTTAAAGCAATGGTTCTCAGCCTGTGGGTTATGTTCAATTTGTAACAATGAAAATACATCCTGCCTATCAGATATTTACATTACAATTCATAACAGTAGCAAAATTACAGTTATGAAGTAGCAAGGAAAATAATTTTATGGTTGGGGGTCACCGCAACATGATGAACTGTATTAAAGGGACATGGCATTAGCAAGGTTGAGAACCACTGGCTTAAAGTATAATTAGGATGTAATTATTACCAAATTAATTCACTAGAATAAGAACAGAAGAGGTCAACCAGGAAAAAAAAATCACATCCTATTACATGTAAGGATTTGTTATCTAAGGTAAATAGACAACTAAAAAATATATATGTAAAACTAAAATCCATAAAATAGATAAGAAGTCAGAGGATATGAACAAAAAGTTCTCAAAATAAGACTTGCAAAAGAATAACAAGCAAATTAAAGAATGCCTCAAATAACTAGTAATAAGCGAAATGCAGAGCAAAACAACTGCTTCAATGCATACCTCGCATATTGGCAAATAGGACAAAAGATGGAAATACTTGATGCTACATTGAAGGCTTGTGAAAAGGGTGACATTTTAATGACTGATGGAACAGAGAATAACTGAAATCATTCTGGAAAGCACTTTGTAATTATGCAAATAAAGGTACTAACATGTACAAATGTTTTGCCCAGGTATTCTACAGTTAGATATGGCCAACAGAGAGGTCTTTGATAAAAGAAATAATAATCAAGTTTCCATATATATCAAACAGGATTCTATGCATTAACAAATAACTGGAAACAAAACAGAGGCCCATCTACTGGAGAATGACTAAGCAAATTGTGGTACATGGATATAATAGAGTATTACTATGACATAACAAATTACATATTAAGATGAATATGGAAAAAATATAGAGTTACATGAATTGAAGCAAAATTCCATAACCAGATGTACAAAAATATACACAGTTGCTTTAAAAATATAAATGTAAAAAGGTGCCATAATATATTTTAAATAATGTGAAATAAATTTGTCCCCAAGGAAGAGATATGGTAAGACACTTCACATATTCCTTTACAGAGAGGAGAGCCAGAAATATCCATGAGGGTGAAACATTACATATAATGTCAAATTTACTTTCATTTTTAGAACTACATTAAATAATCCCAGTGACAAGAAAAAAACATGGTTTTGCCCTCCTAGATGCTACTGGAATCTCAAATGTATTACCTTTAATAGTGTTAACTAGTCCTGATTTTAATATATACCCTGTTTATCATGGAAATGAAAGGTATATTGATTCCTATGATTTCTAGTCCTTTGACATAAATGAAGAACTTATCTTGTCAAATGTTAGACAGATAAGTATGTGTGTATATATACAAACATAGTATTTTTAACAAATAATATCCTTTATATTGAACCCAAACTTCATTTCTGATATATATGCAACTTGGTCATGATGGATAATCTTTGCAATATGTGGTTATTGTCTGTTTATTATTGTTTTATTTAATGTCATATCTCTATTAACAGATCTTGAACTATAATTTTTTTCTTGTCTTCTCTCACTGGTCTAGTTATAAGGCTATTATATCATATATATAAGGAAGTTATAATACTTTGTTGAGTCAAATAATTCTGGCATCAGAGAAATTGATATATACACATGGAAATCTAAATTATATTAAAAATAAAATATAACAATAAAATATCTTATTAGCAAAGTATTTTAGTAGACTATCTTCATTTTTTGTAAACAATGAAATTAGTATTAGAGTTAATTTTTCTTTAAATTTTACTTGCAAATCCATCTGGGACCAGGTTTGTTTGTTTTCCCCATTGGAATTCATTTATGGATTATTCCTTTTTTATTTTATTGAGAATAAATAATCTAAATATTCTATTTATTTTTCTGATAATCTGGATGTTTATATTTTAGAATATTCATGCATTTCTTTTAAGTTGATTCTGGGGTCATAATTGTTAAAAAAAATTCCAAAATTTCCTTCATTTTCTTTTTTTGTTACAATTTCTCTTTTTTTCTTTTTCCTCATCTTATTTGGTTTCACTCTCTACATAAAATCAGTTAGCTAATGTTTTGAATATTCTATATTTGTTCAAATAAATTAATTTCTAGTTATATTTATTCAGTGATTTTTAAATTTCATCTCATTTTCTACATCTCAATTTGGGTTTTCTTTTTCTCATTTTTTCATTATTTTTGTTGATATTATCTCCCAAATATACTGATCTAATTTCTATCTTTTATTGGTGAACATAAGTGATATAAATGTTCCTTTCATGCTCACCTTGACTACATTCCCCAAATTTGGAATATTGCTTCATTGTTATTTTCTGTAATTTAAATTACCTATTTTGATTACATTATTCTAAATTTAATTCTGAATCTTAACTTGAAACCCTTATTGATTATATTTTTAAAATATATGATTAGTAAAAGATGTGTCTAATACTTCTAATTTTTTCTACATTTTTTTATATTTTACTTTTTCATATTACACTGTCAGATTTTGAAAAGATACAGTTCAAAGCTTGCTAGTAGTCAATAAAAAAACAGCTTATTGAACCAAATTGCAGTCACCTACCTCCTCTATTGTGACTTTATAATTTTGTTGAAAAGCAATGAAGAATATGCTTGTTTCATATTCAAAGTTCAACTTCCTCTATAGATAATTAACCTCATATTCCAGAAACCACATTCCACTCATCTTCTACTCCAATTACATTGTCCACTCTCCAAACAGCCTTCAAACGACATGTTTCCATGTTCTGTTGTTATATGCTCTTTTAACCATTTTACTAATATATATTACTACAGTCCTGTATACTCCAAGCTCCAATATTGGATTTTTTCTCTTTTCCTTCTCATAATCCTATTGAACATGTACATCAGTAAGTCAGTTTGTTCTCCAAATATACTGACAGAACCTCTTCTATTACTACTTTCTTGACAATATGAATTGCTTCTCATTCATTCATTCATTCATTCAATCATTCATTGCTAAACTACTTGCCTGCTAGCCAAAAGAAATGACCCATGTTTCTTTCCTTTAATTATCTCTATTTTACTCATGAAATGCTTAAAAAAAAAGCTTGAAAAAGGAATTTTAATATAAGAAAACAAAACATCACATTGCTATAAACATGATGTGAACATATTATTTTGAAAGTATTCCTCTTAGTAGGAACTTCATATTTTGTTTTTTTATAATTTTTGGTATAATCAGAATTTAATTTTATACAATGTCTTAGACTTTTTTTAAAATAAGTTATTAGGAGCAGTTAGGTGGCACAGTAAATAGAGCACAGGCCCTGGAGTCAGAAGGACCTGAGTTCAAATCTGGCCTCAGACACTTGATAGTAGCTGTGTGACCTTGGGCAAGTCACAATCCCAATTGCCCTCCAAAACAAAAAACCTAACTAAAAATAAGTTATTGCGGTTATTATGTTGGTTTTCTTTTTAGAATGAAGTTAATTCTATCCATTTCAGAGTACCATAATGATTTCCAAAATGAAATTACATTAGAACTTTCTTCAAAGAAAAATTGCAGCTTTTATTTGCCACATGGTTATTGCAAATACCAGTGAGTACTCTTCTACTTTCCATTATTGAATTTGAATCCTCCCCTTTTTATGGCTGAATATTCCAGTTTATTCCTTGGTCATACTTCCAATAAGCAATGAAGAAAAGGAGTTAGATCAAGCTCTTTTCCTTAAAGATTTTAGCATCTGGGAGGTTATTGGGGAAGTTATAAAAGCAGAATGATATATTTAGTAGAGGACAGAAAGATATGGGTTTTGATACTAACATTTTCTTTTTCCATATAATGAGGCAGTTGGAGATAGTGACTTCCAAAGTCCCTTCTCACTATAAATCTATTATCTGCTTTTCATAAATAATGATTGTTCTTATTACATAGTGAATAAGCAAATGTACTGAGAGTACTCTGATGCTTTTCCTCTGATATTCTCACTCTAAACTGTTTCTCAAAATATCATTTTGCTATTATGCTACTGCCATATGTCAAACTTAAAATCCTTCTTTCTTATAACTAGTTTAAAAGTAATTGAGCCATTTAATTCTTGGAGTTTTTTAAAACCCTATAAATGAACATTCTCATGCTTTCTTCAAAATACTCTAAATCAATCTGCTTTATTAATTTGCCTTAGGTCTTTTCAAAATCTCTAGTTATAAAAATATCATTTGGCATTCAGGTACTGTGCCCTACATTCAAATATTTACACAAATTAATTAAGCTTTGAACATTCATGTGAAGAAGGTAGATATTATTCTTCGCATAATTTGTGAAGAAACAAACACAGAGGGGTTAAGTGTCATGCTACCATTCTTAATCATACCTCAACTTCTTTTCAAAGCCAAGAATAAAATGCATGGCATCTCATTTCTAACACTAGCATATTGTTGAGCCCTATCTATATGCCACCTACAGGTTTGCAATTTCCAACTTTTTTAACAAGCAAGTCCCATTTTTCTGAAATTCAGTTGAAAGAATTGCCTAACTATCTTCACTTTTAACTAGACCTCATTCTTGAAGCACTTTTTTTTTATATAATGCATATAACTTCCCTTTTCCCAAGGTGTCAGATTTTACAACCACAAAAGAAGAACATTTCAAAAGCTACAAATACTGAATTAAAGTATCTCACCTCTTTTGGTAATAAAGTGGAAAATGGAGACAAGATCACTTATCGGGTAGCATACTCCAAGATGACTTTTAACTCTCAATATCTGATAGTAATTTCCAAAACTATTGAGGAGGTAAGCAGCATGTCACATAAAGCTTTGAGGACAACTTCAATGAGTACCTATTTACTTTGGAATGCATTTCACCACTATCAGTATTTTATTTTGCCTTTCCTTTATTCTCTGATAGATAGTTTTATGTTTAAAAAAAAATTCACTAACTGAGCAGGGGCTTAGATCTACCATTCCAGGTTACTGATTGATACTCTAGAAAGGTTGCTTTCCAAAATTTTACTTAAGAAATTATTTCCCATCTAAATACTTCTTTCTGCAATCTGTATAATTTTAATCTCATTTTTAAAGGATTTCTTCAGTAAAGGAGAATAGTCTTTTTTTTAAACATTTTATTATAACCACTAATCAACATCTTGTACACATGAATACCAGGTAAAAATGAACCATTGAATAACAACAACCCCTCCCAAACAGGCATATACTACCCTCTGCTGACTCACATCTTTTAATTTGTTTGATTTGGTTTTAGATGTGTTTACTTCTTTCTTTTCTACCTCTCTATGGAAGAGCATCTTTTCTGGTATATGGGTTCATTGATCCAAGAGGTCTGGAGTGTATAGGGAGTGGAAGTTAATTCTGAACTGACATTTAGAGAAAAAGATCTTTGACTCTAAAAATGCTGAGATCTTTAATCTGGAGAAAAAAAGGGAGAGGGAAATCTAAAAGTTCTAAAGTATTTAAAACTTGCCTAGCCCTGAGCTATAAATACAAATGAAAGAGGGTGGGGGAGCTGGCAGTGAATGCCCTCAAGGAGCTTACATTCTAATATAGGAAGTCAACATTTGAAAAGAAGCTAAGAGCAAACTAGATAAACTGGCTTCAGAGTAGAGTGTACTTTCTGTGTGAGGTGGCCTGGGGCAAAATGTACTTCCATTATGAGTAGTCTAGAAAAAGAGTGAATTTACAGTGTGAGAAGACTGATGAATCATGGAAGAGAAAGTTCAGCAAGTCAAAAGGAGAGACAGAGAGACTTCCTTTTTAGTTTATATAATTTCATTGAGTAGTTCCACTCAACATGCTGAGTACTTCCAAGTGCTCAGTTTTCCAAGTTTCTAGATGGTATCATTAAGAAATAGTTCTAATGTACAATTGCAACATAAACATTTATATTTGAAGCTTGTGAACACTTTAGTGACAATCTCTTTTGTCACTGGAATTATTTGAGTGAGCCCATTTGACCTGACAACAGTAGCCATGTTGAAAGAGAAAGCCACAGGAAGTATATTCAAATTTAATTAGGAAAGCATCAAACATCTACTAAGTTCTAGTTCTGAGTCCATAAAAACAAGAACAAGTAAATACTCCTGCTCAAGGACTCTACTAGGAGGATACAATACTTCAATAACATAATACATATAACAATACTTATGATATTCAACAGTGAGTATACAATACATATATTTAAGCAGCATAAAGTGTGTGAGAAGAAATAAAGTGTAATCAGCCTGTCAAGTTAGGTCTGAACCTTAGACTTGAAATATAATTGATGATATTTATTATTAAAACACTCCCATGGTCCATCTGCTCATTTCTTATAGCACAGTAGTATTCCATTGCATTCATGTACCACAACTTGTTCAACCCCTCCCTAATTGATGGGCATACACTTATTTTCCAGTTTTTTGCCACCACAAAAAGAGCTGCTATAAATATTTTTGTACATATGGGTCCTCTTCCCACTTCTCTTACCTTTTTGGGATATAACCCTAAAGGTGGTGTTGCTGGGTCAAAGGGTATGCACTTATTTATGGCTCTTTGGGCATAGTTCCAGATTGATCTCCAGAATGGCTAGATCGGTTTGCAGTTCCACCAACAATGCATTAATGTTCTATTTTTCCACATCATTTTGCAGTTTTGTCATCTTAATGAGTCTAGCTGGTGATATGTGGCGCCTCAGAGTTGTTTTGATTTGCATTTCTCTAATCATTAGTGATTTAGAACATTTTTTTCATATCTTTATAAATGTCTTTAATTTCATCTTCTGAAAACTGCTCATTCATATCCTTTGACCATTTGTCAATTGGGGAGTGGCTTGTGTATTGTTATAAATTTGGCTCAATTCTTTGTATATTTTAGAGGTGGGGCCTTTATCAGAGACACTGGTTGTAAAAATTCCTTCCCAGTTTTCCACTTCCCTTTTAATCTTGGTAACATTGGCTTTGTTTGTGCAGAAGCTTTTCAATTTAATATAATCAAAATTATTTTTTGCATTTTTCAATGCTCTCTAACTCTTGTTTTGTCATGAAGTCTTTCCCGCTCCATAGATCTAACAAGTAAACTATCCCTTGCTCTCCCAGATTCCTAACAGTATCAACCATTATACCTAGATCATGTACCCATTTCCACTTTATTTTGGTGTACAGTGTTAGATATTGGTCTATGCCCAATTTCTGCCATACTATATTCCAGTTTTCCCAGCAGTTTTTGTCAAATATTGCATTCTTATCCCCAAAACTGGGGTCTTTGGGTTTATTAAACAGTGAATTACTATAATCATTGGCTGCTGAATTTTGTGTACCCAACCTATTCCATTGATCCACTGCTCTGTTCCTCAGCCAATACCAAGTAGTTTTGATTAAGTGCTGTTTTGTAGTACAGATTAAAATCTGGTATGGCTAGGCCACCTTCCCTAGCATTTCTTTTTGTTAGTTGCCTTGATATTCTGGACTTTTGTTCTTCCAGATGAATTTTGCTACTATTTTTTCTAGCTCTGAAAAGTAATTTTTTGGTAGCTTGATTGGTATGGCACTAAATATGTAATTTAATTTAGGTAAGATTGTCATTTTTATTATATTAGCTCGACCCAGCCATGAGCAACTGATATTTTTCCAATTAGTTACACCTGATTTTATTTGTGTGAAGTGTTTTGCAATTGTGTTCATATAAATCCTGGGTTTGTTTTGGCAGGTAGATTCCCAGATATTTTATTATGTCTACAGTAACTTTAAATGGAATTTCTCTTTCTATCACTTGCTGTTGGAATTTGTTAGAGATATATAGGAATGCCAAGGATTTATGTGGATTTATTTTATTTCCTGTAACTTTGCCATATTAGTTTATTATCTCAAGTAGTTTTTTGTTTGATTCTCTAGGATTCTCTAAGTTTATCATCATATCATCTGCAAAGAGTGATAGCTTAGTCTCTTCTTTGCCTAATTTAATTTACTTTAAAGTAATTTAGAGGGGAATTTGAGGGAGTAAAGGTGAGTTGCTGTCTTTGCTCAACCATCTTGGATCTGTGTCCCAAATATACATTAAAAAAATATATTAACAACCTTCAAATAGTAGTAGAAGAGGATATGAGTTTGAGTACCAAAGAAGCAGCTTTGGAATACTTACAAATTAAAAAAATAAAAAAGATTTCCAGCAAAAAAACAAAAAATAAAAAACAAAACACTCCCATGGAACTTATGGAAGTGTTGAGGTTTAGGTTTTAGATAAGGGGCCCTTGAGACCCCAAAACATCAACACATCAGGTTCTGCTGATGAGGTGTAGGCTCTTGGAACCGCCCCCCCCCCCCCCTTGAGCTCTCCTTGAATCTTTGAGGTACAGCTCTGGGAAAGTAAATCTTCCCAAGGAGGGCATTTGCCTGAGGTCCTGGGTCTTAAATTGTGGCTCTGCCCAAGGCTTTAGCCCTCTTTTGTTCCAATAGTTTCCCACCCTTAAAGTTCCTGTTCCCACCCTTGAACTGGCCTGGTCCACCATTGTCTATGGTCTCCAGGTAGCCTGCAGCAACTTCCCACCCTTAATCACTCATTACTGGAGTCTGACCTCACCTGACTCCTTCTGAAGACCCTCCCCAAACTCCTCCTCTAGAACACCCCTAAATTCCTCCCACAACATTTCTGTATATAGAATCCCATCTCCCCTCCATGTGGTGTGAGAGCGCCATAGAATGATCTAGCATGGACTAGCTCCTTAAGAGTCTACCGCATATGGCAAATTTGAACTGTTAATAAACTTTACTTTTCTTTGTCTGAGAAGACTTGAGTTGAATTATTTCTACAGGACCAGCATGTTGGTATTTTGGGATCTCAGGTGCAACCCTAACCCTTTTGGGTATCCTCTGCACTGCTAAGTGAATTCGACTGAAGTCTCCTCTCAGCCAAGTAAAGCCAAGTTTATTAAAGATTCACCTTAATGTGTAGACACTTAAGGAGCCCAGGTATCTGTGATGCTTCTATTGACAAGCATACCAGAATAATCTGACATAGAGTGAGTTTGTGCTAGATTTGACTTGATTGACTCTTGAGGAGTAATGAGATTAAGAGTGGGAAACAGCTGAAGGCAACAGGGAGATGAAAGACAATGGAAGGCTAGGCTAGTTTAACCCAACAGATTTGGGTATAGATATTCTGATAGGATCAAGGGTGGGAAGTAGATGGACAATAGAGGGCTAGGCAAAGTGAGAGTAAAAAATTTGGGCCTAGCTATAATGAAAAGCTTATGGCCTTAGGTAAATGCCTAATCAAGTGGGAAGATTCAGAGTTCAAGGGATTTCCCAGAGCCTGTACGCCATCATTAGGACAATGATCAGTGGTGTCTAGCATTAATGAGTAAGGATGGGCTGTGGTCTGCATCATGGGAAGCAGTACAGCACAGATATGTGGGAGTATTTGAGTATGAAGTTAATGACTGGTAAGGGGGAAGAAGCAAAGAAGAATAAGTAATGTGGCAATACAAGGCTTGATCAAGAATCAAGACTGAACTAAACCTATTCTATACTGAACATTTCATCAAGTGCTTGAATATTCCAGAGTACTTTAGAGCAGTGGTGGGGAACCTTCCACCTCAAGGCCCCAACTGGCCGTTTAGGTCCTTGGATGCTGCCTTTTGACTGAGTCCAAGTTTGCAGAAAAAAAATCTTTTTCATGAAGGGATTATGTTATTTGAAGTTTGAATTTAGGTAAAGGGCCATCTGAGGATAGGCTGTATAGCTAGAAATTCTAAATCTATGCTATAATTTTAGGGACAAGTATGAACAATATGGGACGGGGCAAATGCAAGTTTGATAGGGATATTTCAATTAATTCAAGTGAGGCCCCTTCTTCAATATCTCTTTACAATCTTGATTATACTTTTTTTTTCCTGAGATGCTGCTTTATCACCCATGCAAGTACCTTCTATTTTAAAGGATAATTCTAAAATGGTGACCCCTACATAAGTTAAAAAGAACATTAATACTTAAATGAAGTATCTATAGGAATAAAGGCAATAGCAGTACTGAAGATTGTGCCTTATTTCTGTGTGTAGATACAACGGTTCTTAAGGATGAAAAGTTCATGTAGGATTCTGGCACTACAAGCTTTAAACTCCTCATTTAACACAGGTAAAAAAAAAAACCCCTCCTTGAAGACTGACTGCCCTGATAGGTTAATAGTAGAAAATCCACAGTATAGCGACTAGGGAGCTTTGGTATAATGTAGGCTACATCCCTAGCTACATCATTGATTAAACTGCTTATATATCCTTCCTATAGAATTTGCAGGAGGCTAAACTCTAGGGCCCTTTTTGACAAGTCAATAAAAAATTTAATCTCAGTAAGGATGACTGAATGGGATAGTTATATTTAGACTGGCCAAAGGTACACACTGTTAGATAATTGATATAGTAGGTAAAGTTCTAGACGTGAGTTCAAATCCTGGCTTTGACATTTATTAGTTACATGACTTCAGGAAAGTTATTGTTCTTAGAAGAAAAATTCTTAATTTTTAATAAAGATTTAAGTTCTAAAAAACAACTTGGAAATATTCATTAAAAAATTAATCGTTATTCATTGTCTTGGTCCAGAACTACTAGAATTGGGTGTATACCATAAGAAAGTCAAAGACAGAAAGAAAGATTAGGTAAGTTTAAAAATATATTTTTTCCAGAAAATTTATTTTAGACTCAAATTCCAGAACACAAATAGAGAATAGAAAAAGGAAACAAAATATTTCATAAACTTAAATATTGGATCTTAAATACAAAATACAAACGCATTTCATGTGCATAGCAGAACATAGGAGAGGATTCAAAAATATGTAACAACAAATTTTCATTTCAAGAAAGCCTTTGTGATAAATAATACTAATTATGTAGAGAATTTCCCATCTTTGCTTCCTTCTGAATTTTCTTTTGTTTTCTTCTATGTACTTTTTTACTTTGTTATTTTTTCCCTCCCCCCAAACCCCCTAGAAGGCTACAATAATGTTTAGACATGTTTCTCTATTGCTATAAATGTAGATATACACTCCCCCATGCCCCAGAAGGTTAAAATAAAGTTTAGATATGTTTCTCCATAGCGATATGCATATACATATACATACACGTACACATAAACATATACATTTACAAGTATACATATAGACATATATAGACATATACATTCCCAAACATATTGTACTCCTGATCTTTGCTTTTTGTATATGCATATTTCTTTTTTTCATATCCTGCTTGCCTTCTCTATTTTTACTCACTTCTTTGACCTCCTATGACTTGCCTACTGCTCTACAAGGATCCTTCCCCTATCCTCCTATTCCCATAAATCTAAACATGCTTCTATACACCTACTTACCTATTCTCTCACTCTCCCCTCTAAAGATCCCTCCCTTGTCATCTCTTCCCTCCCTACTATTTTACTTCTTCTGAATTAAGAAAACTTATATACTCTTTTAAATATATATATACATGTATATGTACACATATATATGTATGTATGTATGTACTGTTCCCTCTTACACCCATTCCCAATGAAAGTAGGTTACCAGAACTATCAGCCCTCCTCCCTATCTAATTCTTATTTATCAATTCTTCCTCTTGCTCCCCATTTATATAAAATAATTTATCTTTTTAGCTGTTCCTAAATGGTTTCACTTTTTAAATTCATATCATGCCCAGGTTTTCCCCAATCTTTTTTTATGAACTACCCAATTACTAATAAGACACTGTTGTTGTTTTATTTTTCCATTCAAGTTAACAGTTAAATTTGCAGGGTATTATATTTTTGGCCCTAGTCCCAGTTCTTTTGCTCTTCTATATGTTGTGTTCCAAGATTTGTGGTTCTTTAATGTTTCTGCTGCTAGATCTTGTGCAGTTTTAAATGTGACACCACCATATGTAAATTGTTTCCATCTTGATGCCTTTAACATCTTTTTTTCCTTGAGCTGGTATTTCAGGATTTGACTATTATATTCCTATGAGTTTTCCTCACAGAATCTCTTTTAAGTGGTGATCAATGAGTTTTTTTCTTCTTCAATTTCTACTTCCCTCTCCTTGTTCTTATGCTTTAGGACAATTTTCTTTAATTATTTCTCATATTATTGTATCAAGATCCTTTTTGTGATCATAACTTTCAGTTAGTCTAATTATTTTCATATTTTATCTTTTTTATCTATTCTCCAAATCTGTTGTTTTTCTTATAAGATGTTTACTTTCTTTTCTATTTTTTTCATTATTCATATTTTGTTTAATCATTTCTTGATCTCTTGTAATTTCACTGGCTTCACTTTGCCCAATTCTAATTTTTAAGGAGTCATTTTTGTCCTTAAGATTCTGGATCTCCTTTTCTAGTTGGTTGACTTTCCTTTCATAAGCTTCTTGTTTTTCTAGCATTATTCTTATTTTCTCTTTTAGTGTTTTTTTTCCCCATCTCTGTCATTTGATTTTTAAAGTCTTTTCTTTAAGTCTTCTATAAATTCTTTTTGGGCAGGTGACCACTTGGCATTTCTCTTTGCAGGTTTCTTTAATTTCCTTCTCTGAAGATGAACCCCAGTCACCTTTATTCCTGTAATAGATTACTGTAGTTAAACTATTTCTCCTTTGCCTGTGCGTTGTCTTTGTGTGTGTGTGTGTGTGTGTGTGTGTGTGTGTGTGTGGTGATAGCTTAACTATTTGGAGTCACCTCTAGCCCTGGGGTAAAGGAAATGGTCCCTCATCCCTCAGATCTTCAGTTCTTCCCTCTAGCCTGAAACCAATGCCAAACCTCCATCCTTCTATAAGTGCCAACTGCAAAGAACTTTCTGCCCCACTGCTTCTGCAATCACCTGGTATGTGCTAGTTTGTTCTCACCACTGCCACTACTGGTTATGGCATTCATGGTCAATGGAGTTTCCCTAGATCTTCCCAAGCTCAAATGCCCAACTCCCTTCACCATCCCCAGTATAAAACTTCTGCTGGCTGGGGCCAAGGTAGCTTCTCAAACCCACTAATCCCAGAGCTTGCCACATATCGTTTAAGAGGCTTGCTGCTTACTGTTAAAATGGAACCTAGCCTGTGGGAGTTCACTTTTCACAGGGACCAAACCTCTTCCTGAGATTTTTCCTCTGAGTTTCTCAAATTGTCCCAGGAGGACCATAGTTATGCCCCGTTCTCATTTTTCTCCACCCACACTTTGTTTGCCCTAAGGTGTTATTTTAGCTCATTTGTGGGGGAAGATCTTGAGAGTTTAGAATTTTCTGATCTATGCTGCCATCTTACCAGAATCCTCTCTTAATATATATGTATCAATAGCAATAATTTCTGTGCTGCCCCAAACCTAGAAACAAAGTGAATATCAGCTATCAAAAGGATCAACAGACAGTCACATACAAATGTAATGGAATGTTTTCATGATTTAAGAAATGATGAGAAGGAGCATAGTGTAATGTCCACAAAACTGTCCTCTGGATTATGAAAACCTTCCTTCTGGCCTCAGCCACATACTGGTTGTGTCATCCTGGTCAAGTCCCTTAAACTCTAAGTGCCATGGGCTGACTCTCTCAGACCACAAGTTTCAGAAAATTGGACAGTGTTTTTGGTTCTGTGAGTATTCTGCAAAGGACCATCCTAAACTAACAACATTATGAATCAAAACAGTCAATATCCCTCAAAAATTGGCATGTGAAAATTACTGAAAAAAAATGTACATTAAATGATCTGTACATTAAAACCTAATGCAATTCAAAGCAAGAAGAGAACATGCACAATGACAACAAAAATATAGACAAAAACTATTAAACTACTACAATCCACTGGGGAAGTTGAATTACAATCAGCAATCTTTGTCCCAGAGGATTGCTGACAAAATCCAATTCCTTCCTTTTAATAGAGGAGTATAGTTATGGGGGAGTACAGTTGTGTTATGTCATATACACACACCATCACACACAGTCCTTATATCTGTGTCTGTTGTCATTTGCTTAAATATATATAAAGGAGAAGTTGGGGGCAGGGATGGAATAAGAGGAAATGTTTGTGGTATAAAAATAAGGGGAATCACATTTGCCTTTCCTGGATTTGTTGGTCTAATGAAAGATTTTGGTAAGATAATCTCTAGGGTAACTTCCAATACTGGTATGAGATGATTCTATGAATACTCTGTTTCACAATCCTATGAGTAAGAATAAAATAATTCATGCAAGGCTCTTACTATCTCTGACTTTCCCTCTTTGGCAACTATTTCTAGAATTTCTGAATATTTTTAGTTCATTAGGGAATATCCAAAATTTTCAGTAATAATTTCATATCATCTACTGCTTAGTACAACTTGCATTGTATGTGTGTTTTTATGCAGGTCTGTTTCCCTGATATTTTGGAGTCAGGAGACACAAGTTTGAAGACATAGATAATACACATCAACCTTTTGTTGAGTAAAATATGTTTTAACATCTTCTTGATGCATTAAAAAAGGAGTATCAAGAGAGCTGTGTTCTAATTTGCTACTACATGACCTTGGGTACATTGCTAAACTATCTATGTCTATGTCTTATCTGTAAAATGATAGTGTTGAGTAAGATGGTCTGAAAGGCTCCTTATTTATAGTTCTAAAATTCTTAGCTCCATATAACTTTGTTATGCAAATATTAATGAGGAAAATATAATTCATAATGCACTTCCTTCTATCTATCACTTTCCATAATCTATTGAAATAAATGACTTGCTTCTTATTGGGATGTGATTTCACTTTAATAAGTTAAAGGATATTATCAGCATCATTCAAATTGTCACGAGCTCTGGAAACCAGTTTATCAGGGTCACAATGCAAAGGATAAACATAGATAATTTTTTTTCCCCTTGTCATTTCTGAAAATGTCTATATTTGCCATGAAACTTTCTCTTCTTGTTACCATCTCTTCTTCTACCTCATGGACAATGTCACTGAGCATGTGCAATGCCATTTCAACTAGTGGTTATTTTCCCCATGCCTTCTTTGATAGTGCTGAACTTCCCCATTATCTGAAGAAGCCAACAGCAGGACCTGTTACAGAAGCAGCAGGAAGACTGTGTTTTTGAGTCACTATCATGCAGGTCCATTATTTGTCCAGTGACACTGTCTTGTGATGAACGCCTCTGAAATGACATTTGAGATGACAAGGGACAAAAATTCTCAAGCAAGAGAACACAGTTCCTAGGGTCTCCTGAGTCATACTGTTATCAGTCAAACTAGAAATGTGCAAAGAAGTTGCAATGCAGATAATCCCCAAATCAATTTATCATAGCAGGCCATGGAACTGGCCTGTAATAGAATCAATGAAGAATTTCTGTCTCTCTGAAAAATGCATCAATCAAAATTTTATTTGCCTCTTTTTACCCTTGCAAATGTTACTTTTAAATGTAATAAAGAAAAGTAAATATATTTGGTTTCTCTTTAAAGTTATAAACAACAGCCAAAACTATTTACCAAACATTTTTAAGTAGAAGAATGAAATATATATCAGGTCACATAAATTAATATATATCAAATGCTTTGATTCAAAGTAATAATGACATATGCCCAATGGTAAATGTCTTAGAACACAGCTCTCATATGAAGTAAGGTTCAACAGGTGGGGGTGGAGGGAAGAGCTGAGAGTAGTGTCAGTTGAGTCAAAAATGGTTCATTGAGTGGCTTCAATGAGTAGAATCCTCTACTAAGTGCAATAAGAGACACAGATACTTAAAAACCAGCCATATATGGCAAGGATCTCACAGTCTAGTAAAGGACTTGTCATGTAAAAATATCACCATAATATAAGGTTTCATGTCAAGATGCAAAAAGAAAAGTATGGAGTTAATTCAGAGGAAAGAAAGGTGAAACAATTGATTTCATTTTAAACCTATATTTTATCAGTCATTACCAACTGTAGGGTATACAAAGGTGAAATAAGAAAGAATGCTTGACCTCAAGGAGTTTTTAGCCTAATAATGATACATGAACATTGGCAGCTATAATATGCAAAATGTAATGTGATAAGTTCAAAGAAATTCAAAGTTCAATGAGATATTTGAGGAAGAAGAGATTTCTTACAGTTGGCAAAGTGATCAAAGTCTTCATAGAAGATGTGCCATACTGTCTGGGAATGTAAAGATTTCAATTGGCAGGGATGGGGATGTGCTGAATAATTTCATTCTAGGCATGAATAGGGACATAAAGAACAAGGACAGGGAGGGAGAGGGTAATTGTTAAGAATGGGATATGGAAAGTTATTCAGTTTGTCTAGGATGAAGAGTGTATGAAGGAAATAAGTCAAAATGTGCATAGGGTGGAGCAGGATTGAAGAGGTATTTTAGTGCCAGAGTTGTCTATTCAAATAAGCAAAGAAGAAATCTAAACATTTCTTGAACAGAAGGCAGAATCAAGATGACAGAGCACAGAGATCATCCTAAATGAACTCCCCCCAACATTCCCTTCCAAATAACTTTAAGTTTTTAATTTTAAAATTCAAATCAAATTCTAGACAGTCCAGAAAAATTAGGAGAGTGGTAAGAGAGATCTATGCCACTGGGGTGGTTGCTGGCCTAGAATGAACCCAGCAGTCACAACAGCTATAGACCTCAGAGGAGGCTGACAGCAGAAGCAGCACTTCCAAGAGTTCTCACCACTAAAAGACAGGGAACTGGCCAACTTGTTAGAGATTAAAGAAGACCCATATGCTATCACTGGGAACAGGAGACAGAAACTCCATTTCCCATTACCCACTTCTGCCTTATATTTCCAAGGTGAAGAAAAACACTAGCACAGTTTAAGAGAACAACACCTCTACATGGGTAAGGAACAGAGTGAGGAGGAGGAGAACAGTGACCACACCTCTCCCCAGATCACATGGTCTTGGAAGCATAAAAAATATACAAAATCCCATTGTAAACTGTGAAAACAACAGGACAGAAAAGGTTAAACCCTGGGACAGGGACATGAATCCTCTAGGTGAGCAGAAGTTAACTCAAACATAAAATTGAAAGTCAAGAAAAAAGCTGGGAAAATGAGCAAATAACAAAACCAAAAGAATTTGACTTTTAGAAGCTCCTATTGTGTCCAAGTAATTCAAATACAAAATTAGAAGACAAGGATATGTAAATAGTAATAAGCAAAGCATCAACAATTCAAATTTTATACAATTTCAATCAAAATACTAGAAGAGCCAAAGAGAAATTTTAAGAAGAGAAACAAAAAAAATTAAATAAGTAGGAAAGGGGAAAAATGGGAGAAAAAAATGAGAGTAATGTAAGAATATTCTGAAAAGAGAAATGATAGATTAGCCAAAGAGGAACAAAATCTCATAAAAAACTAAAAAAGTAAAACTGGTGAAATAATAAAAGATACAAAAATTTCACTGCTAAAAATACTCTTTAAAAAGAACATAATTAGGGTCAGCTAGGTGGCTCAGTGAATAGACCACTGGTCCCGAAGTCTGAAAGACCTGAATTCAAATACAGCCTCAGATACTTACTAGCCATAGTCCTTGAGCAAGTCACTTTACCCCAATTGCCCTAAAGAAAAAAGGAAAAAATAAAAAAAAATAAAGGACAGAAATACACAAATGGAAAAGGAAGTTCATAAAGTAACTGAAGAATATAATTACTTAAAAATTAGAAGTAGACAAGTGGAAACTAGTATCTCCATGAGACATCAAGAAACAATAAAACACCCCTCCTGAGTTCAATAAGTGACATTTGGATTCAGAAAGCACAGAAGTTCAGTCTGCTTTCTGCCAGAAACTACCAGCAGAGCCAAGGAAAACATGCCTTACCTATACCCAGCACTGATACCAAAAGAATCATGGCAATAGATGCCATGTACAATGTACCAGTACATTGCAAAGCATCTGCAGTTCATTGGAACTGAGAACACAGAGGAAAATTGTTGCCCCTATAGGCAGTTGCTTCTGAAAGCAGATGATCCAGTGAACTCTTGTGTTAGAGGTGTTATCCATTTCCATGAGGCCCTCTACCAGAAAAGCAGTGATGGTTGTCCCTTTCCCAAAGTCATAAAGGCAAAAGGTGGCATTGTGGGCATCAAGGTGGACAAAGGTTTAGTGCCCCTGGTAGTAACCAATGGGGAAACTACCACCCAAGGTCTAGATGGACTAAGTGTGCACTGTGCCCACCATAAGAAGGATGGAGTTGACTTTGCCAAGTGGTGTTGTGTACTGAATATTGGGCATAATACATCTTCCTCACTTGCCATCATGGAGAATGCCAATGTGCTGGCTCAATATGCCGGCATTTACCAGCAGAATGGCATTGTCCCAATCATGGAGCCAGAGATCCTTCCTGATGGAAAACATGATCCTAAGACTTCTCAGTATGTCACTGAGAAGATCCTGGTTGCTTTCTGAAAAGCTCTTAGTGATCACCATGTTTATCTGGAAGGGACCTTGCTAAAGTCTAACATGGTCATCCATGGCCTTGCCTGTACCTAAAAGTATTCACATAAGGAGATTGCAAGGGCAACGGCAACTGCCCTTCACTGGACTGCACCTTTTGCAGTCACTGGTGTCACCTTTCACTTCTGTCAACCTCAATGCCATCAACACCTGCCCCTTGCACAAGCCATGGGCACTTTTCTTATGGCTGAACCCTATAGGCATTTGCCATCAAGACCTGGGGTAGAAAGAAGGAATATATTGAGGCTGTCCAAGAGGAATATAATAAGTGGGCCATGACTAAAAGTCAAGCTGCTCAAGATAAGTATACTCCAAGTGGAAAGTCAGGAACTACAGCCAGTGAGGCTCTCTTTGTCTCTAACCATGCCTACTAACTTAGTCAAGGCCTTACAACTGGGTATGCCCTAATGCTCCAGGCCATCCCTCAGAGTCTACAAAGAGGCTAAGATCCCACAGTTTTGTGCTGACTTCTCCCATCACTCCTAACTTGTGAGGCATTGTTATTCTCTAGTAAATCTAGTGACCCCACCTCAGTTCACTTTTTCCAATAAACAACTATTTAACAATAAAGAAAGAAACAATAAAACAAGTCAAAATGTTTTTTTTTTCAATCTGACGAAAACATGAAGTATTTTATGGGAGAAACAAATGACCTGGAAATAGTTTTGGAAGAAAAATTATTAGTTTTCCTGAAAACCATTATCAATGAAAGAGCATAAACATCATAATTCATGAAATTATCAAGGTTAACTGCATGGATATGGTAGAACCATAAGCCAAAACACAAATTTAAAAGATCTACTCTTAATCTCTTGAAACAGATGACAAATGAAAACTCTCAAGAATATTATGACCAAAATTCCAGATCTCACATGTCAAGAAGAATATATTGAAAGCAACCAGAGATAAACTATTCAAATGCCATTGAGGCAAAGTCAGAATCATACAAGATTGATCATCTACCACATCAATGAAGCAGAATACTTGGGACATGATATTCCAGAAAGCAAATGAGGTAGGATTAAAACAAGAATAAATCACCCAGAAAAAAAAGTAACTGAGCATAATCCTTCAGGAGGTGAGAGAGCAAAAAGAATATTTAATGAAATAGAGGACTTTTGAATATTCCTCATGGAAAAACCAGAAATGAAAAGAAAATATGACATTCAAACACAAGACTCAAGAGAAGTACAACAAGGTAAACATGACAGAGAAATCATGAAGGACTTAACAAGGTTAAACTGTTTACTTTCCTCTATGGAAAATAATTTTTTTTAATGTGATAGATCCTTGAGAAAATTGAAAGGAATTAGAAGGGAGGATATTTTTTTTTCTCAGCTCTTTTTGGCACATTCACAAAAATGGATGATATATTGAGACATAAAAAAAATACCAGCCAAATTCAGAAAACAGAAATCTTAATGCAAATTTTGCAGACAATAATGCAACAAAATATTTCCAGCAAAGGGCCATGGAAGAATATATTAAACATTAATTAAAAACTAAATAATATAACCCTAAATAATGAGTGGGCAAAAGAACAAATCATAGGAAAAATCAATAATTTTATTAAAAAAATAGAACAATAATGAGATAGCATAGTAAAATTTGTGGAATAGAGCCAAAGTAGTAGTTAAAGGGATATTTATATTTCTAAATGCTTATGTTAATAAGAGAGAAAAAGCAGATCAATGAATTTGACAGGGAACTAAAACAAACTAGATAGAGGACAAATAAAAATGTCAAGTTAAACAAAAAAAATAGAAATCATGAAAATCAAAGGAGAGATGAATGAAACTGAAGGTAATAAAAATCATGGAACAAATAAATAAAACTAGAAATTGGTTTAGGAAAAACACCCAATAAAATAGATAAACAACATGACTAAAAAAAGAAGAAAACCAAAATATCAGTATTAAAAGTGAAGAGGGAACGAGCTAACATTGAAAATTAAAGTAATTATTAGTAATTACTTTGCCTAATTATAAGCCAACAAAACTTGCATGGTAATGGAAATAGATGAATATTTACAAAATTATAAATAGTTTTGCTTAATTGAAGAGGAAAAACAATATTTAAATAACCCAATCTTAGGAAATGAAATTGAACAAGGCAAGCTACTAAGAAAAAAGTCCCAGAACCTGATGGATTCACAAGTGGATCCTGCCAGAAATAAAATTAGTTCTAATACTATATGAATTATTTGAAAAAGTAGATAAAGATGGAGTCTTATGAAATTCTTACTGACATAAATGTGGTCTTGATACATATGCCATGGAGAGCAAAAAGAGATAAAGAAACTATAGACCAATTTCCTTAGTGAATAATGATGCAAAAAATTAAAATAAAATACTAACAAGTAGACTAAAGAAATATATGAAAAAGGAGATACAATATTTTAAGGTGGGATTTATACCAGGAGTACAGGTAGAGTTTAATATTAGGAAAATCATAAGTACAATAGAAGATAGCAAAAGTAACAAAAATCATATGATTATATCAATAAAGACAAAAACAAAGCTACTGACAAAATGTAACACCCATTCCTACTAAAAGGAAGCTTAGGAAACAATGGAGCTTGTCTTAAAATAATAAATAGCTTCTGTCTAAAACCAAGAACAAGCATTATCTTTGATGTGGAATGCTGGAAGTCTTCTCAACAAGCTCAAGGTGAAGCAAAGATGTCCATCATCACCATTATTTTTCATTGTCGTAATAGAAATGCTTGGTATAGAAATAAGACAAGGAAAAGAAAGTGTGGGGTGGAGCCAAGATGGTGGCATAGAAGCAACAAAGTTCTGCAGCTCCCCCACAGCCACTTCAAATATCCATAAATTATATCTCTGAACAAATTTTAGGGCTCCAAAACTCACGATAGAAAAACACATCTCCTGCTGAAGGCAGCTTGGCAGGAAGGGCACATTGTAGCAGGGGGAGAAAATCTATAACTCAAAATCTCATGAAAATGAGTAATGAAAACAATAAAATAAATTAATTAATTAAAAAAAAAGAAAAGCAAAAGCTTATTTCCCATATCTCATTGGTTGAAGTGTAGTATATTGGTGTCCCTGTGGTTGTAGACTGAACAAATACTTTCTTTGTATCCCTAGCACTTGGAATAGTGTAGATGCTCAGTGAATCTTTTACTGACTGAAAAAAAGCAAAAGAAAGTGAACTATAATGATAGACAGCAAAGAAACTATCAGTCTTTGCAAATGATAATATGGTATACTTAAAAGAACCCAAGGAAAGCAAATGAAAAACTTGATGAAACAATTAACAGCTTTAGCAAAGTTACAGGATACAAAATAAATAGACAAAAATTAAAAACATTACCAGCCAGACAAAGTAGGGAGAGGTAAAATGAGAAATTCCTTTTAAAATAACATCAGATAGTATTTGAAAAATTGAGTCTACACATCAAGACACATTCAGAGACTATTATGAACACAATATAAAATATTTCACGCAAATACGGAGAGATATTAACAGTTAGAGAAATATCTATCACTCATTAATAAGTTGAGCAAATATAATAAAAAATACAAAATGAAATAAAATTCTACCAAAGTTTATTTGTTTTGTGCCATACCAACAAATAAATAAAAAAAATTATAGAGCTAGAAAAAAAAATTCATCAGAAGGAACAAAAGGAAAAAGTGTTCAAAGAATCAATAGAAAAAAATGTGAAGGAAGGCAGCAGAGCAGTACAAATTTAAAACTAGATTATGGTGGGCAGAGCCAAGATGTTGGCACAGAAGCAGGAAAATGCAGCAGCTTGCACATAGCCACCTCAAATACCCATAAAATATAACTCTAAACAAATATTAGGGCTCCAAAACTCACAAAAATACAGGAAATCACATCTCCCACTGGAGGCAGCTCAGCAGATAGGGCTCATGACAGCATGCTTGGAACTGAAACCAGCCTAGCCTGAAACCACGGCTTGGCCCCCAGGTGGCCAGGATGAGCCTCAGCTGGAGCCTTCAGGAGAGTGGATCAGCAGCAGCTATGGCAGTTTCCTGAATTATCAAGCTATAAAAAACAAGGACAAAGGGGGCAGAGCCAAGAGGGCAGAGTAGAAGCAGCAAAGTTTCACAGTTCCCAAACAGCCACTTAAATACCCATACAATATGGCTCTAAACAAATTTTAGGGCTCCAACACTCACAAAAATACAGAAAACACATCTCTTGCTGAAGGCAGCTCAGCAGGTGAGGTTCATTACAGCAGCCTGGGAGCAAAGGTCAGCCGAGCCCAAAACTGCGGCTTTACACCAGGGTGATCAGGAGGAGCCGGAGCTGTAGTCCACAGGAGAGCAGATCAGCAGCAGCTATTGCAATTTCCAGATTTATGAAGCCAGAAGAAATAAGGCTAAGAGAAAGGTCAGTGGAATTTGGCTTAATTTGGGGGAGGAAAGCATCTGGCCAAACTGCCCCCAGGGCAAGGAAGCAGAGGGAAGCAGCAGGAATGATTGCAAGCTGCACTTGTCTCCACTGGATTGCTTCAGTGCTCCTGGCCTGCAGATAGCAGGGGGGCCAAGGCAATTGATCAGGGCCAAAGGCTTTTATGTTGAGCGGCCTGGATCTGGATTCATGGTCTTGGGTGGTGGTCCTGGGATGTGCTCTCAGGAAGCCAAAGCTGGTGGGGGCTGCAACACCCCTCCCAAGCTCCAGCAACTGTGAAAATCCCAGCTATTTGGGACAGAGCTTTCCCCCCTGGAAGTAAAGTTCCACAGAGCTAAACAACCAAGCAATTAATAACTAGCCAACATGAGGAAAGGGAAGCAAAATGAGAACAGTAATAAAACTCTAGAATATTTTTGGGGGAACAAACAGGATCAAAGCATGGAACGGGAGGAAGACAACACAGTCAGAACTCCCACACCAAATGCTTCCAAGAAACATGAAGATTGCCTACAAGCCATAGATCAACTTAAAAAAGACTTTGAAAACCAAATAAGAGAAATGGAGGAAAAATTGGGAAGAGAAATGAGAATGATGTGAGAAAATCATGAAAAGAGAGTCAACAACCTGAAAGAAGAAAACAACACCTTAAAGAACAAAGTAACTCAAATGGCAAAAGAGTCCCAAAAAGCCAATAAGCCAATGAGGAGAAGAATGCCTTAAAAAGTAAAATTTGCCAGATGGAAAAAGAATCTAAAAAAAAAAAAGGAAAAAAAAAGAAACAGAGACAAAGTGAAAGGTCAGTGGAACTCAGCTAAATTAGGGGGAGAGAAGTGGTCGGGCCAAACTGCTTGCAGGGCAAGAAAGTGGCAGAAGTGGCACCTGCAGCTGTCTCCACATGGCTGCTTCAGAGTTCCTGGCCTGCAGAATGCAGCAGGCCCAAGGGATCATTCAGGGGCAAAGTGCTCTTGTGTTGAGAAACCTCTCCTGTCATTTTGTTAGATATAAAACTTCTCCTGTCATCTTGTTAAATACAAAAATTTTTATATATGAAAAGATGGACTGGAGAGCTAAGTGCTCTTCTGTTGATCTTGGTTGGTGGTCCTGGGGTGCAGGGGGCTGCAGCATCTCCTAATAGTTCCGGCAGCAATGAAAACTCCAGCAATTTGGGACAGAGCTCTCCCCTGTGGAAGTAGAGTTCCACAGAGCTAAAAAGTCAACTAATTCACTGGCAACATGAGCAAGCAAAGGAATCAAAATAAGAACAACAAAGGAACTTTAGATTCCTTTTTGGGGGACAAAAGATATCAAAGCATGGAAGGGGAGGAAGACAACACAGTCAGAACTCCCACACAAAAAGCTTCCAAGAAACATGTAGACTACCTACAAGCCACAGATCAGCTAAAGAAAGAGTTTGAAAACCAAACAGGGTAAGTGGAGAAAAAACTGGTAAGAGAAATGAGAATAACGTAAGAAAATCATGAAAAGAGAGTCAACAACCTGATTGAGAAAATACCACCTTAAAAACAGATTAACTCAAATGGTGAAAGAGGCCCAAAAAGCCAATGAGAAGAATGCCTTAAAAATCAAATTTGACATATGGAAAAAGAAGTTCAAAAGCTTTCTGAAGAGAATAATTTCTTCAGAATTAGAGTGGAGCAAATGCAAACAAATGATTTTTATGATAAATCAAGATACTATTAAACAGATACAAACAAATGAAAAAATAGAAGGCAACACGAAATATCTACATGAAAAAACCACTGACCTGGAAAATAAGTCCAGGAGAGACAATTTAAAAATTATTGAACTACCTGAAAGCCATGATCCAAAAAAAAAAAAACCCAAAAACTAGAAAACATCCTTCAAGAAATTCTCAACTTCCAGGGTCAGAGACAAGATGGTGGTGTAGAAGCAGCAAAGTCTTGCAGCTCACACACAGCCACCCAAAACACCCATAAAATATGACTCTGGACGAACTCTAGGTTTCTCAAACTCACAAAAATACAGAAAATACATCTCTCGCGGTAGGCAGCTCAGCAGCAGGGGATCATAGAGGCAGGACATGAGCCGAGGCCAGCCCAGCCTGAAACCACAACCACGGCCAGGCCCAGCGCAGCAGGAAGGAGCCAAGGTGAGTCGCAGCCAGTCTACAAGACAGAAGATCTACAGCCTCCAGCAACTCCACATCTACCAAGGTGTGAAAAACAGGGATCAGAGAAAGGCAGCTCGGTTGGTTTTTTTTTTTTAGACCTGTGAAGCTCTGCTTCCAGGGGGGAAAGCTCTGTTCCAAACTGCTGAGGTTTTCCCAGCAGCCAGGGCTATTAGGGGGGTGTTGCAAGTCCCCCCAGCTTTGGCTTACTGAGAGCTCACCCCAGGATCACCACCCAAGATCATGATCCAGATTCAGGCCGCTCAACGCAAGAGCACTTGGTCCTGATCAACAATTCCACCCCCTGTAGAGCCTGCAGGCCAGGGGCTCTGAAGCAGCCCAGTGGGGGCCACCGCAGGTTCCAGAAGTTCCCCTCCCCCACTGCTTCCTTGCCCCAGGGGCAGACTGGCAGAACTGCTTTTCTTCCCCCAAATTAATTTTCAAAGTTTCACTTTCACTGATGGTCTAATCCTTGTTTGCTAGATGTGAAGATTCCCTCAGCTGCAATAGATCTTCTCTGAAGTAGACTCAAGCTGCAGCTTGTGAGGCTCGGCTCCTCCTGGCTGGATGCCCTGGGGCCAGGCCTGGCCACGGCTGCAGTTTTGGGCTGGGCCAGTCTCTGCTCTGCCTGTCCCCTGTTCCTCACACCTTGGCAGATGTGGAGGTGCTAGAGGCTGTAGATCCTCTCCTCTGAAGACTGGCTGTGGCACGGCTTGGCTCAGCTCAGCCCAGTTCCTTCCCACTGCCCCAGGCCTGGCCCTAGTCTCGGCTTCAGGCTGGGCAAGCCTCCACTTCCGGCCACTGCGATGAGCCCCTGCTGCCGAGCTGCCTTTAGCGAGAGATGTGTTTTCTGTATTTTTGTGATTCTGAGAGTCCTAGGCTTTGTCTGGGCTCATATTTTATGGGTGTTTAGGATGGTGGTGTGGGAGCTGCAGGACCTTGCTGCATCAACGCTGCCATCTTTGCTCTGCCCCCCCAATCATCTCTTGAAAAAGATCCCCAAAAGAAAACTCCTAGAAATGTTATAGCCAAGTTCCGGAGTCCCCAGATTATGGAGAAAATATTATAGGCTGCAAAGAGGAAGCAATTTGAATACTGTGGAAACACAATTAGGATAATGCAGGATCTGGCAGCTTCTACATTGAGGGATAAAAGAGCCTGGAATATGGGATTCTGGAGATCAAGGGAGCTAAGATTAAAACCAAGAATCACTTACCCAGCAAAATTGAGTATAATGTTCCAGGGGAAAATATGGTCATTCATTCAGGTGAAGGACTTCCAAACATTTTTGCTGAAAAAACAAGAACTGAAAAGAAATTTGACACTCAAATACAAGAAGCATGAGCAGATAAACATAGGAATGAAATCATAAGGAACTTATAAATGTTGAAGTATTTACTTGCCAACATGTAAAAATGAGAATTGTAACTTATGAAATTTTTCTTAGTATGAGGATATGTGAAAGGAAAACAAATGTGTGTATATGTGTGTGTATGTATACATACACACATATAAACATATATGTATTCATATATATATGTCTATATAGGAGGTTTTATTTATGCATATGAGCATATATATGAGTATGTATATATACGGGTTCACAGAGGGCTGAGAATCAGTTGAATAGGAAGGGAAGATAATTTAAAAAGTGAAATTCTGATGTGGGAGAGGATTAGAATTTGAGAAGACAGTGAGACATAGGATGAGGTTAATCATCTCATATAGAACAGGCTATGGATAATTGTTACAATGTTGGGGAAGAACAGAAAGGCAAAAGGAAAAGGGTTGAACTTACTCTCATTGAATTTGGGTTAGGGAAGGAATGACATAAACTTTAAACTGGGTATCTTGCCACACAGGAGAGTAGGGGGGATGGAGATGAGAGGTGGAATGATGCAGGGGAGGGAAGGGTGGGGGGCAGGATTGGAGGAAGTACACACTGCTATAAAGTGACAGGGAAAGGGTAGAGAATAAAACAAGGTGGGGGTAGGATAGGAAGGAGGGATATATAATCAGTCTCTCACAATATGTTCACTGTGGAGATGTCCTGCATAACTACTCTTGTACAGCCTGTATTTAATTGCTTGTCCTTCAAATGTTAAAAATATATATGTATACTTATTATTATTATTATTATTATTATTATTATTATTATTATTATTATTATTAACTGCATGCAACTGGGAATTAAGATATACAGGCACTAAGGTAGCAAGACTCATCTTGCCCTACCAGAAAGTCAGAGGGGTGATGAGTGAGGACATAGGGGAGAGCAGATTGGGGGAGGGGATATACACTGGCATGACTGTTTGGGGGTGATGGGTAGGGGAAACATGGGGAGAAAATTTGTAACTCAAAATCAAGTGGAAACGAGTGATGTAAACAAGAATTTTTTTTTAAAATAAAAAGCTGTATTACAAAGTGAATAATAATCAAAACAACCTCCTACTGGCTAAGAAAGTAGAATGTTTGATCAGTAGATCAGATTAGATACATAACATGAAAATCATCATAATAATCATATTCCGAAAGATCCAAATTTTGAGGACAAGAACTCAATATTTGACAACAATAACAACAAAAAACCCTGAAAAACAGGACAGAAGTTTGTAAGAAATTGGCATGGATGAATATCTCACACCACATATATCAAGGTAAGGTCAAAATGTGTATGTAATTTAGACATAAAAAGTTATACTAAAAGCTAATTAGGGGAGAATGGAAATTTTACAGTCAGATCTATGGATAATTGAATAATTAAAGAAAAAACAAGAACGAGAGAAGATCATGGTCAGTAAAATTAATAATTGTTTTTATATGTAATGAATAAGGTTTTGCAAAAATCAAAACCAAAGCAGCCAAGATTAGTAAGAAAGCAAGACACTTGGAAAAAATTTGTTCCATAAATTTCTCTGATAAATGTTTAATTTCTTAAATATGAGGGAACCTGGGTCAATCTTATTTTTAAAAAATCCATTCCCTCTATGACAAATTATCAAAGAATAGGAACAGGTAATTTTCAGAAGACAAAGTTATCAATAATTCTATAAAAGTCACATGAATCACTAATTACTAGAGAAACAAAAATTTAACAAATGCTGAGATACCACCTCATACCTATCAAATTGCTAAACTTGACAAAAAAGAGAAAGGACCATAGCTAGATGACATGTGGACAAATCAGCAACACTGATGCACTATTGGGAGATCTTTGAACTAGTTCAGCCATTCTGGACAACAATTTGAACCTAAAGCTGAAACATTATAAAACTGGGTATGTCATTGATCCAACAATGCCATTAGTAGGTTGGTATCACAAAGAAATCAAAGAAAAGGGGAAATAACCTATTTTTTAATTTTATTTTTTTAAACTTATTTTTTATTTGTTTTCTTGTTTACATTATTCATTTTCATTACATTTTTGAATTACACATTTTCTCCCTGTCTTGCCCCTGTCCCAAACCTAAAACAGCAATTCCACTGTAACGCCCCTCTCCTGCTCTGCTCTCTTATTTCCTGGTAGGGCAGGGAGGGTCTCCCTATCCCAGGCTCTGTATATCTTAATTCCTAGTTGCAGGTATTGGAGAACTTTATATTCTAGATTCTTTCGTTTCTTCCCTTGTCACCCACCCCCACTGGAAGGACAATCAATTTAATATAGGCTATGGATGTGTGATTATACGTGACATCTTCATAGTGGACATATTGTGACAGTGATCGTCTGTCTCTCCTTCGTATCCCTCCCCCCCCCTTATTCTGTTCTCTACCCTGTCCATTTCTGTTTACTGAAGTGTGTGCTTCTAGGATCCCTCCTCCAGACCCTGGCCTCCCCTCCATCCTTCCCCCTCTTATCCCCATGCCCCCTACTCTCCTATGTGGCATGATGACCAGTTTAGAGTTTATGCCATTTCTTCACTAAACCAATTTCAATGAGAGTAATTGAAAGTAAAATTGTAATAGTTATCCCTTGCCTCTTCTCTATGGGATGATTAAACCCATTTTGTCTGTCCCTGTCTCCTCTCATTCTAGTCCTCTCCCACCTCAGAATTTCGCCTTTTAAAGT
>CM053594.1:189687851-189708425 GCA_028646575.1 Pseudocheirus occidentalis
AAAGGCAGACAGAGTAGTACAGGATAAAATCTGAGAGTAGCCACTATTCCAATGTGACTAGAATAAAATGTGTGAAGAGAAATAATATGAACTGAAGCTGGAAAAAAAATCCTTCTTTCAGTCTGGCTGCTCCTTCTTATCTTTCTTTGCCAATTCATCATCTATATTGTAGTCAATAACAACAGTTTTACCCTTAATGTAAGTCCTGGCCCCTCTTTTCTTTTCTCATTATGCTCTCTCCCTTGGATACATCATAAACTCTCATGGATTTTATTATGATCTTTGTTCAGATGATTCCAAGTTCTAGAAATTTAGCCTTTTTTTCTTCCTACTTTGTATTAACAACTGCTTTTTGGACATTTTCAACTGGATTTCTTATAGGCATCTCATGCTCAACATGTCCAAAATTCATCTTTCATCTGTCTTTCAGAATTCCCTATTATTCTCAAAGGCAGTCATGATCTTTTCAATTACCCAGGATTATAGTCTCAAGGTCATCCTTGACTCCTCACTTCTAAAGTCTTGTTTCTCTTTCTACAATGTCTCTCACAAATGTCCTTTCCTTTAAACTCCAACAGTCATTGGCCTAGTTTAGGTTACCATCACCTTTACCTGGACTATTAATTGTAAGAACCTTCTATTTGTTCTCCTTGCCTCAAATGATTCTCTGATCCAATTTCATCCTCTGTTTAAATGCCAAAGTGATTTTTTTAGGCTTGTACTTGACTATGCCACGTATGCTTTTAACTAAAGTGATTCCAGTAACTTCCTATTACATCTAAGTTCAAATATAAACTCTTTTCTTTGACATATAGAACACTTTACCAACTGACAACTTCCTAAATTTTGTATCTTCTTTCCTACTATATCCCTTCATAGAACCTGCAATCCAGCCACACTGCTATACTTGATACTCCTATATCTGCCCCTTTGTACTGGCTTGGATTCATGCCTAGGAGTCAGTGACTCTTCCCCTCTTCCTTATCTCTTACTTCCATCAAGACTCAATCAAAGCTCTACTTCTACACAAAGCTTTTCTGATTCTACTAGCCACTAGAGATATCCCTTCCTATATTCTCTTTATTTTGTATGTTTGCACTCACAGTACACACAAACACACAAATACACACATATACACATGCAAATGCATATACACAATCCAGACATGCAATGCATCAACACATGCATGTATGCAGATATATTGTTACATTATATATGTATCATATATCATATCTATTTGTATTATCTTACTGAATTAAAAATAAGATCATCAAGGACAGGGATTACTTACATCTTTGTATGCATAGTGCACATATTAGACACTAATAAATGTTTGATTGATTCTTTGATTGGTGGGAATAATATCATGGGAAACATAGATGATAGGCAAAGTATTATTTTTTTCTAAAATCAAGGTTTGAGGGAAAACTGATAACATACCCAATTGTTAACCTAATATTATTGTTAGGATAGACTGGTGAGAGGAGAGCCTGGTAAAAGGAAAGTAACTTTGGGACCTTATAAAAATCCATTCAAGCACTATCTGAGGACATAAGAGTGGATCTAATATGAGTTGGTGTCTGACTTCTCCTAGTTCAACAACTAACTAGCTGTGTTACCCAATGCAAATCATTAATCTTTCTGGGTGCTGGCTTCCTTTTCTACAAAATGTTCACATATCTCTAATATCTATGACTCTTTTCTATGAAATTCCAGGGAAATAAACATGGAGGCTTTACTAAAACTGATCGCTTTTCTATTAGGAAGACTAAATGAGCTTAAGATAAGCTTAGCTTAAAAACTATGCTTGGATAGGTCCTAGTGGGAGGGGGCAGTATCTCTGTTTCTATGTAAACATTCATCTTTACTAAGGATTTTTCATTGGTAGGTCAGTCAATGTTAGCATCCTAGCAAAGTGAAGAAATGGTCTGAACATGAATCTTTTTAAAACTAAGATGTACATCATTAATGAGTTTTACATTCTTAATCCAAGATGATTAACTACTCTGGACAAAAATCAGGACATGGCAGCATATTTTTATTCAAGCTGGCTGTTTGGCAGTATCGTTTGTTTTATTTGAACGTGTAGAGATAATGCAACAAAAGAGACTTTATTAAAAATTAATATTTTGAGTAAGTGGACATAGGTAGGTAGAAGAATAATTTTCTCTCAGCTAGCAAATCATTTTTATATTATCGAAATCAAAATCTTCACATTGAATGTATGTAAATCACTAACTTTCAGAGCACCAAAGGGAATGTACTTCATGCTATAGCTTAAATACTAATGAAATCAACTGAAAATGATAGTCATTAGTCAGCTGTGCCTTGATAGGATTCCCTGTGGACTGATATAAATTTACCATTAGAAATGGATTCCCTCACAGTCCGCAGTGAGTGTTTAATCCTTCCGCACAGCAGATTTAAATTTGATGCTTAATGTATGAGGTTTTTTCTCTTATGTTTCTGAATTTGCAGTTTTCATTTAATCTTCCTTTAAGTCATTTTGAATTCTATCAGAAACCTATTTATTTTCTGTGTGTGGTGTGAGCCTTTGTGGCTCACACATAGCATAGGCATCTCTAATCACCTGTGAACATTTACTAATTAATAAATGACTTAAAACATGGGAGAGGAATATTTATCTGTCAATTTCCAACCTATTTATCTATTTATCTTCATTCATCACAAGAGTAGTAGAGATTGAGATTAGAAGGTGTAAACACAAGCCTAATGTTGATTTTGGAGGATTATCAAGATATCTTATTAGATTAAGAAATCACAAGCTTCTTATGAATAGGGCTTGTGTCATTCATTACATTTGTATGACCAGTATCTAGCATAGATTTTGCTGTATAGAAGGGACTTTAATTGATTTTAGGGGCTACTATCAATAAAATATTTGCATTCATGAATGCTACCCAAATTGAACTTTAAGTTAAATGTTGCTACATCATAGAACAGGAGGCAGCTAGGTGGCTCAGTTGATAGAGTGCTAGACCTAGAGTCAGGAAGATCTGAGTTCAATTCTAGACTTAAATACTATTTGTGTGACCCTAAGCACGTCAATTAACCTCTGTTTGCCTTAATTCACTGAAGAAGGAAATAGCAAGCTACTCCAGTATCTTTTCCATGAAAACTTCACAAATAGTATGATCCATGAGGTCACAAAGAATCAAATGACTGACCATCAAAAACAATATAAAACAGTATACATACAGCATACATATATCAATAACCACATGAAGAAATGGTTGTGTTTATTTTTATGTGTGTGCTTAGGGGGATTAAACAAAATTCATGTTTTAGGGTTACCTTTCCATGTCCAATTGGTAGCTACTGCGGTAGAAATCTATTTTCCCTTTTGGTCTTCAGTTGTGCAAAAACCTATAATACACACAAATAATTTAATAAATAAGACACATTACACATACATTGGTCACTGAGGCAGCTACATGGCTGAGTAGATATAGCACCGAACTTGAAATTGGGACATGATTTCTTAGGACACCCTAAATTCAAATCTGATGCTAGACACTTCTTAGCAGTGTGATCCTGGGCAAGTCAGAGGTAATCTCAGTTGATCTCAGTTTGTTCAACAGTTAAATAGGGATAATAGTGGCTCCTATCACATGGGACTTTTAGAAGGCTCACATGAGATACTATTTGTAAAGTACTTAGCATGGTGCCTGGCACATGCTAGTCTCTGTATAAATGCTTAGTCCCTTCTTTCCTGCCCTTCCATTTTAATATGAGCAATCACTGAATAGAATTTAGCATAATTTACTTCTGCCTTGGACTCTATCTGAGTGAACTTAGTTATTGAAAAAACAGAAAGATGTCATTAACAACATTGTTCTACCACTCATGATCTTATAATGGAGTTTTGTGGTATTGAGTATGACATTTGCTTTTTTGCTCTCAAGGAATCCACAATTAAAAACAACAATTTTCATATTCTTAACACATTGGTTACTCCCTGGATCTTACTCAAAGGCTCATTAAGTCATGCAAACCAGTGGAGTACCATCAATTTCCTCCTCATGACTCCTATCCATTTTCCATTGTGACTCCCTTTCTCCTATACCCCACCCTTAGCCTTGTCTCTAAACAAGAAGAACTCATGCAGGCTGCTTTATTATTCACAATATTTGAATAAGATGTGAGCCATGATCTCTATTCCTTCCAATGAGATGGAGGTCCACCAGGCCTTATGATTTTCCTTGCTCTTACATTTTATAGATACTGTCCAAACTCTTGATGTAACCTAATGATGGCTTTGCCATACACTTTGGAGAGCACCCTTAGACCTTCAAGGCCTCCCCATCTGCCCTGTAGTTGAAGGATTTTTAAAATGTGTTATCTCCATTAGAGTACAAACTCCTGAAGGAGAGATTGACTCACATTTTACATTTTTGTCTGTAACAACTGGTACTGTGTTGGTATGTTGTCTGAGTTTGATAAATACTCATTCATTCATTCATTCAATAAAGTAGCAATATTCTTTTCTGGATCTTCAGAGTGAACTTTTATATATCAGTAATATCTGTCTTATATAAAGAACTTGGTAAGAATTTTGAAACTGTAAACTCATACTCAGGAGTAAATTTCCATTTTTTCCCCAGTCTATTCGTAAATGGAGCAAGAGGAACAAAATATTATATTTTCACAAACTGATGTAGCACTCTTTCTGAGCCCCTAGAATAGACAAAATCATATTGTCTTAAGTTCTCTATAAGTTAGACTGCTGATTCTTTCCTCGGGCTGTGTCTGCAGAATACCAACACAACTTTTTGGATTGGCCTCATATAGCTAGATGCAATGAGAGACAGTGGGGGATATCCCTTCCATTGATGGAAGGAATCAAATAAACTGATCCTAAAGAATACCCTCTGCCTCAACATTGTCAACTTCTCAGGTGATGAGAAGGAAAGAAGAAAGTGTTCTGTAATATGGATGTCTTTTTGACCACAGTGGGTCTGGGAATGAGAATGCTGAAAGCAGAAAAAAAACAAATCTTGACATTTACTTTGTATCAGACTTAACTACTCCCTTGTTCCCTACCTCCCCCACCCACCTTGACTCCACAAGGACTACTGGGAGTCACTCAGAGGTCTATCTCAGATAATAAAAGGATGTGTCTGGAGGTAAAAAAAGAAGGAATTAAAATATTTTAGCAATGTTAGAGTTCAATATTTTCCAAATAATTTGTAGTTCTCATTATATTGTGGTTTGCTCAAGATACAATATATTACATGATCCAAGAAAACAGAATTTATATACAAGTGGTTATGTAGAACATAAAAAATGAGAAGATAACCCAAATTTTCGGTTTTGGTTTAGATCAGTAACAGAAAAGGTAGCAAGGGCAAATGCTTCCTAAAAGACTGGCATTTTTCTGTCTGTTACATATGTCCATGGTGTTTATCTGTAATGACTGATATTTCTTTCCCCTAAGGATGCAACATCATTATCCTTTATGTCTAGTAGCAGGGCCTTCTTTGAATCATTTGGATTCTGCCCCAAGGAATGCTGCAAGCAGGGAAAGTAAAGGCTATTCTGACAATCTGTAAGCACACTTGAGATGAATGGTAGTGATTAACACCTCTTCTCAACCCCTGCTCCCCTCCACAAAAAAGTACTTTTAAAATTAATTTCTAACTTTTTCCATTAAATAACATTTATTTCACCAGATACTCCTGAGAAGAAGAAAAATAAATATAAATTATTCTTTGTTAAGCTCCTGAGCATAGTATTTTGCTCTTGATTGTATGATGATAGACTTTTGTCTTCTGGAAACTGACATAAAGTTGCTGGTGGGAAGCATTATGGACTCATGAAAAGGTTACCACATTTAGAAAATCTAGAATGCCAGGATTGCTACTTACTAGTTTGTGTGACTTTAGGAGTAGTTTTGTATCTTCTTTCAGGCTCAGAGTCTTCTTCCATAAAATAAGGGAAAAAACATTTTAATCAGTATACTACAGGGTGGTTGGAGAATTAACTGAGACAGAAATAAAACAAACAAGAACAAAAACAAACACAGAAGAGATTGCATAGAACCTTAAATAGGGAAAGATCCTTAATGATCTCCAAACCTGATAATTTTATTTTATATATGCTGAACTTAACTGAAGTTGTTCATTGTTTTGGCCAGCTTATTTTTTTTTTTGTTAATTCTCTAGGATTCTCTGAGTAAATAATTGTATCATTTGCAAAATATTTTGACTTCTTATTGCTGATTCTTATTACTTCCCTTTTTTTATCTTATTGCTGTACCTAGTCTTTCTATTATAATATTAAATAATTCTGATGATAATCAATATCCTGACTTGATCCCTGATCTTCAGGGAAGACTTATAGTATATTCTTATTACAAATAATGCTTGCCTTTGGTTTTAGACAGATACAACTTATTTTACCAAAGTCTCTTTGTTCAAAAGTAATGGATATTGTATTTTGTCCAAAGCTTTTTTTAACATCTATTGAAGTAATCATATGATTTTTATTATTTTTGTTATCGATATAGTTAATTATGCTTATAGATTTCCTAATATTGAATGAACCCTGCATTCCTAGTATAAATCCTACTGTACATATTTAGAAGTAGTCTCTATCTTAGTATTTTACTTAAATTTTTGCATCAATATTCATTATGGACAACAGTACATAATTTTCTGTCTGTGTTTTGATTTTCTTAGATTTAGATATAAAACTAAATTTGTGTCGTAGAAAAAAATTTACTATGCTCTCTTCTTTATCTATTTTCCAAACATTTTATATAATATTGGAATTATTTTAGATGTTTAAAAAATTTGCTTGTATAGCCACAGCATTTGTAAAAGAGCTCATTAATGAGATTTTAAATTTGTTAAAGAGGATTATGCAAGTTTTCTATTTTTTTATTCTATTAATGTGGACCACCCATGTATTTGTGTATATATACATACACACATACAGTAAATATTTGTTCTTTTCATTACTTTTATTATATCTTCATTGTTTCCAACTTGGCCATCTCCATTTTTGACACTGATATTTTTTTTTCTTTTCTGAAATGAAGAATACAAATGATTTAATTATTATTTTTGGAACAGCACTTAGTTTTATTTGTTAGTTTAATTTTTCCTGTTAATTTTGTTAATCTTTTGTTTCACTTTCAGGATTTCTAATTTATTGTTTAATTAGGGTTTTTAAATTTGTTTTTCTTTTTTGTTGTTGCATGCTCAATTCATTGCTTTGCTCTTTCTCTTTTTATTGATATTAATAAATCTTCAGATATGCAAATTTTCCACTAAGTACTTCTTTGAATGCATCCCAGAAATTATAAGTATGTTTTCTCATTGTTTTCATTACTTTTAATGTAATTAATGATTGTCTCTATAACTTGTTTCATATACGTTTGTTTTTAGGTTTAGTTTATTTAGTTTCAAATTAATTAATCTATGCTTCAAATAACCTTTGTTATATGTAATTTTATTGCATTATGTTCAATAAAAGATATTTTTAATATTTACACTTTTCTGCATTTGTTAGTGAGATTTACACATCTCAGTAGCATGAGGAAATACATGGTCAATTTCTGTGAAGTATCATGTACACTTGTGTACCTGAAAAATAGGTATACTCTTTTTTATTCTCATTCAATATATTACATGTCTGTCATATCTTTTCTAAAATTCTTTTTGTCTCCTTAATGCATTTTTTATTTACAGTTTGATTTATCTAAGTCTGACAGGGGTAAATTGATGTTCCCCACTACTATAGTTTTACTGTCTATTTCCTCCTCTAACCTATAAGGTTTTCTTATTCATGTGAATGCTGTTCAATTTGATTCTTATATGTTCAGTAGTGATATTAATTTACTGTTTGCGGTACCTTTAATCAAATGTATTTCCCTGATAATCTACTTTAATTAGGCTTAGTTTTGCTTTTGTTTGTCTGAGATCATCATTGCTGCCTTTGTCTTTTTTTTTAACTTCAGATGAAATATAATTGATTCTGCTCTGGCCTCTTATTTTAGCACTGTGTTTCTCTTTCAAGCATGTTTCTAATAAACAACATATTGTTGGATTCTGCTTTTTAAATCCACTCTACCATCCTCTTCCATTTTATTTTATCTCATTCACATTAACAGTTATAATCACTGACCATTTCCCTTATATTCATTTTTTTTATATTCTCCTTTCCTCCTTTGGTATCTGACTATTGTCTTCTTTAATTTTTCCTGCTTCTGTTTTCTTCTTCCTTTCTCTTGACCCTTTTTCCCATTCTCTTCCCTGCTGAATTTCTGCAAACAATTGTGTAAGTATACATTCTCTTCCCTCCTTGAACCTGTTCTGTTGAGTTCAGTTGTTGCTTGGTCCCTCTCATTCCCTCCAACATTGTAAATACTCTTCCTTGTATGCCCCAGTTATAAGAATTCATTTTCCCTATTTTTCATCCTCTTTCCCCTCATCTCCCAGTGTATCTCTCTTTTTTACTCTTCCATTCTCTATCTAAACATAGTAAGATCACACCATGCCCTCTGTATAGATTCCGTCTAATAGATCTAGTGATGATAATGTTTTTAAGGGTTCCATATTTAATCTTCCTATTTAGGAAGGCAAATAGTTTAATCATTAAATCCATTCTGTTTACATTTTTAATGCTTTTTTTTTAGAATCTTGTGTTTGAATGTTAGCATTTCTATTTACCTCTGGTACTTTAGAAATGTTTGAACATTCTCTGTTTCATTAAACTTCTATTATTCCCCCTATAGGATTATATTGAGTTTTCTTGGGTAGGTTATTCTTGATTGTATTCCTAGCTCTTTTGCCATCCTGCATACCATATTCCAAATCCTTCAGTACCTTATGGTTGTAGCTGTTAATTCTGGTGTGATTCTCTATAAAATGTTATTTCTTATACTTGTTTATGGTATTTTCTGCTCAGCTTCAAATTTCTGGATTTTGCCTCTAATATTCCTGGGAGTTTTTATTTTGAGATTGTTTTCAGGTCCCTGGTGGTTTCTTTTAGTTTCTGCTTTGCCCTCTACTTCTAGTTATATATGAGCAGTTTTCCTATGTAATTTCTTGGAATATAATGTCTGTGTTCTTTTTTGTTTATGACTTTCATGGAGTCCAGTGATTTTTTTCACACTAACCGCACTTCATCTATTTTCCAGGTTAGTTGTTTTTCCTAAGAAACATTTTACATTTTTATAATCTTTGACTTTGTATTATTGTTTCTTGATGTTTTATGGGGTCATTAGCTTCCCCTAGATCAATTCTAATTTTTACAAAGCTATTTTTTTTCAGTGAAGTTATCTACCTCTTTGACATTTGCCCAATTCTTATTTTGGAGGAGTTGTCCTCCATACTTTTTTTGTATCTGTTTTACCAAATTGTAAATTATTTTTTTCTTGTATAGTACTAATGTCATTCCCCAATTTATCTTCTAACCATCTTATTTTATTTTTAAAATCAGTTTTTCTCTTTTGATCTTTCTTTTCTTTATTCTAGGAATTCTTTTGGGTCTTGTGTCAAATCTGAATTTTTCTTTAACTCTTTGCTTTAGATTCTCACAAGACACTGTCTTCTTTTGTGTTTGTGTCTTGAGTTTTCCTGTCACCACGATAATTTTAATTGTTAATTTCTTTTTTGTTTGCTCATTTTAAAGTTTTTCTTCTTGACTTTCGATTGTATGTTAGAGCATGGCTTTATTCACCTCTGGGGCCATATGTGGTCTGAGCTCATGTCATTTATGCTCTTCTACTATTTTCACAGCTCACTTTGGGGATCTGTAAGTTTTCAATGTTTCCAATGTGGTATGATCTGAGTCTTTAACTATATCATAGTCCCCTCCTATGCTACTCTCTCAGCTGAGAAAATTACCTAACATATTACAAGAAAAAACATTTAGGTTGTTCACATAAATTCCTCCTCTTCCTCATCTTCAACCAATCATATGCTTTCTTCCACTTTCTCTTTCTCCCCCTTTGCCTCACATAATTAAGAGGCTTTACTCCTTACCAAGACTAACTCCTGTACTTATTCAAGTAATCATTCTATCCCTTCCCCTACAGAACACCTTTGGTAGAATCCTTACTATTTCATTTATTTTCAGTCTCTCTCACTCTACTGGCTCATTTTATTCTGTCTACAATAGGCCAATTTTGTATTCTGAAAAAACAAAACTAAACAATAAACTCCACTTGATCCTCCCATTCCCACTATTGTTCTCTGTCACTTCTGCCAAGAGATATTCTGTATTTCCTCTTTCAAGGAGTTCCTAATTAAATTGCTTGAGAAGACTATCATCAATAAATAATTCCACTTTCTCTCCCTTCTCTGTCTTTTTAACCCCTTATAAGTTGACTCCTGATCTTATTATTCCTTCAAAACTGATCTTACTAGTTACTAGTGTTCTCTTACTTGCCAAATCCAATGGCTTTTTTTTCAGTCCTCATTATCTCTGACCTCTTTCTAATCTTTAACACTTTGGATTATCCTATCTCTCCTTGATATTCTCTTCTCTCTAGGTTTTCAGAACATCATCCTAGTTCATCTCCTACCTACCTATTTGCATCTTTTTTTTGTCTTCTTTGATGTATCCTTATGCAAATCCATTCAGAGTATCCCTAAGAGTTCTGTTTTGGGCCATCTTCTCTTCTCCCTCTATACTACTTCACTTCATAAGTTAATCAGCTCCCACTGTTTTAATTATCATCTCTATGCTGCTGATTCTCAAATTTATGTATCCTACTGCAGCTGCTCTGCTGACCTCCAGTCTTTAATCTCTGGCTTTTAGACATCTACAACTAGCCACATGGTAGATTATCTTAAATTTAGTATGTCAAAATGGAACTCACTACCATTCCTCTTAAATCCTCCCACACCTTCTGTCATCTGTATTTATACAGAAGGCAATGCTATTGTCCCAGTCCCTCAGGTAAAAACTTGTAAGTAACCCTAGTTTCTTCACTATCTCTCACCTCGCATATCCAATCTCTTGAAAAGGCCTATCAATGTTAGCATTGCAGTATCTCTCCTATATGCTCCCTTTTTACCTCTGAAACTGCCACCACTCTTAGTGTAGGCTTTCATCACTACATGCATGAATTATTACAATAGCTTACTGATGGCTCTGCCTGCCTCAAGTTTTTCTGCATTCCAATTCATCTTCCAGTCAGCCACTAAAGTTATTTTCCTAAAGTATATGTCAGATCATGTCAGTTCCTTACTCAGTAGATCCCAGTGGCTTCCTATCACACCCAGGATCAATTCAAAAGCATCTGTTTGGCATTCAAAACCCTTTATATCCTAAGCCTCTCCCACCTTTTCAATCTTCTTATATTGTACTCCCTTACACATACTCTTCAATCCAGTGACTCTGACCTCCTATCTGTTCCATGAACAAGACAGTATATCTCCACTCTGGGCATTTTTTTAGCCTGGTCCTTATGACAGGTATCTTGTCTGATTACTGATTAATGACCTCCCACTTTCTATAGGAATCCTTCTCAAACTTTCTTAATTCTAGTGCCTTCCCTTTGTTATTTCCTATTTATCTTTCATGTAGCTTGCTTTGTATATATTCATTTGTATATTGTCTCCCCCACTTAATCATAACCTCTTGGAGTGCAGAAACTGTCTTTTGCTTCTTCTACTTCTTCCTCTTTTTTGGGGGGGGGGTAATGCCCTGTGTTTAGCATAGTGCTTGGCACAGAGTCAGTTCTTAATAAATGTTTATTGATTGATTTCATTCCTGGCCTGCCCTCTGCAAATTCCTGGCCTGTTTTGTATATGTTGGCTTGTATATGGTTGAGTTTCCACAAACTGATGCTGAACTCAGTTACTCCCATTGGGAGGTTCTTCAAGTTCAAGGAAATTAAACTGCTGGCTCCCCCTTGGTTTTGATCTCTTGCCCTGATTTATTTCACTGAATGACTCATGTGTAGAACTAAAGTTTTAGAAATGTGTCCCCATGCTGGATTTAACACTGATGCTGTTATCATTCTGGAACCTGTACCTCACTCTTTACACTTCCTTCTACTGTCTCTGCCCTGGAACTCAGACCAAGAATTGAATAAAGGATGACAGAACTTCCAAATGGCACCTGTCCCTGCCTCTAGTCATAGTATAGAGGCCCATGCCTGAGCAACTTCCCACTGCTGATTCTCTTGTCATAACTCACTCTACTTCTGCCTACTGCCACATTGTTACTGTTGATCTGAACTCTTGGTGAGACAACACTTCATTGTCTACACAACTCATTGTCTATTTCCGAAAGCTGCTCTGGACTAGAAAACTGACTCCTTTTGCCTTTTTTTTCCAGATCAGAATTTGATATGGTCATTGGGATGCTAAAGATAAAGGATGTTAAAGAACCAAGGCAATATTGCTAACCTATCATTCTGCCATCTTGACTCTGCTCCCATGATCCCTGACACAGCCTGTTCCTACAGCCCTCCCTCACTTAAATCAAATTCACTTGCCGGTTATGGCATCCTCTTCCTACTGACATGGTCCTTTTTCAGAGCAAAGGACAGATGACAAAAACAACAAAACAAAGCAAAACAATAGCAACAATAATAACAACAGAGTTCCTTTATATTTAACTCATCACTAGCTATTATTATAATAAAAAGTCATGTGAAGAGTCCTCATCTATTGCTTTGTTTGATGATGGAATGAGACAAAAAAGTGGCTTGCCATTCTATTACCCCAGTAGTTTCTTGGCCAAGTTGGCATCAGTAAACACTGTCTATGTCAGTGGTTCTCAACCTTCCTAATGCCATGACCTTTTACTATAGTTCCTCATGTTGTGGTGACCCCCAACCATAAAATTATTTTTGTTGCTACTTCATAACTGTAATTTTGCTACTGTTATGAATCATAATATAAATATCTGATAGGCGGGATGTATTTTCATTGTTACAAATTGAACATAAACCACAGGTTGAGAATTGCTGGTCTATGTCAATAGGCTAAGGCAGATATGATAGGGAAAGCAAAGAAGAAGAAAATATGCCTGTACCAAAGTTCCATTTAGTCTCTGACTACTGCCACATTCACATTTCTCTAACAAACCTCACATTTTTAGTGAGGAGGAATACAATTTCTTCCTTTTCTTCCATTGCTTTCTCCCTCCTTTTGTTTTTGGCTCAGTATATTCTCTTTGCTATACATCTATTCGGAGACATTTTTTGTTGCTGCAGTTTAGAAAATCAAATTACAATGTCTTTCCTAACAACCCAGCAGATACTAATTCTGATCATCCAAAATTTTTTTCATCTCTATTTAAAATATTTCCATTGATTTACATTACAAGAGTCACTGTGTATATGATTAGGAAAAGCAAAAGAAGGAAGCAGCAACAGAGGGGGAGGAAGAGGGAGAGGGAGAGAGAGTGTGAAAGAGAAACAGAGGGGGGAAGGAAGGAAAGGAGGGAGGAAGAGGGGGTGAGAGAGAGAGAAAGAGAGAGAGAGAGAGAGAGAGAGAGAGAGAGATTTCATTGATTGATTCATTGATCTTTTGCATTCTGTGGTCATGCCTCAACATACTGAGGATATAGGATGTAAGCATTTGTATCACACTCTATTAGTTCTGTGACATAACAGAATTGAAAATATGGAGTTCTGAGTTGTAATGAGCTGGTCTGATGAACTTCATAAGTTCTTTGAATAGGTCCTAGTCCATCAGTCTGCTAGTACTTTGCATTTTCTTCTGCAGTAAATTGTCCAGCTTCAGTGTGAGAAAGAAATCATGTCATATTTTATTACTAATCTTGGGAACTCAAATCAAAGATCAATGAGACTTCAAAAATGTGTGCTTCTAAATCATGACAGCAGTCAAACAACAAGACTTTAGAAATATTTTGTAACCTATTTCTTTTTTTTTTGCTAACTTCATCATTTCAGATGTTTCTCCTCCCAATGTTTCCTTGCATATTGAGGAAAACAGTTACTAAACCCAGATTCTGGCATCAAATCAAACTAAATTTTTCATAATGCAAACAACTTTCTATTAGAGCTACTTAAGCACTCTCCTCTGTCCATGTTATCTTTGCACTGTGCTGCTGAAGTGACAAAAGTTACTTCCAAGATATAAATAGGACTTGCAATACAAATTGTTTATAATATAACAACATTCATAGAAATAAAATTTTAATACTGCAGGAGTCATCTGAAGAGGGTCATCTTATAGATTTGGTTTTATCCTAGTTTGCACCTTGACCATGGATGATAACTTTAATATTTAGTGAAAGAATGGCCCCATACCATCTGCTGCCAAAGTAGTTTTCTTTTGATAAAGTAAGGCAAGGGTACTTAAACGAGGGTCCAGTGTGAATGAATGACTGGAGGACAATGAACTTGTGTACACACATGCATGTGTGTGTGTGTGTGTGTGAAAATACATTTAGCATTTCTTTGAGTTATTTATATAGGTAATAATCCATAGCTGTATTGAGCTTCAGCAGATTGTTGAAGTATCACACACACACACACATATACACACATACATACATTTCAAGAACCCCTGGTATAAGGGTTTAGGTACTTCAGGGTTAAAATTTTAGACCAGCAGTGCTTGTGTATGAAATCAATTTTCTTAGGAAAGAAATCATTAAGATTGGTTTTCCTTGAATGAAGGGATTTTTAAAAATCTATTAATAAAATAAAATAATTTTTTCCCAAAAACATCCTGCCTGATTCCATCCATGGTATCCTAGACATTTGCAAGTATATGTATATAAAGACACAAAAAAACATGTAACCAGGTAGACTCACATCACAACTCTGGCCAAGGCACAGAGAGACCTGCTTCTCATATCTTCTTATGGATTGCACTGCAATAGAGGGGTGTCAAATACCATCAGTTAAATTAGCAAGGACATTTTCAGTGAAATTGATTTCTTGAGTCTAGAATCCTTGAAATCACTCAAAGTCCTTGTTGCTTTTCAGGTGCCCCATTAATCTTTATAGGACTCTATTGACATTGCTGCCTGCTACCTTCTTTCACAGTGCTTAGGGCAGATGTGAGCAGACCACAAAAGGTACAGGGATTCAGTTCTAATTCAACGGAATTCACATTAGGCCTTTAAACTGAACAGAAAATGATTTTGAAAGGATTTGTAAAGACAGGGGTGTAAATTACACCAAAGGTGCTGAACACTTCCCTGATGAAGCTGGTGGCAGGGAAGATATTATTGCTTCAATTACCTCTACTTGCCTGTAAGTGTGGTTTGAAATCTAATAAGTATGGGCTTCAAGGCTGAGTAAGCTATTCTCATCCACGTGCTGCCTCCTCCGGTGATCATAGAAGTCTAGGAAAAAAAGAAATTTAGCCTAGACTGGAATTGTGAGTAGGGGGAGGGAAGGAAGTGGACCCAAATCCTAAGACCCCATTTAAAGGGAGACAAAGAGCAATCAATGTAATAGCAGCATAAAGCAGTCAGATAAGGACAAAAGCTGCAGTCTGACATCCTTTCTTCCCTAGCCCAGGTGGAGTTATAATTGGCAGTCCTAGCTTAGTGATGACTACAGTGTAAAAGAGCCCTTCTATTCAGAAATGAAGACAAAGAAAAACCTTGGGTTTTCAACAGAGTAGTCAAAGTTCTTTCAGGGGTGGAAAGATTGATAATCAAAATATTCAGGACAGAAGAAGTTGCAGGTTGCAGGAATTATTACTGGATAAAATAACTCAGTGATTAGCTTCTCTAGGACTGTCTAAAACCCCACTTTTCAGCCCTCTCCACCTGGACACTAGACTCACACAAAAAGCAATATGTAGTCAGATAAACATGTTAAGAAATACAATAAAATTTCTGTCCACATTTTTTAACTTTGTGCAATAAATCTGACCCTGTTATTCAGAAATAAGTATATTAAAATGTATCTATTTTAAAATATAGTTTTTACTATAAAATCAATTACAACTTAATAAAAGTCAAACTATCAAAAATAAATACATCCATAAATCCACAACTTGAATATTTCAGTAAAGTAAAAAAATACATAAATTTCAATAAAGTAATTTTAATAAAAGCATTTTGTTAAAATATTTTGTTCTCTCTACCTCTTTGCCCTCATTTTTCTACTGGGTCTAGTTTTGTTGTAGTTTATTATACGTAGCCTGGATCATGGTGTTTGCCCTTATGATTCTGCTTTCTTGTTTCTGAATCACTTTAGGACAGAAACTGGACCTGTGATTTCATTGGTCTCAGGAGCTCTTGAGCAAGGAAGTCATTCTTTATCAATGAAGGTTCAGAAACTTCTCTATAATTTAGGGTCTTTGAGATTTTCCTCTAGCACTGAGAATTTGAATTATATGCCAGGGTCACACAGCCAGTATGTGTCAGAGATGAGACTTGAATCTTGCTGGCATCCAGGCCAGGTTCTTGTTCACTATATCATGCTGCCTCTCAGTATGACTTCATAATCCTTTCCATATATTATTTTATTCTTCATATTAGTTAATTTTATTGAAATGGTATTTCAATATGTTAATATGATAGCTAGATCAAAAAGGAGATTAATTGCTGAGCCTGGAGGCAGTAAGGCCTGTGTTCAAAATCCAGCCTCAGACACTTATTAGCTATGTGACCTTGTGTAAATCACTATTTTTAAAAAATTTAAATACTTCTTTTTTTTGCTTTTTTTTGGAGGGGGGAAGGCAGGGCATTCAGGGTTATATGACTTGCCCAAGGTCACACTTCTAGTAAGTGTTGAATGTCTGAGATCAGTTTTGAACTCAGGTCCTCCTGACTCCAGGCCTGGTGCTCTACTCATTGTGCCACCTAGTTATCCCAAATCTAAATACTTTCAAAGATTGATTTTTTAAATTCTTACTGATTTGATGGATGTTTTAGTTTTTTACATAATCATAGTATCTGATGTACTTCTTATCTTCCTCTCCCTGAGAGTCATCTCATACAACAAATAGTATTTGATTTTGCTTCTTTTTAGAGACGATAAAAATATCAGCATAACTTATGAATAAACTGAGAAACTCTGAAAACATGTATAAAATATGTAACACCTGTGAAGCTCCCACTTTCACAAAGGGATAAGTTGGAGTTGTTTACTCATATCTCTTCATATTCAAATCCTAATAGATTGTAATTTTATTACATTTACTTTTTTTCTATGTTATTTCTTCTATTTACCTTGTTGCAGTTACTGGGTATGTTGTTTTCTTCCCTCTCTTTACTTCACTGAGCCTCAGTTCATATAGATCTTTCTATTTTTTATTCATCACATGCATAACATCTCACAGTACTGTAGCATTACATTGCATTCACACACCTCAGTTTGTTCAACCATTCCCCAACTGATAGCCAGAGTCTACATTGTTTTCAGTTTTTATCTATGACAAAAATTGTTCCTATAAATATTTTGGAGTATATGGGGACATATTTCTTATAAATAGGTTTCTTAGGGTATAGATGCAGCAATGCTGCCTCTGGCTAAAAGGGTATAGATTTTTAGTCACTTTATTTGCAGATTTCCAACCTGCTTTCCAAATAGGTTATACTATTTCATCACTACAATAATAACAATAATAATGATGATGATGATGATGATGATGATAATAATAATAATAATAATAATAATAATGGTGCACCCATTTTCCCACAATACTTTCAACATTGATTGTTGCTCTTTTTGGTAACTTTTTCCAATTTACATGATTTGTGATGAAGCTTCAGCATTGTTTGGATAGGTGTTTATCTTATTAGTGATTGGGAACATTTTCTTCCTGTGACAGTGAAGATTTTTTAGTTCCTCTTTTGAGAACTCTTTGTTCATATCCTTTGAACATTTATCTATTGGGGAATGGCTATTAGTTTTATCTATCTAGCTATCTATCATCAATTTATCTATCATCTGTGGGCAAATATATACACATATATGAATGGTTATTAGTTACATATTACATATACAAATATATATGCACATACATATATGTATGTAAGTAGATATATTTATGGAAGTAGCTAGATGGATGGCTTAGTAAGCAGAGCATGGATCTTCAAGTCAGGAAGACTTGAGTTCAAATCCATCCTCAGACTCTTACTAGTTGTGTGACCCTGGGTAAATCCCTTAAAGTCTGTGTGCCTTAATCCACTGGAGAATAAAATGGCAAATAATTCTGGTATCTTTGTCAAAAAAACCTCATAGACAGTACTTGGGGTCACAAAGAGTCATTACACACACACGTACACACACACAGAGACTCACACACATTTTATATATCTTGGATATATTATTAAAGAAATTTGATGCAAATATATGTTTTCACGTTTGATTGCTTCCCTTCTTAGCTTAGATGTATTAATGTTGTCTGTACACAAGTTTTCAATTCTGAGTAATGAAAGTTTTCTATTTTATCTTTTGTAATTGCTTCTATCCCTTTTTTGGCTAAGATTAAATTTCTCACACATAGCTGCAAGAGTTGCATGATCTCTATAAATTTTTTAACAGTATGGTATTTAACATTGAGGCCATGTATTCAGTTGGAATTTATTGGGGAATGTGGTGTAAGGACTTGGTTTAAGTTTTACTTCTGTTGGACTTATTTTCAGTCTTTCCCCAAACTTCTATGAAACAGGGAGGGGTTTTTGTATGTAATTTATATTTTACCCTTTACCAAATACTTGGTTATTTAGTTATTTTGTTTTTGAATCTCCCTTAGTCTGTTCCATTGATATTTCTTTTTTTTAAAGCAAATGGAGGAGAGTGAATCACCAGTAGCATGGTGGTTTCCAGGCTTCACAAATCATAAACACCAAAGAGAGAGTAAAAGGTCAGTTGGGAACTCTGTTGGAAGATGAGACTATACCTATACCCTGGGGTAGAAGTGGCAAAGGTGTGGTGGCTGCATCTACTGACCTGCAGATTGTAGGGAGGCCAAGCAACCATTTAGAGGACATTCACACTTGATTTGAACTGCTTCAAACTGGATCATGGTCTTGGGTGGTGGTCCTGGGGTGTGTGGCCAGTGTGCCAGAATTTGTGAGGGCTTCAGAGAGGGTGCCCTCCTAATAGATCCAGAAGCTGCGAAATCCCCAGAGATTTGGAACAAAGCTCTCTACATTGTGAAAGCAGAGTTATACACTAGTAAAGAGCTCAAATGTCAAGTAATTGACTGGCAACATGAGCAAGCAGAGGAAACACAATCCAACCATAGATATTCCTTTTTGGGGTACAAGGCATGGAACAGGAGGAAGACAACTAAGTCAGAACTCCTACATCAAAAGCTCTGAAGAAAAAAATATGAATTTGTTGTGGTATATGAAGCCATGGAGGAACTCAAGAAGAATTTTGAAAATCAAGTAAGAAAAGTAGAAGAAAATTTTGGAAGAGAAATGAGAATGATGCAAGAAAATCAAGAAAAGCAAGTCAATATCCTGACTGAAGAAAATAACACCTTAAAAAGTAGACTAGCTCAAATGGCAAAAGAGGTCTAAAAAGCCAATGAGGAGAAGAACATCTTAAGAAGCCAAATTTGCCAGATGGAAAAACAATCTCAAAAGCTCATTGAAGAGAATAATTCCTTCAGAGTTAGAGTGGAGAAAATGGAAGCAAATGACTTTATGAGAAATCAAGATACAATTAAACAGGTATAAAGACATGAAAAATAGAAGGCAATGTGAAATATCTTACTAGAAGAACCACTGACCTGGAAAATAGATCCAGGAGAGATAATTTTAAAATTATTGGACTACCTGAAAGCTATGATCAAAAAAGAGCCTAGGCAACATCTTTCAAGAAATTATCAAGCAAAATTGCCCTCATGTTCTAGAACCAGAGAGCAACATAGAAATTGAAAGAATTCACCAATTGCCTCTTGGAAAAAATACGCAAAAGAAAGCTCCTAGGAATATTATAACAAACTTCCAGATTTCCCAGGTCAATGAGAAAGTACTACAAGCAGTCAAGAAGAAATTATTTGAATATTGTAGAAACACAGTCAGGATAACATAAGACCTAGCAGCTTCTACATTAAGGGATCACAGGGCTTGGAGTATGATATTCTGGAGGTCAAAGGAGCAAGGATTAAAACCAAGAATCACCTACCCAGCAAAACTGAGTATAATGCTTCAGGGAAAAATATGATCATTGAATGAAATATAGAATTTTCATGCATTCTTGATGAAAAATCCAGAGCTGAACAGAAAATTTGCCTTTCAAATACAAGAAGCAAGAGAAGCATGAGAAGGTAAACAGGAAAAAGAAATCATAAAGAACTTATTAAAGTTGAACTATTTATGTTCCTACTTGGAAAAATGATCATTGTAACTCATAAGATTTTTCTCAGTATGACGATAGTCAAAGTGAATATACATGCATTTACATACATATATATTTGTATATAGGAGGATGTATGTGTGTATAAATATATATGTGAGTGTGTGCATATGTGTGTACATGTATACATAGACACAGGGCACAGGACGAGTTGAATATGAAGGGATGATGTCTAAAAAATAAAATTAAGAGGTGAGAGAGGAATATATTGGGAGGAGAAAGGGAGAGATAGAATTGGGTAAAGTATATCATATGAAAGAGGCAAGAGAAAAACTGTC
>CM053594.1:189718681-189747126 GCA_028646575.1 Pseudocheirus occidentalis
CTAAAAAGTCAAATTTGCCAGATGGAGAAAGAGTCTCAAAAGCATTCTGAAGAGAATAATTCCTTCAGAATTAGAGTGGAGCAAGTGGAAGCTAATGACTTTATGATAAACCAAGATACTATTAAACTGTAACAAAAAAACGAAGAAATAGAAAGCAGTGTGATATATCTCCTTGAAAAACCACTGACCTGGAAAATAGATCCAGGAGAGACAATTTGAAAATTATTGGTCTACCTGAAACCCATGACCAGAAAAAGAACTTGGAAAGCATCCTTGAAGAGATCCTCAGAGAAAATTGCCCTGATGTTTTAGAATCAGAGGGCAAAATAGAACTTGAAAGAATTCATCGATCACCTCTTCAAAAAGATCCCCAGAAGAAAACCCCTAGAAATGTTATTGCCAGATTCCAGAACCCCCAGTTAAAGGAGAAAATATTACAGGCTGCCAAGAAAAAAAAATTGAATACTGTGGAAACACTGCTAGGATAACCCAAGACCTAGCAGCTTCTACACAGAGGGACTGAAGGGACTGGAATACGATATTTCAAAGATCAAGGGAGCTGGGATTCAAACCAAGAAACACCTACCCAGCAAAATTGAGTATAATCTTCCAGGGGAAAATATGGTCATTCAATGAGGTGGAGGTTATTCAAGCATTCTTGCTGAAAAAAACAGAACTAAACAGAAAATTTGACAAGCAAACACAAGAAGCGTGAGAAGATAAACATGGGAAAGAAATCATAAGGACCTTACCAAATTTGAATTATTTACATGCCAATATGGAAAATCAACAATAGTAACTTATGAAACTTTTCTTAGTATGAGGATAGGTGAAGGGAATACAAATGGATATGTATGTATACTTACACATATGTCTATATAGGAGACTGTATATGCATTTGAATACATATCTGAGCATATGTATATATGGATATATATAGGGCATAGGATCAATTGAATATGAAGGGATAATACTTTAAAATGTGAAATTCTGAGGTGGGAGAGGACTAGAATGTGAGGAGACAGGGAGAGACAAAATGGGGTTAATCATCCCATTTAGAAGAGGAAAGGGATAACTGTTACAAATTTATTTTCATTTACTCTTATTGAATCTGACTTAGGGAAGAAATGGCATAAACTCCAAACTGGGCATCATGCCACACAAGAGAGTAGGGGACATGGGGATGAGAGGTGGGACAACAGAAGGGAGGGAAGGGACTGGGGGAAGGATGCTGGAAGCACACACTTCAGGAAAGGGACAGGGACAGGGTAGAGAACAGAACAAGGGGGGACAGATAGGAAGGAGGGATATATGATCACTGTCACAATACGTCCATTATGAAGATGTCCTCTATAATCACACATCCACAGCCCATATTAAATTGCTTGTTCCTCCAGTGGGGGTGCGTGACAAGGAAGGAATTGAAAGAATCTAGAATTTAAAGCTCTGCATCTAGGAATTAAGATATTCAGGGGTTTGGGTAGGGATACCCTCCCTGCCCTACCAGAAAGTTTGAGAGCAGACCAGGGGAGGGGCTCTACAGTGGGATTGCTGTTTTGGGTTTTGGGTAGGGGAAAGAGAGGGAGAAAATTTGTAATTCAAAAATCTCATGAAAATGAATGATGTAAACAAGAAAAAAATAAAATTATTACAAAAAAAAGAATGATAAGAACTCAGTGGAAAAATGATGCATACCCTTGGAATGAACAGCCTAATTTCTTTCAGTCCCTCCTAGCTCAATAAAAAAATGACTATGACTGTTCTCTGTGATTGTGGCTGAGGAGAATGGTGGGATTCACTATAAATAGGACTTCTACAAATAGAAAACTGTAACAAAACCAGAATGTACAAATAGAAATTTGTTGTTTGGAGCAAAAAAAAGGACAAAAGGGGAGAATGAATTTTCACAGTGTCTTTCTTAACGTCTCTAGTGAAAAGCAATGATTTTTTTTTTGTGGCCTGTGAGATTGAATAACTTCGGAGGAGGAAAACCCAAATAACTGTTACTTGGGAAAATAATTGTTATGCTCTCAAAATGATGCCTTCTTTTATATATTCAAAATAAATCTCTCTTTTTTAAAGATCCTCAAAAGCTTGACCTTTGAAATTCAGGTGCTGCCCCTTTGGAAAAAAAATTGAGAAGATAGTAATTGAAAGCCAAGGAAATTGAAAATATTTCCAGAATATTAAGAATCCTCTTTGATTCCCTAGGGTTTAGGAAAGGAATGAAAGAGTTTATGAAAAATGAACACAGAGACATAGTACACTGAAAGTTCCAGACTTTTGAGGGTGGAGGAGGAGTGGTATAGCCACAAATGGTGCTTAAGATGGAGGCTTGTTCTATGATTTGGATGAAGGCACTAGGGAATGAAGGAGCTACAGTAAAGAAGATGCAGATGCATGTTGAACAATTCAAATTTGAAAAGTCATTTATTTCTGAAATCAATTTAGGAAAAAATATTTTAAAATCTAGATATCTTCAGTAGGAGCCTTGACAGAACAGTGTTCAAGTATCAACTCATTCCTTACTCTTAAACATTTAATGTCCTAAGCCAAAATGCTCATGATATCTTTATTATGGCTTGTTATGACTGAGTTTTCATGAATAAAATTAAATAAACTTCTTTAAATTTATATTGAACTTAGGGCTAGTCCTCATGTTTTTTGCCTAGGATAATGCTTCTACTTGTTCAAAATGAATAAAATAATGGTCCAACCACAATATTTTCCTTTTATTTACACTGGACAAAACTTTATAGTATTCATTGAGAGATGCTATCTTTTATCTGGCAAAATACCAAATTTCCAACTTGCGAAAACTGTTTCATACCACGAAAGAAATATGTTTTACATATTGAGAAGCTTGTGAAAATGGTATTCCCACTCTCCTCTGCCCTCAGCAAAAGACAATGGGGACGTTTTTGTTGGGGAGTTAGGAATGATGGATAAATGTGGAAAGGTCTTGTCCTAGACAATACTGCTTCTAAATAGAACTGCCTCATACCCATTATTGTACTAAGTGTTTGCTTTGCTATCTTAAATAGAGTACAATCACATTTAACTTCCTTCCCTGCAACAAAATACATTTACATATTACAAAAGTATGATGGATTAAAGTTTGTAGTTAATCAGCTCCACAAGAGAGCCCCATTTCTTTACTTGTGGCCTAATTTTGCTATACTATTTCTCTATTATTCTCTTTCAGTGGTTAGAAAATCTGTTATTAACCTTTTGTGGCCAGAATCGAAGCAAAGCCCATGTCTCTGACCAGGTTCTTTGCAATGAACCAGAAACTTATATGATCATTGTGGGAGAGATAGGAAGGTATTGAACACTTTCATTCACAGGATTTCACTCTTCTAGACTTCTGTATCTTGTTTCTTTCCATACTTGATTTTAATAGGAAGTTGTGGAGTGAAAGTAGGGATTTATAAAGCATGCTGAAGAGTTCATTTCTTTGTCAGCAATACTACACAACATCCAACCAAGTTGTAGAGGGCCTGTTATATGAACAGGGGCCAGAGAAAGCATTCTTTTTCAATTTATGATCATATGCAGAAGTATATTGAACAATGGATTTAAAGTTTGTGAGACCTGACTTCAAATCCTGCCTCATACCCTTCCTATTATTATGACTCGAGGCATGCCATTATATCTTTTTCTGTCTTTTTGTCTCAGTTTCCTTATCTGCAAAATATAGGGATTGGTCTAGATCTCTTCTAAGTTTCAGTATACCTTTAAATCTCTGGTGCTATTGTGATATTGTCTCTTGACAATATGATAATTAGATCATATTGTGAAGTCTTTGTAAGTAGACCTGCCAAGTCTTATTACTATGAGCAACCATAAGATCTGGGATTAGCTTTGTTATTTAAGCAGTTCTGATGTTGTTACATATACCAAATTGAATTGTCTGTATATTATAAGTAAAGCAACAATAGTAAGAACAAAGCTAAAAGAACCAGGGAATGGAATATGATTTCATCGGCAAAGGGAACTTCCAGATGCAGAAACTACCTCTAGTGGTGCTATTTATAGTATTAAATTTATAATACTAATCTTTATAGTATTACAAATTTATATTATTTTAAAAATGTGTCCCAGAACACATATAAGATGAGTGACTGGTCAAAGGATGTAATCCAGCCTGTATTAGATGTTAGACTTGACCACAGGTCTTTGTCACTTTGAGAATAGATCTCTACTCACTATGTTAGGCTTTCTCTAGCAAAATAAATGAAGATGGTGTTGAGGATGATGATGATGATTATGATGATGATGATATCTGACACTGATACAGCATTTTAAAGTTGTCAAGTACATTACACGTATTATCTCATTTTATCTTGACTACACAACTGGGAAGTAGGTGCTATTTTTATTCCCACTGAAGAATTTGAGAAAGTCAGAGGTCAGAAGCATCTGAAAATTTGAACCCAGGTCTTCCTGACTCCAGGCTCAATTCCCTATACACTGTACCACCTAGAAAGTGAAGTAAGAAATAAAAAAGGGTCAACATCTACTTAAAAAATATTCTTATTTTCATAATTAAATATGATATTCCGCTGTTCTTAGACTTGGTAAGCACAGATTAATATCCCAAGATAAAAAGAGAAAAACTGAAAGGTAATGCAATTAAGATGATGGCCTTTTCAGAATCACCCGTTTGTGGTTTTTCAGATCACCAACTGGTTTAACAAAAGTCAAAATCAGATCAGAGGAATTTTTCTGAAATAGATATGAAAAGCCATATAAATAGTCAAACATTTTATCAGAAAAAATAACCCATTGTGTTTTTGCTTTTCTTAATTATTTGCTTTTGTAAAGGAAAATACAAGCTTGCTGCTATTCCTTCAATGTATTTTCTGCTATTAATAAAGATCTTATAAGATTCTTTTACAGCTATAGCCAAAGAATATTTTGTTCAACAATTTTCTATTACTACCAAATGAGACAAAAGAGGGAGGTGTTTTTTTTGTTTCTTAATGATGAATCATTATTTTCCAAGACATTTTTACTGTTGTCTGACATGCACTTTCATATTGAAGTTACCAAATATCATAAAAGATATCCAAAAAAATGATACCTAAAAATATACACAGAAAAATTCTAGTATATTGCAAATGCCTATTGACTATCCCCTGACATATATCCCCATTTTTAAATAAAAAATTCTCTCAATTATACTATATAGCTATGAGTCATACAATCTAAAGGATTTAAAGAATCAAAATTGCAAGTTACCCAAAAGGTAACAGAGTCCATATTGATTCTAAGTAGGTCATACTCTGTTACATGTAAACATTTATCTGCCATCTGTCTTATCTCTCTGTGTTTCTCTGTGTCTCTCTGTGTCTCTGTCTCTTTCTCTCTCTCTCTCTCTCTCTCTCACTCTTGTGATTTCATTGGTATAAGAGGTTCCTAGTGATTAACTTTGCTTACAGATGCTTTCTTTTTCAAGTGTAATTTTATAAAGTATCTAGCGTGTGGCAATGAGAGGCTAGATGGCTTGGCTAATGTCACACAGCTAGTATGTGTCAGAGAAAAGACTTGAAGCTATTCTTGTCTCCAATGCCAGCTTTCTAGTCACTATGGCACACTATACATCTATTTTTTACTGCACTGGTAATAAACAGTGATGATCTATTCACAAAAATTGACATAAAATATTCTCTCACAGAAATAGACATTCATAAAAGGAGGTAGGTTGATTATGCAAGGAATCAAAGTGATAACATTAGTATTGCATTTACATACATAAAAAATAAAAGACCAAGAGGAAAAGTGTTGACTATATGTTTCATGAAAAACTTATGGAAGGGCATAGATTAGATTTTCATCAAATGAGAAGACATAGATGAATTATTTTACTAAAATGAGAGACTTCATGGATGAAATCTCAAGTTTAAAGAATTATTACTGTATATCTACAAAATTATGGTGTAAGTTTTAAAATAGTTAACAATACAATAACAATACATATTCCTCTGCTACCAGTGGCATACGTTTTTATTCTGGTATTACATTAACTAGGTGTAAAATAATCAATTTCCCTGTGTCTCTGGGACCCAATTTCCATAAATACATATTAGGAAGGTTGGGCTAAACGAACTCTGGAGTCTCACTTGTTCTCTCTAATGTTCTCATTTTGTCAGTTTGTCCTTCCTGCTTCCGATCAGGAAAGATCAAAGGGAAAGATCCATGTAACTGGAGTCACCAGGTGGGTTACAATTCCTATCTCTACCACTTTACTACCTATGTGACCTTGGACAATTCACATCTTACGTAAGCCCATTTGGACCTATTTTTCTCATCTGCAAAATTATGGAGCTAGACAAGATGTTCTCAAAAGTCACTTCCAGCACTAACCTGATGATCTTCAGAGCCTATGATCTATATGTAATGAATACCCCTAGAGAGATTTAGTTATGCCTATGCCATCTATACCTCAAATGCATTTCTTTTTCTATTCCTCTAGATCCTTATTGTAATATTATGGCATTTTGTCCATTGGTACTGTTTTCAAGAAAGATAGAGCAAATGAATTCACTTTGACCTTTAGCTACAAGTACTCTTTAAACAATATAATAATAAAATTGCTATTTGAATAAATACTAAGTATATTCAGATCAATGACTTAAAATATGAAACATTTTAAGATATTCAAAGTTTTCCTCCTGACTGTCTTGTGAAGTGATAATATTGTTATCCCCATTTCACAGGTTAGGAACTTGATGGTTGTATAGTCTTGGTGTTTGTCCATTAGCACTCAATTCTAAATTAAGATCTATTATATAATACCATGTCTCTAAGGGCTAGCTTCTTTCTACCATACCAAATTGCCTATCCCAGAGATTTAGTTCCTGAATCTATTTTAAATGTATTCCTTTAGTTCATTTAAAATTATATTTAATAGGGAGTACAGAGCACTAGTTGACATTTTCTAAGGGACACAGTAGCATGCCTTTCAGGACTTCAGAGTGGAAGTCACTGAAAAGAAGGGCCTGAATCCTGGAATGAGAAAGAGAAGGTTTTTGGCCTAGGCTCAGGGGTTTATGGCCCTGAATGGATTAATCATCAAATTAGACCTTGTGTGTAATTGCCTGACTAGACTAAACATTAACATGAATCCAGAGAATGCAGGAAGTTGCTTTTCTAACACACCTGCCTTAATGAAAGACATATGTCAGAAGAGGAAAAATCCCGTGTTTTTAGTTTACTATACATTAGATATCCAAATTATATGATTTATTCAAAATTTCCACTGGACTGTCTATATTCTATCAGAATGAGTGTAATATCTTCCTTTCAACTCTAAAAACAAACATTGATTTGTGTATTATTTAAGCAATTTGAAAGTTTATGTGCCAAGATAAAAACACTGAATTACTTTGTGTATCACTGAAAATGGTAGATTATACGTACAATATTTTACCTCTTTAAAGAATAAGAGTTACAATAAAGTATTTCCCAGCTTCCCTTGGAAACAAAAAAAGGAATATCATAGATGTTTTAGATTTGATAAGGAGCTCCAAGATTGTGACCTCTAAACCCCTCATTTTGTCAGTTAGGAGACTGAGACCCAGAGAATTCAACTGACTCACCCAAGGTCACACAGCTAGTATCCAATGTGAGATTCAATCCTAGGTTTCCCTGGTTCTAAATTCAATCCTGTGTGATGTAGAGTATAAGAGTGAGATACAATGATAGTTAATTATGTGTGAAATATTAATTATAACATGCATTTCAATCTGTTTTACAAAATATTTTTTCCAAGAGTTTATGCAATTTTCCTTACAGTATATTATTTTATGAAGAAAACCTATTACAATATTCATTTCATCCTGTTCTACCTAATTTTAGGGAGACATCTGAAGGACTTCAAAAAAGTTTGCTTGTTAGGCACAAATGCATTGAGGTAGGAAATATATATTCTCCATATCTATGACTATTTAGCTATAGTTATTTTGTTTTATGATGATATTCTGACTCTTTGAAAATTGGAGAATAAAGATTATTTGGGTTAAAGTGATAGAGATAAAGAAGTTATATAGTTCATTTCTTGCCTTTAGTTAGGATTCCACATAATATTCTGAATAGAATGATTAAGCAATCAATACAGAACCAGCTTTGGAGACAAGAAGGGCAATTGTAATCCTACTTCTGACACATAATGACTGTATGGCTCTTGGCAAGTCACACAACTTCTCTCTACCCTGGCATCCTTCTGAGAGGACATTTGCTGAAAAGATGCTAGTCTACCAGGAAAATGGTAACTGGGAGTTCTCTCCACTGATTGAGGTAGATAGATCGACAGATGATAGATAGATGATAGATAGATGATAGATAGATAGATAGATAGATAGATAGATAGATAGATAGATAGATAGATAGATGGATAGATAGATAGATAGATAGACAGACAGACAGGCAGGCAGGCAGGCAGACAGACAGACAGACAAATAGACAAATAGAGATAGAGATAGCTATATGGATAGATATAGTTATATATAGATAGAAATATATACATGTCTCTATCTACATATACACACATATGTATGTATTCATGTGTATATATATGTCTTTAAGATGTGTGTGTATACTCACAATATGGTAAACCTGTGATAATGAAAATGCAGTGAAAGATTAGTTATTTCCAACAGCTAGTAAAAGATTAGAGTATTTTAAGCTCCGAAGGATTTAGAAATCAAGTGGTGTAATCTTTTCATTTTGAAATTGCAGGGACTGTCTGAAGGAATTTAAGTCATTTACAAATGGTCACATAAACCAAGACCTTATGATTTCACATTCACAGTCTTGTATCCAGGGCCATAACTAGATCAGGGCATCTGTGACTTTATCCCAGACTACCAATACCTGGGGATTTTTTCCCTCTCTGCAGTCTTCTGTTCAGTCATTACTCTATATTTGACCACTCCTATGGATTCTCTCAATCTACTCTTTTCCCTTCCCTCTCATCATGAATTCTTGACACAGATTGCCACTTTCCTTCATCCTCTGCCTCCTCCAAGTGTTACCTAAGACAAGGGCAAGCAGGACGCATGCTATCTTTTGCTACATAACCCTCAGATGAATGTTCCCCATGTACCATAATTTCTAGTTATGACACTTCTTTTCTACTGCATTGAGCTATCTTTATATTTAAATGTTTTCACCATTCTTTAGGCTTAATGAATCCAAGTTCCATTTACCATAATTGCTAGATCTATTTTTTCCTTTTTCTGTGAACCTTGTTTGTGCTTTTCTATTAAATATCCTCTGATTTCTTGATATCTGTCTTAAAGAACTCATCATTGGAAACAAGGATGTGACTTCTCCTGAGTCCAAGTAGGGTTACTCTAATTTTTATGATGATTGATTCATCTGTATTGTGATGTGAAAATTTGAACAGTTGTATATACCCTCATCTCACATTTTCAAGTATTAGCAGTTCTCCTCTTGAGGTTAAGCTTTGAATTATATGTTATATTGGTTCACCAATAAAGTCTTTAAATATGATCCACTATCTATATGTCTTCTTGTAGCAACTTTGCTATTCCGTTTGGATCTCTTGTTATAGAAGATAGTACCAGAAAAATTCATTCATCTTATTGTGAACTTTTGTTTATGAAGAAGTCTGTTCATATTTTATTTTTGTAAAGCTTTTTCTTCTCCTTACATTAATATTAGAGAAATAACTATCTACATTTACTGGTCTCTGATATAAAAGTAAAGAAAAACAATTGGAGATAGTAAAGATAACAAGAAATATATGTGTATATATGCACACATGTAATATAAACTCATGTACATGTATGAAAAATTCACTAATATAAATATATGTGAATGTATATATGTGCAAGGGTACAAATATGTATATGTTTACACATGTGAAGATTTATCCAGTAATAATTTACTCAGATCGTTAAGGTGTGTAAAGAAAACTATTCCAGGACTATGCTGAGGTCATGGTTGATGCCATGGGAATGTTATGTTATGAAGTTTGACGTTGTCCCATCCAACTCTCTATATTTTTAATACATTCCATAAAAGTTGAAAAATAACTTTTTCACATTATTTGTCAACAAACATTTGTTATATACTTATGTCATGTATGTTGATAGTGAGGGCTTGTAGTGAGAATATAGTAGCCCTCTGCCTCTTCTGGTTGCAACTCTCCAGATGGGAATAAGTGACTAGTGAATAGTGAGGAAAGGCAAGGCCTCATCTACCTAATATCAATGATATGTCACCCAAGTGATGTGTGAACTCAACCAGATTAACTTGTACCTGAGTCCCTGGAAGTCTTTGCACTTTTTGTATTTCCTTTCCTGAGTAGGTAACTAAGGAACAACTAATGTCTATCATCTTGGTTAAGTGACATTATGAGTTTAAAGGGTATGGGAGTTTGTGAATTAGATCTAGAAGGCATCCATTGGAGCAGTGGGATCAGTCTGGCTTGGAGCCTGGACCTTTCAGTAACAGCAATGGTTAAAGATGGATTTGCAGAAGATTTTGGTCCCTACATGCCTGAAATGATGTTCTAGTGTCAAGTTAATTACTGAGAATATGAAATTAAAAGTGAAATAGACTCTTCCATCAAGGAATTTGCACTCTATCCGGTCACAGCTGCTGTTAAATCCTTTTAATTAGTATTTCTAGGTGCTCATCATCTTATAGATAACAATTTTTATGAGGAAAAATGTTGATGTAGAAAACAGGAATTTGGAAACACTACAACATTTATAAGGAACTGCAGATTTGGGCTAATTTCATTCTTCCAACTGCAGCAAATTGAAGTTACTGTCAAATTTATACACTTGCTAGTTGTCTCCACGTAAAAGTTTATGTGCTGATCCTGGGCTATCTCCTCAGTTTTCTCTCTTTAACCTTGGTCTTAGTTACAATATTTTCTTGGAATTATTTTCAAGTATTCTTTTCTGTTTCTATCTTGTTAGCATAATATAACAATCAGGATTGTAGGTATCATCTTAATTTTTAATTGAGAAGGAACTTTTAGGATGTGTTCCTTTTCTCAGTAACCAAACAAGGGTGCTTCTATACTATGGAACTATTTGATACAAGTCTGCAGAAGACCAGAGGATGAGAGGAGAATAAATTTTGACCAGTAATGCTTACCACTGTCACTGCCATAATGAGGATGCAGAAGTCAATATATACTTTGAATGATGCCCAAAGAAAACTTAATGTGTTGATAACCAGAGAATTAGAATGTGGGATGTGATTTTTTTTAACAGAAAGGGTGTTAATAAATTTGTATTTTGATGTGCCATCATCAATATATACCAGGGAATTAGCTTTGTGCATTTTAGAAGTCAAATGAATAATAACAATAAAGAGTACCTGCTGTTTTACTAAAAATAATTTTGTAAATGTGAATGTGTTTAAGCACTTATAAAACCCCTATTTTTTGGACATGAATTTATTTTCTTTGACACAAAGTACATTTGAATGAAACTGGAAGTTTTGACTTCTGCAAAGAAAACACTGTTGGGAATGGTAACAAGCCACATATATTCATTTCACAATTATCAAAGAGTTGAGCGGGTGAAGTCAAATGCGATTATTCACATTAACACATAAAGTGGCCAACTGAGTAGATCTTGTACTAACATGAAAATGAAATGACTTTCTGTCTTTTGGTTACGCAAGGATAGGAACTGAGTTTAGGCTGGTGATTCTATTGGTATAGAGAGCTCACTGAAAAGAAATCTCTAACAATGAAAGTGGGCACCTTCCGTGCAATTTATAGTTCCAGAAAGTCACTTAGAGTCCTTGGATTTGCCTAATATCACACAACCAGACCATATCAGAAATGGGACTTGAACGCAGGTCTTTTTGGATATGAGCCTGCCTCTCTGTCCACTAAATCAAGCTATTAACTATGTAGGTACAGGAATTTTAAATCATTTATTGAAATTTTACAACATTACTTTGTTAAGGTTCAAGTTATTGTAGCAGCCAGAAGAGCCTCAGGAAGCAATTTATATGTACCTTTAATTAATGACAAGCCTTCATATAAAAGATCTGAAAAACGTATCAGTTCAAAAGTAACTATTTTAAATCTATTATTGCATCTTTTAAAAATCACATTTTAGTTATGATTAATTCTGAAAAGCATACCACATGTGACCATATTGAAGGTCTATTTGGCTGTTTACCAAAGCATATGGCTTAGTTTAAATCTGAGAGAAATATTAGGCAAACCTAGTTTTCTGTAGAAACTATAACCAAGTTCTCTATTGTAATCTCTTTTGTCATGTTGTGAGACTATTAAAAAATCAGTTTTCTGGGTAAAATAATGGCCTTTGGAATAAAAGGAAATATTTGCTTTCTAATAATATCATCCTTGTGAGCCAATTATTTAGAGTGCTATGAGCAGATGGTTTAATCAGACAACTGGAGCCAGAAGACTACTCTTATACCCTGACATAGCCACATGACGATACATTGCTCTGTAGATTTAAAGAGACTGCTTAGATTGTTGACTTATGATCTAGAAATCCTGTGGTACCGAAATAGTTACTCTATATTTGGAGGAAACCAGATTGTTGGCGGCTGCTGCTGATTTAGCATGTCTCTCTTCAGGTTTTGCTTTTGCCGTATCTATTTTTGAAGAGGTGAGAGATCATGCTATCTAAAGTATTTTTGAAATCAAAAAGGTCTTATGAGGCAATTGTGAACTTCAGTTCCCCTGGTTTATTCCAACCTGGTTACAGATTAGGAATTTTCATGGTCATGATTAATTAAAACTTCTTATAATAATTCCCCTCCTCCTACCCAGTTCCCATTTCTGGGATCACTGGCTTTACAACATTAATTTGACCTCTTTAAAAATTATTTCTTTCTTAATATTTATGAGAAACACCTATACACATTACCAAATTAAATGTCATATCTTCAAAGGAGACATGAATACAAATGAGGAATGGTAGATTTTGTGATACCATTTTATATTTATTAAAGACTTGAACCCATGCACAATAAGGTAATCCAAAAATAGAATACTAGATTTGAGATTGTCAGTAACTGGTACACTTTACCTGCAAACACTGAACCCAGTACGAAACTAATTCACAAATGACCCATTTTCAGTATGTACCATATAATATTGAAGATGATTATGTTACTCAAATTCTTCTGAAACTAATCTGTCAGATTATTGATATATATCCTAAAAACAATATTTGTAATAGCTGGATTCAAATTGATGTAGTTTGTTTTAATAAGAAAAATGTCAAGTCTACAAAAATGACTAAGATATTCTTCCTAAATGTGATTAGTAGAATTCCAGAAAACAAAACCTGCCATACAAATATAAACATGTAACTGCCCCATATATTAGAAAAATCAATTTTACCCATAACAATCATAGGCAACCCACAAATTATGACTTTGTTTTTTAGATTTTGGTGATTGCAGATAATATCACATGCATGTCCTATTGGTTCACTGAAAATGAAATATTAATGTTGTATATAAAGAGGTACATTAGTTTCATAAGTGAAAAGTCCCCAAGTAGGTGTCTCTTGCCTTTTAACACAAAAGACCTAGGTAGCCTAACAGAGCATTATTCCCATAGTAGGTCACTTAATGTTTTTTAATTAAATTGAACTCTGAAAATGAGCTCAATATTAATTTCTTTTCTCTTCATCTGCCTAAGACTTTTCCTACACTCACTTTTCAAAGCCAGAGGAACAAAGAGAGCTTTTTAAGTTTATATAGAAATGTATAGACATATCTAAGTGTTTGAGTGGCTAAATATCTTCTTTGCTACTTCTCTTACTCCCATCCAAGAGGGCCCTGAGCCTGAAGAATGGGAAACAAAATTTAGAGTATTTGAGAATCACAATGAACACCATTAAAAACTTGAAGAACAAAATTTTAGGGAAAGATTTAAATAACTGCATTGATTGAGTATTAGAAAGATAAGAATGAATAGAATCATATCTTAGGAGTTAAAATGAACATTAAGAAACTTCTGGTTTTGTGATATCAAATTCACATGGAAGTAGGGTTCACTAACCTGTACACGAGGATCCCTGCAGGCTGAATATTGACTTAGAAACTCACATGTTCATATTACCTTTGGTTTTTTGTATTATTCTTTGTTTTGTTAAACAGTTCCCAGTTAGTTATGCTTTATTCTCATTAAGGCACACTAGTAAGTGCTTTAAATCACATGAGGCCAGTGGTTAGTGAGTTTTGACATGTCTCCTCCAGTTTTTTCTATATCTAAGGAAACAGATTCAGAAAATAATTGACAAGAGTTGATATTAAAAAAAATCACACCTGAGATTAGTTCTGCTACATGATTCTAAATCTTAGGAAGGTCATTATAAAATTATTTTGATCATTTAAGAAGAAGAAAAACCTTAAAAGTCAACCGTAGGAAATTGGGCCTTAAATTGGGAAAGAATATTAAATTTTTGATTTCATTGCTATGGGAAAACCTCTCTACCAAGGAAAGTTTGCATCTCCCCTACAACCTGGAGTCTTAGAGATTTATCTAGAATGCTGGGAGGGTAAGGGTTATGTAATTAGGTTGTTTCAGTGGAAGGATTTAAATATATGTCTTCCTTGCACTGAGGATTGTCAGGTTTTCTCTTTGCTATGTCTCTTGTTAGTCTTTTCAATTAAAATCTCTCCTTATTCCCTTCAATCTTCCAATTAATCTTACAAGACAGATGTGATTTGGCTCATGTGGGACTGCACCCGGCTTCCAGCCAGGTGTCATTAGAACCTTCCTGTAGGCCTGATAGGCTGCCTTCAGTGGGAGATTTGTTTCTCTCTGTCACTTTGTGGGTTTTGGAGCTCTAAAATTTATTTAGAGTCGTATTTTACAGGTATTAGAGTTGGTTGGAGCAGGAGCTCAGACAAGTTCCTGTTTTTACTCCAGCATCTTGGCTCCCCCCATTTTTTCTGTCCCCAGTTCTTGATAGGATGCCTGGACCATAGTGAGTACTTAACAAATGCTTATTAACTTGACATAACTAAGAATAAGAGGTGGGTTAGGGGAACACAGCAATATTAGATTTGGAATATATTATCAATGAAATCTGTGTAATTATTTTCCCTTAACTTAATACAAGGTAAGTATCTGGGGGGTAATTCTGTTACACGCCCTGATTTGTTTTAAAACTTTAACTCCACCATGCAAAAAATGATAAAATTCATTAAAAATATCCCCTACCTCCCCAACCCAAAAGTTTGGCAGAATGTGAACAAAAGAATACCAGCTGATTGCAAGTTTTACAACTTTTCCCTCACTTTCCTCCCCTCCTTCTCTCTAAAAAAAGTTCTTTTGGAATATCCTATCAATGATGTAAGTAATGTTTGTGGAGATATGCATCACCTGTTGATGGCAACATTTTCTACTCTTTACTATGGACTTTGATACTTCTCTTTGAGGTTGCTATTGAAAGGGGATACTTTTGAACAAGGTAAAAATCTAAGAGCAATTCTTCATATAATGAAGCATTTCATGATCTCATAGAATCTAGAACTTTTAGAGCTGGGAAGGAGATTTGAGATTATATAATACAATCCCTTCATTGATGTAGAATCAGAACAACCAGCTATTTTTTTTAAATTTACAATAAGGAAACTGAGGTTCAGGAAGATTAAATGATATTCAAGATCACACCCATAATGGGTAGGTGGTTTTTGAACTTAGGTCCTTTTCCTTCTTTAGAACCAGCTCTCTTTTTCACTATGGATTTCCAAGATATTTCTGTGATATTCCTAAATTTATTTTAACATTTTAAAGTTTATATTCAGTAAGATAAGAAATTGGAACTTCTAAATTTTTTTCACATTCCTTTGACAGACATGATTATATACTTGAATAATTTGTTCTTTGCACCTATCAATAATGGTTATATAAATATTTCCAATTTGTATAGAGTAATTTTTTAACAAGCTCAGTTTAATCTTTGTTAATTTCTTACTTTGTTTTTTTTAATTTGAGTTTAGCTTCATGCAATAAACCAAATAAGAAGTAAAACAATGAAGAAAATACATACTGAAAATGGTAAAATAAAAAAAAGAGATAATTGAAAAAAGAAAGTTTTTATTCATGGTGTGAAAGTATTCTCTCATGACATTGACAGTTATGGCAAACTCTATAAAAACCTTTCTCAGAATAAAGTTTTTAAACACATAAAATAAAATATAATAAAAAAGGAGATTATGTCTATCAAAAATAAATATATATTCTTCCATCCTATTTCACACACACTCTGCAATCCATTCAGTATTCCTTGGGATACTGAAGGGCCCCAGGATAAGAAACCTACGTATACAGAAGAAAAAAACAACAACAACAATGGATTGAGTCAGATCTGTTTTCCAATTACTAGCTCTTGCATGACTTTGATCAAGTCAGTTGCCTTTTTAGTAATCAATTTCACCTGCCAGTTGGCCTTTTGTAGCCTATCTGCTGCGACTTTATTACCAGAGTATGCTCCCTGTGCATGACACAGTTTCCTGAAGCCATGGCTGAGAGTTGAGTGAAAGATGAACACCAAAGGTGCATGAGCTGTTTGGAAAAGGGCTTGGGAAGCCTTCCCACCAGAGATTCTAGTCTAGTTCTCAAACCGATAGGTGAATTATGAGATTGTTTACCCAAAGCATGTGAAAACATCCCTTGGCAGAATGCGTAGATGTGAACAATTTGTTCCAATGACCATGAAGGCAGCTGAAGAAGACACTGTAGAGCACTCAGACTTTGGTCAGACATTAATGATACTGAGGTTGTCTACTGCATCCTGGGCCATTGCTAGTCATCATGACTTATGTCTTGCCATTGGACTTGAATGACTCTGGAAGAGTGAGACTGAAAACTTTAGGCAACTTTACCTCACTTAAATCCAATTCACAAGTGCGTCAAGATATCATCCTGTGACAACATTGTCCTCTTTGAAAAAGGACAATAACTCAGGTTTCCCATCTATAAAATAAAGCAGGAAGCCTAGATGAATTTTTAGCCCCTGTTAAGCTCAAAATCAGTGATCCTCTGTTTCTACAATTGGCTGATTTCATTCTTCCTTTTATATCATATCTATTTATAATTTAAAAAGAAAGGCTTTGTGTAGAAGAGAGCTACCTGATGAGGAAAAGTACCAAGGAATTCTGCCCCTAAATTTCAATTTGCACAGCTATTAGGGACTGCATTCACCTTCAAATGTATATCTGCAGACAATTCACAGTCTCTAACCTCTAGCAAGGTTAGAGGTCATCTAGACCCTTCTCTGATCACTTTTCCCTTTCCGTATTACCTCATTTTAGTGTTTGAAAAATGTTTACAATTTATTTTCAATGGCTTTTAAATTGTTTAAGTTGCTCTTGCTATGCTAAAATTTTTATTATTTTGTGCTCTTAGTTCTTTGGCTTTTAGTTTTATACCCACAGTGGCCTTTTAGTTGTCTGAGCTGGGTTTTACCTTTTGCTTTTAGTGCTTTTGTCCATAATTGCTTTTTAATATTTTAAGACTTTGCTGTTCTTATTTTTAATCTGTCTTAGAATGCTGTTAAAGTGGTAATTTCTTAAATATGACTCCTGGCTTGGGTACAATGCCAACCAGTCTCTCCATAGGAGAGGAGGTAGGAGGGAACTTGAGTTCAAGGTCCAAATCTCTTATTAACTCTCAATGTGACCTCCAGAAAGTAACAAAATCTTTCTAAGCTCTTTTTTCTCATGTACACAATGAAAGTATTGAACAAAACTTTTCTCTCTAGCTCTGTAATCCACCTCTGTGCATATAATGGAACCTGTCCTAATGGTCAATTAAAGTTATGCTTTTCTGCTAAGAAAAAAAAAAGAAAATGTATTAAAGATATCTTTAGTCTAGGAAAGAGGGACATTGATCCCTCTCTCCTGTATCACCTTCAGATCATGAATGTTACTTTAGTTTTTCCTATGGATCAGGGGTTGGTAGCCATTGAAACATCCTGAAAACAGGAATTTGGTCTGCATACATTAATCTGTTTTTACTGTTGATGAATTTAATATCATACATTTATAGAGCAACAGAGTTTGGCCAGATCAAGTTTTAATGGAAATACAACCACAAAAAGGAAGAAAAAAATGGAAAAGGTGGCGATCAGGAAGAATCTCCAAACTGGTCATGAGATCATACTAGAAGTTTGAGTTGTAATTAAGTTTTGGAAATCCCAGAGAAAACAGAAGAGACATTCTTTTCCTTAAAATGTGTTTAAATAACATAGATTTACATTCCATTTGACAGTATTTCCCTTGCGCTTTAATATCACATATATTCATGCCTTTCAAATACATAATTCCATCTTATAGCAAGTCTCAATTGCAACCCAGTGTAGCCCATATCAGTAATATATTCTTCTTGACAATATAATTAACAAGAAGTCATACAGCTTTTGCTTGAAATCCTCTGCGAACTCTGCTACCTTTAGACAGCTCATTGTGAAGTAATTCATCATTTCTACCATTAGACACTCTTTGAAGACTAAAGTAGAAAGTACATTGAAGGTGGACTTTGTCTTCAATAATTGATTCAGACTCACGAACTAAAAATATCAAATTGTCAAAATTCTAGAACAATGCAAAAAAAAAGATACATAGAAAAAGAATGATTTGAGGGTATGAATACCCTTTTAAGGACCCCAGAGAATGATCCTATAGTTGCAACAGGAAGTTTTAATTAGGAAAAACAAACATGGATCAGAATTTCTGATTGCAAATCTCCTCAGAAGTACAATACCTCCTCCAAATTATAGCAAATCTACAGTATTAAAAAAATAGTCCAAATCCCTTTTGAAGGCTCCACACACAAACACACACATGTTTAAGTGCATGTACACACACCAATCACATCTACATGTGTTTACATGCATGCATATCTACACACATATGTATACCCACACACACATATGTATAGCATACATACAAGTACACATTCACACATACATTCATATCTATTACTACCTTTCTCCCTTTGTTTGGAGGATTAAGAGTGGAGAACTCCCAGAACCATCACACTCTCAAACTGGATATTTCTCCTTTACCCCATGCTTCCTTTTGTGTGTTGTCTTCTCTTACTAGACTATACACTCTTTGAGGGCAGGGACTATCTTTTGCCTTTTTATTTTATCAATCACTTAAGACAATGCCTGATATGTAGTAGACATTTAAGAAATATTTATTGACTGACATACACATATATGATCTAAAATATATTTCATTTGCTGCTGCTACAAACATCCCTAGTCTATATTATATAAAACTTCTCATGGTGTGGATTGCATTTCATTTGTTCATATATACATATTTTGAGTCAGAACCTGAAATGTCTTGCTTACACTAAAATCAAGTACTTCTTAAATCCCAAGGTAAATCTAGAGGTTCAGGAATGCTCACTAAAATTGCTTACCTGAGGTAAAGTTTTTACACATGTAAAAGCTGTTTTATTTCAGTCTGAATCTGAAATGAACAACATCTTTCCCAAACTCATAAGCTTCTAAACATATTGAACTATTATGTACTAGGGCTGCATGCTTAATGAGGTTTAACTAGCTTGAGGTTCTTTCTACCTAAGTTTCCTTTAATCTTTGAAAATAATAAAGAAATGCTGATCTTTACATTTACTGGATTTTTTGCTTTGTGAAAGGCTAACCTTCTGCACACAAAATAATCTACAGATTACTCACCTGCAGTATGGTTTGAAAAAGGAAAGGGAAAAAGCTCAAAATTTTTTTGTTTGTTTAATTTAAGGTTTCCTGTGGTTTTTTTCCTTCAATTTACCTTAATCCAGAGGCAGTTTGCACAAGACACCTTCCAGTGTCATGGTTTGGCTTGAAATTATAAGGCTCATGACACTGTCCATCCAGCATGCAGTCTGGAATCAGCACCAACTCTTCAACCATAATGCATCTCAGAGTAAATTTTGTTGAATACATTACAGAACTAATGAGACACACCAAGGGGTTAAGGTTGAACAAGTACTTAATCTTTTTAATGAAAGAGTCTGCATGAAAACATTCCCCAAAATAGACACAATAAACAATCCTGTGTGTCCTAATTAGAATGAAAATAAAAAGAAATGGATAAATCTCACAACTTGTTGTTTGCATGAATTCTGCTAAAGAAAACAATAAAACAAAAATTTTAACTTTCCAGAAACCATGGAAACCCTTCCAATTGACCATCATAATTTTATTTTCTGGTCCATAAATGCTACCTGGATAACACACAGGTTAGTTAGAGGTCTACATTATATCATCTCTTAATTGTAACATGGATTTGTGTTTATCCAAGAAATCTTCACTAACCATGGACTTTAAATTTGTGTAACCTTTACATGAGCTTACTTTTTTTGATAACTGAGAATTTGTATTATAACTTCTGGTAGTCTTCAAAGTATTTGCTCTACACTAATTAAAGATTTAATAAGGTGAACTAGACTACTAGTCATTATTTAAAATATATGTTGTGTATATGTGTGTATGTATATGTAAGGATTTAATGAAGTTTCATTTATTTGGGCTACTATAATTTACAAGATTTAGGTCTATCTAAGAAGTAATGCACAAAGAGTTGAAAAGAAGGGAAAGCAGATGCTTGAATTTAAATTGTCAATGAAGAAATGGGATTGGCTTATTTCAGCATTAATCTTTGTAAGAGGGACCAGATGGTGTGCTTAACTAGTCTGATGGTCACCACACCTGTATCTAATGGAATCTTTTAGAGGAAAAAAATAGGGAGGTTTAAAGTAAAAAAAAAATCCAAAAATTTGGGATGAAGATGCAAATATTAAAGTGATACATTCTTTAAGTTCTTCATGTTTAATTGACTAATTATTAGGTATCATTATTTTTGATTAATGATATCATAATAATGTGACACAGTATGCACTGGAGTAACACTAATCTATTCTCTCATTTTTCACACCATCTGCTTGAGTTTAATATTTAGAGTGTCTTGTAACTGCATCTACTCCAGATATCACCATGGTATTTAAAAAACCACAACTGTGTAATTCAATTTCCTTTCCAAGGAACTCTAGAGTCTGCTGTAAATCTGTCTAATGAAGTGCTACATTCTAAACGTGTCATTAGTGTAAAAGGTATTCAGACCACCTCACAGTGATAGAACCTGTGAAACAAGTCTTTGCAAAGGTAATTTTTTTAATGGGAAATTAGTATAATCAGAGGGCACAAAGTTATATGTAAAACAATGGAAGGAGAGTTTTCATAAGATCAGACATTTAGAACTTTAAAGGACCTTTGGGTCATTTGTTACTAACTCCTGTTCATTTTATAAATTAGGGAATGAGCATCAAAGATGAGAAGTGACTTACTCATCTCACATAGGTAGCAAATTGAAAGTTTGCTTTTGAACTCAGGTCATCTAATCTCAGATGAGGCTCTCTTTCAAGTCTATGAGACAAAGTGATTTTTTGTTTTGTTTTGCTTAGGGAATAGACTAATAATAACACCTGAAATGTGCTGATAAAGGAAGTAATAACACCATTTATGATCATAAAATCCTTTACTTTTTTCAAGATATGCTTTATTGGTTATTTTTGCCTTTACATAACAATCACTTCTGGAGAAAACAAAAATTCATTATGTCTTCAAAACTGAATATTTTGAATATTACATATATTCAAGTATTCAAAATATATATTTTTCAATATTATATTCAACAAAATTGAACATTAAAATAAAATGGAAGTCAATTAATACAATTGTTCAGTGTCTATCAAATGGAATCACTGTCAAATAAGCAAGCAAATCACCTAATATACTAAGTACAACTGAAAATATATAGTTTGTTTCTAACTTTTTGTAGTGAGTAGAGAGGTGTGATTCAATATCTATTTTCCAGGGCAATAATTGGATTTTTAGTCATTCAGAGTTCTGTATCCTCATGCTGGTTGATTTTTAAAAATTAATAGTTATTATTTTGTATATTATTGTTTGCTTATGATTTCACTATGATTTTCTGAGTCTCATATTAGTCATTTTTTACTTCATGTAAATATTCCATTATATAATATGCCATATTTTAGCTACTATACAAATACTTGATGTTTATTTGTCTAAGGGGACAATTCCTTTGCCATCACAAAAATTTGGTGAATATTGGTAAATATTGGTATGCACAGTATTTTTTGTGTACATGTGTTTGTATGTTTCTGCATGTGTATGTGTGGTTTATATATTCATATTCTTAGCAATTGACTTTGCTGAACAAAAAAAAAACCTTTGGCTTAAATCATTTATATTCCAAAATTCCCAACTGACATGAAGAATCATTGAAACAATTCACAGTTCCAGGATTATTGTGGCTGCCTTCTTACAGCACCTCGAAAATTGACTTTGCCTCTTATTTTACAGAAGAAATTGAAGTCAATTGATGTTAGCTAACTCTTTTCCCTTTCTCTTCATCCCAAACCTTTGACTTTTCCACAATTCTTTCCTCCTTTTCCTTAGTATTTGATGAAGATAAACGCTTTCAAGTAGTTCAACAGCATTACAATTTCTATCTGGTACCTTCTAAAACTAATTTACAAAGTCAGTCTCAATCTCTCTCTCTCTCTCTCTCTCTCTCTCTCTCTCTCTCTCTCTCTCTCTCTCTCTCTTTCTCTCTCCACACACACACATACACAGAACAATGAAGTCCCCTACATTAAGATCTCAATTTGTAATGCTCTGCTCCAAGAAACAGTATTTTATTCATCATATACTCTTTGGTTATCTTTTACTCTAGAATATTCTACATCTACTTTCAGGAATGTTTACAGAATGAACATAGTGCATTAAAAATGCTCTATAATCAAGTAAGCATAATTTAGTCCTTATTTTTCCCAATAAATATTTTGCTCCTTAGATTATTTTGTATGTGTGTATGTATGTATGTAATAAATTGTGAGCAAATCAATTTTGCCATTGGCATCTCAATGTGCTATGTCAATCTATTCTCCTAGGGTCCTACTAATCACAGTATTGAACAGAAGTGCCCCTTCTTAGACACTACAACCATATATGTTCTCTTTCCCATTTTAGAATCTAAGCTCTGTGTGGGCAGAGACAGTCTGCTTTTGTTTTTCTATCCCTAATGCTTAATATAATGTTTGACAAGTAGTACATTCTTACTAAATCTTTTTCATTCACTTTCCTTCCTTCCTTCCTTCCTTCCTTCCTTCCTTCCTTCCTTCCTTCCTTCCTTCCTTTCTTCCTTCCTTCCTTCCTTCCTTCCTTCTATCCCATTGCCTCTTTTCTGTTACCTTAAATCAAATGATGGTGATGGCATCTAAGGCTCTCAAGTAGTGAAGGTCACTGTTTTGCTGACCACATCAAGGACATGGTGAAAAGCCACATGGTACAAGCATTTCCTACATTTCCCAATCCTACTCTTCTATGATCTCTCCTTTCTGATGCAGACTTCCTTTGCTACATAAAGTAAAAGCAGAAGGCTAGTCTTGGATTCACAGGGCAAGGATGCCTTATTATTTTGCAGAGGAGGAATGGAATGTTTTTACAATTTGATCTTTCCCCTTCCTCTCATTTCTTCAATTTGCCAGGGGTTTCCTTTTTATGATTAGTTTTTATAATCTTCTTCTGTTTGTCCTTGCTGTATTTGCTTCATTTGGACATATGTTTCTAGTTTATTCATAGTGGTGGAGGGGGAGTTGAACCTTAGGTTACCTCTGCTGTCTTCCCAGGTTCACATCCTTTACTCTTAAAAAAATTACTCTTTATATCATTCATAAACATATTTCTAATTCTTCACTGGGCAAAGAAGAAAAAGTACAGTCACAGCATAAATCTATTGCTTTATTCTATAAGAAGTAATGTGATGCAAGAAAATTTGTTTTAAATCTCTCAACATTAGCATAAAGTTCTAGTTGTGAATGGATTAAATGTGAAATTTCAAATAGCAGATGTGATTGGCATCTCTATTAGTCATAAGTAAATTTGACCTCATAGAAACTGACTATATAATCAGCAAGTATGTACCCCTGTGACCAGAATAATATCTTCTGGGTCCTATTTATTACATCAGCAGAATAAATCCACTACATCCATTGAATCTTAGAAAAGTTTACCCTCATCTCATAAATAGGCATTTAATTCTTATACAAAACAATTAATATTTGTTTCCACTACATTCCATTGCCTAAATCCTTTCTTCTAGAACTTGTTATATTTACATAAGTCTGTTTTGTCACTGATATATAAGTATGAATCAATTTCCTAACTTGTAAAATAAGCATAATTATAAATGCATTCATAGGATTGTTTTAAGTCAAATACTTCATAATCTTTAAAATGCTTTATAAATGTAAGTTATTAGTGGGATTATTATCTCACATTCTGCCAAGTCACTTCATCCTGTTGATGTAATTCTGGAAATTTTCCTGGAGACCTATCCAGGCCACTGAATGTCTTCCTTTAGGTCTTTAAATTTTGGGAAGATCGTTCTTAAGTTTTTTTCATTCTAATTTACATAATAAGACTTAAGATTTAGAGTGGCAGGATGTCTTGAGTGTTTTCACACATTTACAATTGATGATGAGCTCAACTCCTTTTCTAATCACATGTACTTGATGATATTTTTCATTGAGTTTTCCACTATTACTGTGTACACACAATATAGTTCCTCTACCCCTCCATATCTTTGCAATTCTTGCTCATTTAGGTTTGGTGTTCCAAATATTGGACACCAGGTAGCATAACCAAGAAAATATTGGTGTTTGCAAAGTAAGTGTGGCAATGAGCTTTTGGGATTATCCAAACATTTTATTAAATATAATCATGGTGGATAGAATATTGGGCCTGGAGTCAGGAAGAGCAGAGTTCAAATTTGGCCTCAGATACTTGTGTATAGTTGTGTGATTGTGGGCAAGTCAATTAATACCCTATTTTCCTCACTTTACTCATATTTAAAATGGAAATACTGATAGCTCCTGCCCCTCAGGGTTGTTCCATGGATCAAACAAGACAATAATTGTAAAGTGCTTAACACAGGGCCTGGCACAAAGCGCTATATAGATATCAACTATTATTATTAATTATTCTTTCTTAGATAAAAGTTTTAGTGCAGTCCATTTTCTATTTGTGGTATCCATGTAAGACATCTATACTGACATACTAACTCAATATATTTCCTATTCAACTGTATGTCAAAACTGAGTAATATGTGTCTTCTATGACCTTTGTTTTTTTGTTTCCTGTTTGGATGAATAGGTCGATTTTTTCCTATTGACTGTGAATTTCATTAAAGAGCCCCTATAGTATTTCAGAGCTTGATGCAATAACCAAAAATGTCATCAATGAGCAAGGACATCTAGATAACATCCCCATGAATAAGAAATACTTCTACTTATACCCCATACAGAATGTCCTCTATCACATTGAAAAACAACATAAGTAAGTATACATCTCCTTGGTTGTTTTTTTTTTTTTCCCCTCATTTGATGTTTCTATTTAGTGTAGCTTACCTTCTCTTTCTCTGTGGTCCTATCTCTTAAGGAATTTCTTATGATCTTTATGTATGCAAACAGGACAGCTTATCAGGGCCTTTATGGTTATGCTTTGTTGTATTAAATTCGATGTGTACTTTGTAATGAACAAGCAATATATCTAGATTACATTTATATTACAGATTTCAAACAGCTATTTCACTATGAAGATATTTTCTGCTATAGAAAAATCATTTGCAAATGCCTCGCTTTCCTATCTAATGTTTTCATCCAGAGTTCCCTCAATTAATACATAGTTCATTCTTGTTGAAATTTTATAGAGATGAGAAAGTGGGCATATGCTGAGTTCTTGCTGATCTCTTCACAGTGGCTTTTTTATGTGTGTGGTGAAAGTACCATCTGTTATCTTTTCCATTCTCTGGGGATGTTTCCCTCTTTGAGATAGCTTGAAAATCAATCTCTGAGCCTTTAAAATTGTGTTATCACTGGTAAAGATTTTTTTTTCTACATGCATTTGGTCAGGAACAGTTACTCTATCCAATTTCACTTTTTTAAATGCCATTTCAACTTCTTTATACAGTACAGTATTTCATATATACATGACTTAAAAGAATTAATCAAATTTTTAAAAAGCTTATCATACCATTACAATCATTCTTTCCTTGATTCTTCCTAAAATGAACTAGAAAAGATATTTTTGAATTACAGAACAAATTTTAGTCATACTTCTAAAACCTTTAGAATATATTATTTTACATTACTGTTTTTCCTTCAGTTTCCTCCCTCCCTCTCTTCCTTCCTTCCTTCCTCCCTTCCTTCCTGCCTTCCCTCCCTCCCTCCTTCCTTCCTTCCTTCCTTCCTTCCTTCCTTCCTTCCTTCCTTCCTTCCTTCCTTCCTTCCTCTCTTCCTTCCTTTTCTCCCATCACATTCATAAACTAAATGTCAAATATTGAAATATAAATTACTAGGTACTGAGGTCTTTACAAAGGTTAGCTAAGATAACATCCTTACCCTCATGGGACTTATAATGTGGTTTAAAGATTTGATAGTAAATATGTAAATAAATTTAGTGCTAAATAATACATGATAAATTATTTAGAAAGTTACATTCAAACAGTTAGGTGAAATCCAAAACATTCATTTTTCAACTAGAGAAGGCTTCCTAAAGGAATTTTCTTTGAATTAGATTTTAAAATATGGGACAGTATTAGATGGGTGGTGTGTGCATGTGTTTGTGTGTCTGTGTGTGTGTGACAGAGCCAGAGAGAGAAACAGAGAAAGAGAGAGAGAGAGAGAGAGAGAGAGAGAGAGAGAGAGAGAGAGAGAGAGAGAGAGAGACAAAGAGACAGAGAGAGACAAACAGAGAAAGAGACAGAGGACAATGAGCCAAAAGAAGAAAATGGAGACTATGGAAAGATGTATTATGATATAAACTATGGAAGTAGCTTGGATGGATTTTTTTTTGTCTTTAACCACTTTATGGGAATGGATTAGGTACTGATTCAGATAAATTCTTTAACATTTGTTTAATTTCTTCTTTAGTGTAGCTAATGAGCTTTAAAATATATAGTTATTTATAATATAGAGTTTCATTATTTTCTAACTTCAAAATTATTCTCTAAAGTATTCATGTCAGTTATTAGAATTTAAAAGGAAGAATATTTTTTATAATTAACTTATTTTAGTCTAGGGGCAATAAAATGACTCCTAAGGTTTATGTGGCTCCCTCCTCTTTTTTTTAGGGAGTTTATTATAGACAAACATACGCTAAACCTTTCCACAGTTCCCCAATTAGGAACATACATAACAGATAGATTTTGGGCTCCTTGCCTTAATTTATATCTATCTCTGGTTAACCTTGGGTTCTTTGTGATTCAAGTTCATTATCAAAACTAAAATTCAAGTTGGTTATCAAAAGAATGTATTATATTATAGAGTCTATGGATAGAGAGGGACAGAGAAAAGTTGAGGAGCAAGGGGAACTTTTCTAATGACTTCTCTAAGCCATTATTAGGTGTTTACATTAATGGCATCAGTTCAAAATGCTCATAGAACCTATGAATCTCCTCCATATATCCTTTTTCTGCCACAGTTTAGTATTTCTTTTTCTCCTTTTACTGGTTGACCCCAGCTTCCTATGACCCTACACCCACCTTTCCATTTTCTATCTGATCCTATTATAGGTATTTAGATTTATTTAAATTGGGTATGACAGGGTGTCTAACTTACTAACTTTGATTAATTCAAAATTTACAAGCACAATGCTCTCAAGAAACTTATCCCCTATTTAGAGGAGACAACATATAAATAAATATTCAGATACAAAGCAAAGGTAAGGACTTTGTAGTTGGGAAAATTGTAATATTTAGGGGTTCTTAGTTTATAAATAAGTTCAGATGGTAGGGTTGGGTACCATAAAGCATTATAGCAGGTACTGGAGTACCTTGAGATTCAGAGGCAGTGCAGATACTAATGCACAATAGTTCTCCATCTTATTGAACAGAGATAACTTGGTTTGTGTGTGTGTGTGTGTGTGTGTGTGTGTGTGTGTGTGTGGTGGTCAGTTTAAGTAGGTTTTTATTTTTTTATTTTTTAACATTTTTAAATTTGTTTTCTTGTTCACATCATTCATTTTCATTAGATTTTTGAATTACAAATTTTCACCCCATCTTGCCCCTGTCCCAACCCTAAAACAGCAATCCCACTGTCAAGCCCCTCCCCTGCTCTGCTCTCTTACTTTCTGGTAGGGCAGGGAGGGTCTCCCTATCCCAGCCCCTGTATATCTTAATTCCTAGTTGCAGATATTGCAGAACTTTAAATTCTAGATTCTTTCAATTCCTCCCTTGTCACCCACCCCCACTGGAAGGACAATCAATTCAATACAGGCTGTGGATGTGTGATTATACAGGACATCTCATAGTGGACATATTGTGACAGTGATCATCTGTCTCTCCTTCCT
>CM053594.1:189747626-189773273 GCA_028646575.1 Pseudocheirus occidentalis
CCCACTCATTCACCCATTTTTCAGCTTCTTTTTGTGTTTTGTTCCACCCCCACCCATTACATTGTAAACTCCTTGAAGGAAGAGGTCATCTTTATTTTTTCTTATTTGTATCTCCAGATCTTTGCATAGTTCCTGCACATAGTGCTTAATAAACGTGTGCTGTATTGTTAAAAAAACAAAAAGAACGCTTGAAAATCCTCTATTTCATTGAATGACCATATTCTTCTCTGAAACACTATACTTAGTTTTGCTGGGTAGGTGATTCTTGGTTTTAATCCTAGTTCTTTGACCTCTGAAATATCATATTCCAAGTCATTTGATTCCTTAATGGAAGAGCTATTAGATCTTGTGTTATCCTGATTGTGTTTCCACAATATTCAAATAGTTTTTTTCTTAGCAGTTTGTAATATTTCCTCCTTGATATGGGAGGTCTGGAACTTGGCTATAATATTACTGGGAGTTTTCTTTTGGGGATATTTTCTAAGAGGTGATTTGTGCCTACTTTCAAATTTTATTTTGCCTTCTGGTTCTAAAATATCAGGGAAATATTGCTTGCTAATTTCTTGAAAGATGTGTCTAGACTCTTTTTATGATCATGGCTTTCAGGTAGATGAATAGTTTTTAAATTATCTCTCCAGGATCTATTTTCCAGGTCGGTGGTTTTTCCAGTGGGATATTTCACATTGCCTTCTATTCTTTCATTTGTTTGGATCTGTGTCATATTGTCTTGATTTCTCATACAGTCATTAGCTTCCATTTCCTCTTATCTAATTCTGAAAGAATTGTTCTCATCAGTAAGCTTTTGAAATTCTTTTTCTATCTATAGCTTTTAAGGCATTCTTTTCCTCATTGGCTTTTTAGGCCTCTTTTACCATTTGAGTTAATATATTTTAAGGTGTTAATTTTCTTCAGTCTGATTGTTGACTGTCTTTTCATGATTTGTTTTCATCATTCTCATTTCTCTTCCCAAATTTTCTTCTACTTCTCTTACTTGATTTTCAAAATCCTTCTTGAGCTCCCTCATGGCTTAGAAGCTGCTGGTGCAGGAGTTCTGACTGTATTGTCTTCCTCCTGTTCCTGCTTTAATCCTTTTTGTCCAGCAAAAATGAATCTAAGGCTTGCTTGATATGCTTGCTTTGCTTCCTTTGCTTGCTCATATTGCCATTCAATTACTTGACTTTTGAGCTCTTTGCCACAGTAGAACTCTGATTCCAGAGAGGAGAGTTTTGCCCCAAATTGCTGGGATTATAGTAGCTCCTGGAGCTATTATTAGGTGCCTTCTCTGCTTTACCCACAAGTTCTGGCTCACTAGTCAAATACCTCAGGACCACCACCGAATACTATGATCTGTATCCAGGAAGCTTAAAGCAGGAGTGATTACCCTCTGAATGTTTGCTTGGTCTCCCTATAATCTGCAGTCCAGGAGCTCTGAAACACCCAGAAACACCCCTCTGTCTCCCCAAGTTCCAGTAGAGTTCTACACTCACCTTTTACTTTGTTTTTGGCATTTATGGGTTGATATTTCTGGAAACTGCCATAGTTGCTGGTAATCCACTCTCCTGAAGTCCACTCTAGCCGCTGCTGGTCACTGCCGCACTCGGGCTAAAAACGCAGACTCACTCAGGGCTGGGCTTGGCTCCCAGTATGCTACAATGGACACTTCCTAGACTCCTGATGCATTTTCTTCAGTGGGAGATTTGTTTCTTTCTGTCACTTTGTGAGTTCTGTAGCTCTAAAATTTGTTTAGAGTCATATTTTATAGGTATTTGACATGGTTATGGGGGGAACTCATGGAGTTTTCCTGTTTCTACTTCTCTGTCTTGGCGCAGCCTTCCTCTTTCTATTCTTTTAAAGGGAGATTGAGTGTTTTATATACTTGATCATTATCTAGCTTTGTGGAAGTAGTAATTTTTGCAACTTTTGCAACTTCTCCTTTTGCCTTCTTGCTGAATGTATAAACAGATTGAATAGATTGCAACTAGTCAATGTCCAGTATGTCATCAAAAGTCAACAATTTGTCACTTCTGCTTCAGGATATTCAAGGAATGAGTGATAGATCCAAATTCAATGTCAAAAGATCAAGTAAAATATTTTGGGCTGTATGATAATTGTTATATTTCAATGAGTCAACTCAATCAAGCTCATCAAATATTTTAATCACAGCCTCTGTTAAACACTAGGAAAATACATCAATATATGTATGTATGCATACATATGTAGATACACACAGCTATAAAACCCAGCATGAGCATCTTTGCAGAAGACTGCTGGTGGGCTCAGCTTTTCAAGGTTCTCATTACACCATATAGTCAACTCCCTATTTATTCAGTTATGAATCAGAGAAAAACATGCACAGAGAATAAAAATACAACATTTACCCTATCAGAACTCAACAACTTAAGACTAAAATTGCCACATAATTTTCACCAAAGTGGTCACATAGTTTTAAACAAAGTACATTCACTTAGTCAATCACAAAGTCCTTAATTCAATCACAAAGTACAAAAGTCAAAGTCCTTCACCCATGGGGTGCAATTAACTTACAATATCATCAGTCACTACTCAGTACCCTCTTAAGGGGTAGTGAAAAGTACAAAGATCATCTACCCCTAGGTCACAAGTAAGTTGCAATTTCATCAGTCATTATTAAATACACAAGGAGAGGTCTTGCCATCTTGACTCTAGGCAGACTCTCAGCTTCCATGGTTTCTCTTCCATGGTCCCAGCTCCTGCCCAAATATAATCAACTGTCACCTGAGTTCAAAAGCCAACAGCTCCCAATTCCTTATCAAGCTCTCCATGCAATTCCTATTCCATATTGAAGCTCATAGTATCAAGTCCACCTCAAGTCCTTCACAGTTTCTCTTCCTGAGAAGACAAAGTTTAACAAAACTGCAGACAGACAAAGTACTAATACCATCATCATGCTTCTTCTGGCAGCAATGGCTGGCCTTCAGAAGTCTTTGGCAGCTCTGGCTGGTTCTTGAAAGCTCTCAGCAGAAGTTTCCAGAAGAAAAGTCTCAGCAGAAGCTCTGTTCTGGTTTTCTCTCATTCTCAAAATCAAAACCACTTTCTCCAACTCTGTTCTCATTTCCCTTCTCAGTTCTTCTCAATTCTCAGTTCAATCCTCAGTCCTCTCTCCCTCTCTCCCTCCCTCCCTCCCTCCCTCCCTCTCTCTCTCTCTCTCTCTCTCTCTCTCTCTCTCTCTCTCTCTCTCTCTCTTTCTTTCTCTCTCCCCAGTAGTAGCTGCAATGCCTCCATGACCCTTTCCCAAGAAGTTCTGACTCTTCCAGCTGGGGTTTTCCATATATATGGCATTAACTACTCCCTGTTCAGCCCCTTCCTGTTACATCAGCAACAGAGGTTCATCCTTTCTGTTTCCTACCAGAGGCTTGATATAATTAATTTGAAACAAAGTGCTAAGTACCCATTAGCTTGTCAATGCAAAGGGATCTTCAAATTTCATTACCATCACAACAGCATACATAAAAACATATGCAGATATATTTGTATATACCTGCCTGCATATATTATGTGCATTTCTTCATATATATGCATGTATACATATACATGGATTCCCATACTCATAGGTGTGTATGTAAGTGTGTAAAATATGTGTCCACTCCTTTTTTGGTTTTTGTTAAGTTCACTAGATGACATGATACATATAAATGGTTATAATGCAAAGTAATATAAGGTAAGTTCATTGCAGTGAGTCAAAATAAATTGTCATATGAATTTTTAGTTGAGAAGTTTATTTCTGCCTTGAAGAATGAGAGAAATCTTCTGACCTCTGGAAATGTTAGTGAATTTTAAGTTTGTCTTTAATGGAGAATTTCGCAGGGGGAGAAGTAGATGGTAACATAGAAAGGATAACCATTTATAAGAGATTATATGAAGAAAAAAGCACAGGTGGAAAGTGATGATTTTACATCTTACTAGAAAAAAATGGAAGGAGATGTTATGAGATGAGCATCTGACAGTGGGGTGATGATAGAATGCATAGATCATTGAATTGAAGATAAAAAAAAATCACTAGCTTTCTTCACTAGTCAAGAGATATCCAAGTAGTTTAGTGCTATTAATAGATCCTCGCAGCAGTATAAAAGATAGATTGGAGGAGAAGAAATGATGGAGACAGCAATTCCTATTAGATGATTTTGGTGCACATTCTAATGAGAGTCCATACTCAGGTAGTGACGATGGAAATAGAGAAGAGGGAAATGATGAGGAATAATTGATTGAATTTCAGAATGAATCTCTCAATTTAAATGTTAGATTTCTGGAACATATGGCATATGTGCCTTAAAACATGAGTGGATATTTTAAAAAATATTTTTAATTCATAAGTTATTCATTGTGGTAACTTGTTTACAACATTATAGAATCATAAGGTGCTTTCAGTAGTCAGGTAAATTTCTTTCCTTTACTCTCAATGCATAACACCTTCTGTTTGTTATGGTCCACAATACAAATCATCATCCCTGGGTAAATAGTAAGATTTTGAAATATTTGTTTTTACAGTTTTGAGATTTAAGAAGAAATCAGAGTATCTGGGAGAAGAAATACTCAAAATAGAAAAAGAAATAACCCAACATAACCCTATAAAAACAGAACACTCTGGAAAGAACATTCTGTCTGAAGAACATTTACAATCTGGATTAAAGTCATCATTCAAAGCCCTGCAGACACCATTATATCAGAGGGCCAGTATCACTATTGCCCGCATCAGAACAGTGCTATCCATAGGGCAGTTTTAAGAGGCCTATTCAATTCTGCTCTGAAACAGTTTCAATTTCCAGACTTTAAAATTATATTGATGAATATAAAAAAGGGAGAAAAAGGTACACAGCACAGTAGTAGAAGAGTTTAAAATATGATCATCTGTTTTGAAGCAGTATGTATAGACTCAGACCATCAGAGGGAAAGAAATGTCAGCAGCAGGAGTGGTTTATAACTGCAATGAACTCAGCAAAAGTTTTAGCAGGCAGCTAGGTACTTTAAGTTGGTCTCTTTGCAGAATTAAAAATGGTAAATACTGTAAATACCCAGGAAAGTATGCTATGGATCTCTTTTCTTTTCTTTTTTACTTTTTTTCCTCCTTTTAACAGTTATGCCTCTTCAAAATGCCACACACCACTAGAAAATACAACAGCCAAAATAGAGGAATGTACTGCATTCTTAGTATAGATCCAAGCAGCATGCCCCCTAGTTAATTAGGAAACAGCTTAAAACAACAACATAAAAAATCCAAATACCATCCTCATTAATGTTGCGATAAGCAGCCAGTGCCAACAGTATATCATAAAATTAATTACTTCTAGACAGCAGATGGAGCAGGAGAAAGTAACTTGATTTCAAATGGAGGGGTTAGGGCATAAAAGGGAAATAAAGAAGTCATTGGGGTTAGCTTACGTGGTAAGGTATTAACCCGGAATTTATACTTCTGACTTAGAAATACCCTGGATCTAAGAAACCAGGTAAAACAGGCATGCTTCTTAGTCCAAATCAGGCTATTTCCATTGTTTTTCTTTTCAAGATAATATATTTCTGAGAAATGATTAACTGTTTATTAACCACATTTTCAACCAGCACAGGATATATTAAATAAACTGAGAACCAAGATGTGAAAAATCAAGGCTTGAATCTAGTTTATTAAAAACTCAGCCTGGGTGCCAGGATGGGATATTTCATTGGACAAACAGCATCAATCCATCACTGCCATATCTGAACAAGAAAAAATAAATAAATAGAATCACCGAGCTAGGCAGGATTTTGAAAGATCATCTATACTTTAGCCCCCTGCCACATTCAAGTAATTTCTCAAAAGATAAGAGTGTTTAATCTCAACTTTAAATCATTTAAAGAAAATATGCTGTCTGCCATCTTTTAGTAATATGCCTTACTTACCCCTTACCCAACTGTTACCACTAAGGAGACTCTTCCTGATATCTAAATTCAAGTCTTCCTTCAATAAGTACATATCCCTCTTTAGCCTAGGAAATGACTAAACAGAAAACAGAGGTTCAATGTTATTTATCTAGTACTCCCACAGCCTTTACTTTCTTCAGTGGTTCTTCTCAGTTCGCCATGACCTTCTTGTTCTTTTTGGCCTACCGCAGATGTAGGAGTTATGTCCAAAACCCTGAATCATTGTGGTAATATTGTTTCTTTCAGGGAAATCCCAATCTCATTTCAGTCATGAAGCCTAATACTGAACATCATCTTTTCTAAAGTAGATCAAAGTTAACTACATAGATAATAGGTTACTTCCCAGTTCCTACATACTCTGCTGCCACACATCTCCATTTTATAACCTCCCCTTGAAGTATCATCTCAGAAAATCATAGTGAGGATGATGATGGTAAAGAGGAAGATGATGACAAGAACAAAGATGACAATGATGATGACTGCAAAATAGTGATTTCTCTAAGGATCATTTCTATCTGAACCCCTTTGAACAAAATGAAAACTATTTGCTGTGATAAAACTACACTTCAAGATTTGCAAGTTTCCTTCCACACAATGACTTTCTTAGTTTTTCCATCCTCCTATGAAAAAAGATGACATAGCATTCCCTAAATTTATCCTACACTTTTCAATTTTTCTCCATTCTCTAGAACACCTTTTTCCATCACTTTTGTAGAATTATTTTCTTTTCCTCGGCATGATCCCATATATTACCTTCATTCATAAAATTTCTTAAAGTGCCTCTGAGCCCATCTAGCACTTCTCCTATGCATCTAACATGTTTTGATTCTATAGTACAATAATCTTTGTCCACATCAGCTCCAAGGAAGTTTTATTCATTTTTCATCTTTATTAGTCATTCAATAAGCTTGTAATAAATATTTTGAAGTGTCTGCACCCTACATATTGACTTCACTATAATGCTTAACAATAAAGGTTTATTATTAGTTATTTGTACATCTTTTTGATTTGTTGCACATTTTTTCCCAATCATGTCGTCCAACTATTTGTGATGCTTTTTGTGGGTTTTCTTGGCAAAGATATGAGAGTGGTGGTTTGCCATTTCATTCTCCACTTTGTTTTCGAGATAAGAAAACCGAGGCAAACAGGATTTAAGGACTTGCCCAGGGTCCCACAACTAGTAAGTGTCTGAGGCCATATTTGAACTCAGGTCTTCCTGACTCTAGTTTTAGTACTCTATCCACCATGCCACATACCTACTTGTTTCTTTTGGTATTCACCATTACTAGTATCATTGTCTCATTCTTTTCATTTTTTAATGGGGCTGAGATAGAAACAATCCTAGAGCAAATTTCTATCTATTATTAATTTATATTCAATATGCTAGAAATTTTTGCACAGGTGGATAAAACAACTGCTTTGGGGAGTTAAATAAAAGCATGAGTATGTAAAATCGTACTCTGTCATTTCACTGAAAACTTTCTCACTACATTTCCAGTGACAGACAGGTCAGAAGGGATGATACATACTTCATCTTGTCCCCAAAAGAATTTGATCTCCTTGGTCAGGTATTTAACTTTTGTAAGCGTTTGATTCCATGTAGCTTTGAGATTATATGGATTTTGTATAGTGACATCTAGTCAAAACATTGTTCTAATTTTTTTTTTGGTGAATCAGTGTTACCCCTGGGCACTTGTTTGGTCTGTTATAATGGTCTAGTTCTATTAAAGATGATGGACTGAATTCTCCAGAACATTTTTATATCTCTACTTGTTGTATGAGAAATTGTTTTCTTCCACTCTTTGAAAAACAGTGGGCTTCTGATGCATGATTTCAGTTGTCAGGTCATGTGCTGTTAGATCTTTGAATATTCCTGAATACAGATGTTTTTTTTATCATGCTGTGATGTATATAGTTTCCACCATTTCCTTGAAGTATATAGGTGTGTGTATGTATGTATATATGTATATAATATACACATATACATGCACACACATATACATACACACACGCAAATATATGTATGTATATACACACAATGCATATATTATGTATATGTACATATTATATATAAATGTGTGTATATATATATATTCTGAGAATTATATGCATATCTCTAATTTCTAGTGTCAATGAGCTAGTCCTGAAATGGCATCATAAAATCTTTGAAAAATAAAATCCACATACAAAATAAAAATGATATGTCATTCACCCTTTTTTGTCAACATATAGGCTGTTTTTGTACATGTTGCCCATTAATAGTGTGTTGATATGATGTTGGATGTTTGTGATTTCATGAGGTGGAACTGATAAATAAGTTGTGATTACATTTAATAAATCAAAAGGTTATCAGATGTTACTTTTTCACAAATGGTTGGGATTTAACTTACTACTGAATAACTGTTGGTATGTTTTCATTAACATTATTGATACATAATATTAATTTTAAAAATTCATATTCCTTTAAATCCTTTCTACACATTATACCATTTGAACATCTCAGCAGGCCTCTTAGATAGTTACTATTATCCAAACCTTACAATTAAGAACATTCAGTGTCGTAGTTGCTTTGCTACATGAGTCAGATTCACTTTGGCTAAGTGTCCCTTATTAGTTTATTTTTATTCTCCCTAAATAAATTGTAACACTTTTCACTATTAAATTTCATCCTATGTAATTTTACCTAGATTTCCAATTTTCCAAAGCCATTTTGAATTAGAAAGTGTTTTTTTCAAGGAGCTATCATCTACCTCAAAGAGTTCCACATCACTGACAAACTTAACTATCCATATATACAAATCAGCAATAAAAAAAACACAGTGTAAACTTTGGGGAAAACTTTGGGGAAACACCGCTCCACATGAAAATATGTTATCTAATAGGAATAGTAAACTAATTACTATTAATCCATTAACATCTTGCCATGAGATACTATATTTAGTACTATGTAAAAAGTATTAGAATTAGTAGTAAATGAGCCTTACTTGTGATATAGAGTCTGTCACTGCATAAGTGACACATACATGGCTAACCATACTAGGCTTCAGATTAGTAATTTAGGAAAATAGCTAGTAGATTGATACTGATGCAAAAATTCTTTAATTCTCCTATCTACATTGTGATAGATGAACCACTTGTCTATTTCCTGGGGAAAGTATGAAATGATATGTAAATTATATGAGACTAAAAGAGAAGAAGCATAACAGGCTACTCTAAGAGGAAAGGCATGCTTGGTAAGATATAGCATGAGCAGTTATCCAAAGGATAACAGAAGTTCTTCTGTTGCTACTGAGAAGAGAAATTAAGTGTATGGGAAGGTCAAGAAAAATTTGCTTATAAAATGAACTTAATACAAACCTAACTCAATGTCATTTACCTGCTTTTATTTGTATTTTTTTCATTTTAAAGTGAAATACAAAATGAGAAAAAATGCCATGTGCACAGCAGGATAGACGAGAGGATTCAAAATATACATGAATAAATTTCCACTTCAAGAAAGTCTATATAATAAGTACTACACATTGTGTTCAGAAATGTTCATCTTTACTTCCTTGCAGGTTTTATTTTGTTCTCAGCTGTGCACTTTTTTCTTTGTTCTTTTTTCCTCTTCCACCTCCCACTTTCTCCCCAAGAAGACTACAATTAAATGTGTGCATCTGTGTGTTTATATGTATGCATGTGTGTATATGCACGTGTATAGTGTCTCTGTGTGTATATACATACATGTATATGCATACACACATGTACACATCTTGGTGTGCATCAAAATCAATATATACATGTCTATATATCCATATATGCATACAAAGAAAAATATACACATACATACATATACATAGATATCTATAATCATGCTCACATATGCACATATACATTTGTATGTGTCCATGTAAGACCTTACTATTCTTATTTGTGGTCTGTTTCCCTGGAGGTGGGTAACATTTTCCTTCATAAGTCCAAGTATTTCCATATTTTTCTAAATTCATCAAGTCATAATTTCCTAGGCTATAACAATATTCCAATCTTATGCTATCTAGTTAAACAGTTTAAAACTATTAAATATTAAAACATATTAATTAATATGGCTAACATATAGTACATTTTTCCTATTTTCCTTTTGATTAAATCTACTTTAACTTTAACTTTCTCTAAGATCATTATTATTCCTACTTTCCCCCCCCCCCCAATAAATTCTACTCGATCTTTATTTTGTGTTTGTGTATATTTCTCATTCCCTATCTCTTCGGACTCCTATACTTTACTTTCGACTCCTCTAATTTACATTGCCCTCCTATCACAAAACCTAGGCCCCCTTCCCCTCCCTTACCCTCTCACCACCCCATCCTTTCTCCTTGGCCCCCTGTTTCTATCCGAGCTTAAAAGACATTTATAGTCTTCAAAACATATAGGTTGGTCCCTCTTCACCCCATTTCCATTAATCTAGACACCCTTCTATACCTCCCTCATCCTATTCTCCCATCCTCTTATTTCCCTATAAATTCAGAAGACTTTTATTCTCTTCTAAATGTAAATATTATTCCCTCTTTAACCCAGACATGATGTGAGCAGGGTTCCCTCTAAAACTGCATCCACCTTCCTATTATCTTAGACTTTTATTTCTTTTCTGAATTTAGAAGACTTTTAAACCCTTCTAAATACATATGCATTGTTATCTCTTTAACCCATTCCTGATCAGAGTAGAGTTTCAAAATGACCAGCTTTTCTCCCCATTTATTTCTTCTGTCAGTTCTTCCTCTTACACCTGATTTGTATAATTACTCTGCGTACCTTTTCGTAGAGGGTATTCTTTTTTTCAGAATTACATCATACTCAGCTCCATTCCAATATTTCTGTCCAACTATCTAATTACTAACTATAACCTCACTGATACAGTTTACATTTCCTCATATAAAAAGGAAACAGTCTGTCCTTATTGAGTGCTGTACAATTAGTCTTTGATGTTTATCTTATATTTCTCTTGGATCTTTTATATCAAGTTTTCTAAGTTGAGGTCTTTTTAGCAATAAACTCTTGAAAGTCTGGCAATTCATTGAATGTCCTTTTGTATTCAGCATTATGCCTAATTTTTCTGAGTATGATATTGTTAGCTGGATCCCCAGTTTTTTGCTTCAAAGACCTGTAGTCTTTTAGTGTAACTGATGCTAGGTCTTATGTGATTCTAATGGTGGTGCCATCATATTTGAATTTTTTTTCCTCTCTTACTGTTTCTAGTATTTTATATTTGACTGGAGGTTTTCAGAATTTGACTATGATATTCCTGTGGGTTTTCCTGATAGGAACTCTTCCAGAGAGTGGTCAGCATATTTTTTTCTATTTTTATTTTCCTTGTTCTAATACTTGAGGACAATTTTCTTTAACTATTGCTTGTATTATTGTTGCATGATTCTTTTTTTGACCATAGCTTTCAGGTAGTCTCATTATTCTTATATTTTCTGTTCTTGATCTGTTCTCCACATCAGTTTTCTTATGAGATATTTCAAATTCTCTTCTGTTTTTCCTTATTTTTACTTTATTCTGTTATTTCATATAGATATCTATAATCATGCACACATATGCACATATACATTCATATGTGTTTATGTAAGACTTCTTTGGATTCCCCTTGCCCAATTCAACTTTTTAAGGATTTATTTTCTTCCTTAATATTCTAGATCTCTCTTCCTCTTTGGTCACCTTTCCTTTCATAATCTTGTTTTTCTTGGATTTTTCTTATTTTTAAAAAGGTTTTCCTCAATCTCTCTCATTTGATTTTTAAAGGTTTTGGTTTTTGTTTTGTTTTTTAGTTTTATGAAATCTTTTTGGGCAGGTGACAATTTGGTGTTACTCTTTGGGATAGGAGAGGCTTTTTTTGCTTTAGTATGCACTTCTGAAGACAAAGCAAACATCACCTCTCAGACTCAATGGTGAAAACTGAAGCTGCTTGATTTCTTCTTCTCTTGTCATGTACTTTTACAAGTTGCTATTTTCTGCTTAGAGGAAAGAATTAAGACAGAAAGCCTTCCCACTCACCTTTTACTAAATTCTGTTCTAGTACTCCAAGGGAAAGTAAGTGGGTAGAAAGGAGAGTTATGTGGGGGAGGAGGGGAGGAAGGGGAGAGTAAAAGGACTGAATTGTTTCATAACTCACCCTGATAGATCATAGAGCTGGACACTCCTCTGAACAGTCCAACCCTGAATGAATACTGAATCAGAGGAATTCCTTGTATCTTCTCAGGAATGTGACTATTTAGCTGTTGGAAAAGAACTGCTCTTCCAACAAAAGTCTAATCCTTATTATCTCATCAAATTTATTGGGGAAGGGGGCTTAAAAAATTGGCCAGAGAGTCTCCTGATTATCTTGCACCACTAAAGAAAAGAGATGTGAAAGTATCTTGAATAATTCTCTATTACCAAAAAAATCCTGTGTAAATCTAAAGGTTTTAATGTTATTCATGTTAGTTTTATATTCATTATTATTATTTCAATAATTAGGAGTTACTGACACTAAACACTTTGTGGTGTCTTTTAAATTGCTAATTCAAATGCAAACTTGTCATGTTGTCATTATTTAGAATCTATCTATCTAATTAATGTATTAGATATGGGTTTGGTGTTAATTGTAATGGCCCCTTTCTTCTTGCTGATATTCTCATACTATAAACATGAATTTCCTTTTATTTCTAAAGATAACTGTAGAAAGACAGATGGATGGATAGATAGATACATACATACATACATAGGTACATAGAGTGTGTGCATGAGTATGTATATTGTTTATATATGTATATTGTGTATATGTATGTATATGTATATTTGCCAAGAAATTGGGTTGTGCAGTTTGCATTCAATTGTGTATTAAATGAACTACTTGCATGTACATTCTTTCCCTTATCACTAAGACAAGTTCCTTTGATCAACTGATTGTATCTGCACTAAGATAAAATGTAACATAGCTACATGGCCTTTTAAAGTAATTTTTTCATCAAATAAAACAATGTGACTTCACAGTAAGACAGAGCACTTTCCAAAACAACTTCTGCTATAAAATTTTCTCACCCATATTTAAACATGCCAACTCCCTCACTCCCATAAAGCCAAGAATATTTCCTAAACTTGTGAATAAATGGTTTAAGATTTTTCAACAATTTTAGTTTCCTTATATTGAATCTTCATCCTATTATTAGCCACAGGAATACATTTCTTTACCAAAAAAACCCTACATTTAATGTTTATTTTTAGTTTACATTATTCATTTACACAAGATTTTGAGTTACAAATTTTCTCCGCATATTTCCCCACCCCAAAACAGCAATCCCACTGTATACCCCTTCCCACAATTGCTCTATCTTATATCCTCCTCCATGGCCCCACTGACTTTCTAGGATGGCAAGATGGATCTCCATACCCCAGTGTCTATATATCTTATATCCCAGTTGCATGTAAATAATAATAATAATAAACACGTATATGTATATACAGACATAATATATATGTATATATATATGTATATACACACATATACAAATGTTTATATATGTATATGTTAAACACTTGATTTTAAAACTTTGAGTGCCAGATTCTTATCCTTCCTCCCTCATCTCCCACCATTACTGGGAAGATAAGCAATTCAATGTAGGTTGTACATGTGTAGTTATACAAAACATTTCCATAGTGGATATATTGTGAAAGACTGACTATATTTCCCTCCATCCTATTCCATCCCCACTTATTCCATTCTCTACTTTGACCCTGCCCCTTTACAAAAGTGTGTGCTTCCAACTACCCCCCCCTCCACAATATGCACTATCCTCCATCATTCTCTCTCTCATCCCCTTCCCCCCTACTTTCCTGTAGGACAAGATGCCCAATTTATTGTATATGTCATTCTCTCCCTAAGCCAAATTCAATGAGAGTAAGGTTGACTCATTCCCTTTTGCCTTGCTGTACTTGCCCTCCATTGTAACAGTTATCCCTTACCTCTTCTATTTGAGATAATTTGCCCCATTCTGTCTCTCTCCAACTCCTCTCATTGTATTCCTTGCTCACCTCTCCATTTCATCTTTTAAATATCATCCCTTCCTATTCAGTTGATCCTATGCCCTCTGTCTATATGTACCTGTAGACACATATACACACAATCACATCTGTATTCATACACACACATACCCTGCTATATAGACATATGTGTGTATACAAATAGATACATTTATATTCCCTTCAATTAACTTCATACTGAGAAAAGTTTCATTAGTTACAATTATTTTTCCATGGAGACATGTAAATAGCTCAAGTTTGATAAGTTCTTTATGATTACTTTTCCCTGTTTACCTTCTCATACTTCTCTTGTTTCTTGTATTCAAATGTTGAATTTTCTATTCAGCTCTGTTTTTTTTTCATCAAGAATGCTTAAAAGCCTTCCGATTCATTGAATTACCATATTTTCCCCTGAAACATTATACTCATTTTCGCTGGGTACGTGATTCTTGTTTTTAATCCTAGCTCCTATGACCTCTGTAATATCATATTCCAAGTCCTTTGATTCCTTATTGTAGAAGCTGCTAGATCCTGTGTTATCCTGATTGTGTTTCCACAGTATTCAAATCATTTCTTCTTGTCTTCTTGTAATATTTTCTCCTTAATCTGGGAAATCCAGAATTTTGGTATAATATTTCTATGAGTTTTATTTTTGGGATCCTTTTCAAGAGGTGATGGGTGAAATCTTTCAAGTTCTATTTTGCCCTATGGTTCTAAAATATCAGGGCAATTTTCCTTGAGAATTTCTTGAAGGATGCTTTCTAGGTTCTTTTTTTGATCATGGCTTTCAGGTTGTCCAATAATTTTCACATTATCTCTCCTGGATCTATTTTCCAGGTCAGTGGAATGAAATATTTCACATTGCCTTCTATTTTTTCATTTGTTTGGATCTGTTTAATAGTATCTTGATTTCTCATAAAGTCATTACCTTCCATTTGCTCCAATCTAATTCTGAAGAGAGCATTGGAAATTCTTTTTTTCTATCTGGTGAATTCACCTTTTTAAGCCATTCTTCTCCTTATTGGCCTTTGGGCCTCTCTTGTCATTTGAGTTAATCTATTTTTCAAGGTGTTATTTTCTTCAGTCAGGTTGTTGACTTTCTTTTCATGATTTTGTTGCATCATTCTCATTTCTCTTCCCAATTTTTCCTCTTACTTGATTTCCAGAATCCTTTTTGAGCTCCTCCATGGCCTATAACCAGTTCATATTTTTCCTGTATTCTTTTGGTGCAGGAGTTCTGACTTTGTTGTCTTCCTCCCATTCCATGCTTTAAGCCTTTTTGTCCCCCAAAGAAGGAATCTAAAGTTGGATGACTGTGCTTGCTTTGCTTCCTTTGCCTGCTCATGTTGCCATTCAATTATTTCACTTTTGAGCTGTTTGCCAAAGTAGAACTCTGCTTCCAGAGATAAGGGCTTTGTCCTAAATTGTTATGGTTTTTGAAGTTATGAGAACTATTAGGTAGATGTCACCTCTACAGCCCCCATTACCTCTGGCTGTCTGGTCACACACCTCAGGACTACCACCCAAGACTGCAACCCAGATCCAGGCAACTGAAAGCAGGAGTGATTACCCTCTGAATGTTTGCTTGGCCTCCTACAATCTGCAGGCCAGGAGTTCAGAAGCTGCCACATGGATGTGGCTGCATGGCTGCCTCACCTCCACCACTTCTATCTCTGGGGGTAGAGGCTGGACTGCACCTCATCTCCCCCCTCCCAATTCCAACTGAGTTCTACTGACCTCTCAGTTTTTCTTTGGCCTCTATGGGTTGATATTTCTGGAAACTGCCAGAGCTACTGGTGATCCAGTCTCCTGAAGTCTGCTGCAGCTGCTGGTTGGGGCCAACCTGGGGCTAAAACTGCAGGCTCACAGGCCTGGGCTCGGCTCCCAGCAGCACTGTGATGGGCCCTTCCTGCCAGCCTGCTAGTCTTTCTTCAGCAGGAAATTTTTTACTGTCTCTCACTTTGTGGGTTCTGTAGCTCTAAAATTTGTTTAGAGTCATATTTTATAGTAATTTGAGGTGGTTTTGGGGGGGGGGCCACAGAGATTTCCTGTTTATACGCCTCCATCTTGCAAAGGGATATGTTTGAACTTGACCCCTTGAAATTTTGTGCTTCTTTATTTTTTCCATAGTAATAATTAAAATTATTAGATTTTTTCCTGACATATCATACAACCAAAAGGTTCCATGATGTACCATAAGCTCAGTTTCTCAAGAGTTCATCCTGTAGTATATAAACTCCCTGAAAGCAAAGACTGTTTTCATTTTTGCCTTTCTGTTCTCAGTGCCTAATCTGTTTCCTGGGACAACACAGGCACTCACTTGTTTATTAAATGATCAAATAATGATGATTTTTATCTGGAAACAAAATGCAAGCCAAAGAAGGATTAAAAACATCATATGCCTATAGTTTTAACAGATTTCACTGAAATTTGGTACATCAGTATTGTTGTTATTGCTGTTAATGTTGTTGTCTATAATAGTTTTGAATGAAAATTACAGCTTTTTGTGAAAGTGAGGTCAATTCTTCACTGCGAGAATTACTGCAGAAGCACACAAAGACTTCATCAATAGGAATTACTTTATGAGAGGCATGAAAAGGAGACATCTATAGCATCATTTAATGTCACTATAGGATGACAACCAGATCTCCATGTCATTTCAAAGCTGCCGTGTTAAAAAATGTATCTACATGGTGATCACTATTTTGGTTCTCTCCATTCCCCTACTACAGTACTTTGGACTCTGTCTCTGGAAATACCTTTAACTCTGACAGGGAAATGAACACTTTGTCTTACTCAGAACAAGGCTTCTATTCAACTTGCTATCCATCTCCCTACCATGTCACCTTATTCACATGACTCTCCAAGTTACTTGAGGAAAAGGACTGCCTTACTTGTTATCTTGACAATTCTCACAACTTGGTACCTAGTAGGTGAGCAATAAATTCTTCAAAATTCATTCATTCTTTCTTTCATATATATGCATTCACCAACTCCTAAAATAGTATGTGTGTGTATGTACATGTGAATATACATTTACACATGGATATGTATATATACACTTTATGATATACTATATATTTGTGTATATGCATGTATATGCACATGTATACATACAAATGCATATATACAATATCACTAAAATGGTGTGTGTCTCTGTATATGTACGTGTATGCACAATAATGTATATCTGTGCATATGTATGTATATATGCATATACATCATAGGCATATATAGGTATACATACATGACACAAACACATATGCACATGTGTGTATGTATGTGTGTGTATATACATATAATTTGTTTGTTTTTCTCAATACAGTTGTAATTAGATGACCTCTAAAGTCTCTGCTAACTCTGAGATCCTGATTCTACACCAATTCCGGAAACAGTATTTTTGGCCTGCCAACACTGTATGCAGCCTGGGGAGAAGCAGGAAGAAGTCTACAATTGAACCATCTGTCTATCTGCCTTCCCTATGTCCTTCTCCCAGTTGCTGCACAGCTAGAATATGGTTGCCAGTTGAAAAAATAATAATAATATTAATATAGAAGAGACAAATTAGCATGTTCTTTTCCACATTATTTTTAGATAGATATTACAATAGTTAGTTATAATATGTGGACCTGGGGACAGAACATTGAGTTTCCTGTATTCATAATTCCTATTGATCCCAAAGAAGACTTTGAGAGAAACATTTAAAATATTTTAACAATTTGAGTTAAATATAGTACAGGAAGATTTCCTTTCAGAAATTGCATCTCTAAATTATCTGGGGATCACTCTACTCAATAGGAAAGGAACCTTTGAGCAATTGACATTTTTTTTCCATCTCATTGACCAATCTCACTGAAAATATACAATAGCAGAAACATTCAGAAATTGTTCAGCTTTTATTTTATTCTAATTTACTTTGCAAATTTACAGACTAAAGATAAATTTATTTCTTTTCCTGATCCTGTGTAAAGGTTCATATCAATATACCTAAGGTTTATTTGCTGAATAACGTTGCTACATTTTCTTTCATGGGATTGAATTTCATTTATTTGATTTTTAAAAAGTCTATAGACATAATAGTTGACTCTGATTAACTTCATAGGACTTTTAGACTGACATTGACATGTCCTAAATTGGGTTGTAGTAATCCCTTGGAACATCTAGTCATTCTAAAGTATGCTAGGGAATCACTTTACAGATTAAAATCAACTTTTTGTCTTATTTCCTTATCAGACAAAGGACAACACATGAACCATGGGAAACCTCTAAAACAGCTTTACTAAGCACTCAGGCACATTCCTCAAGAATCTAGTCAATGAACTCTAGATCAGAAGTCATGTCTACAAAGGGAGCAGAACAATTTATTGGGGCAACTCAGAAAGGTCATAATGCAATATAAGAGCAAAATTAGTTTAGGGCTCTGAAACTCGCAGAATTCTTTTTGAGTTAAAGCTCCAGATAAATACCTGAGGAACTACTTCATAAAATCATACAATTTCCCCAGAGCAAGAACTAGGTGGTACTTTGGGCCAGAACACTAGACATAGAATCAGGAAAGTTAGGAAGACCTGGGTTTGAATCCTGCTGTATATGTTTACTAGCTATCAGACAGTGGTTCTCAGGTGAATAATAATGGCACCTACTTAGTAGAGTTGTTGTGAGGATCAACTGAGAAAATATATATATATATATATATATATATATATATATATATATATATATATATAACATTTTACAAATTTTAAACTTCTATATAAATGTTAGTTACTACAACCACCACTATAACTACTACCACCACAAACACTAAAACCTCAAAAGCCATGCACCTCTACTTGAGCAGGCCTAATATTTTCAAACACTCTGCTGCAGTCACTCAACCTTCTTCACTTTAAGGTCTCTGGTAATGGGGCATCAATGTGTTCTGAGAAACTTCATTCCATTTTGGGAAAACTCTACTGCTAAGGAAAGGTGTCCCCCACCATTATATTGAGTATCAATTCGTCTATTCAGAACTTCTACTCATTTCTTTTGATTGAGTTCTCTGAGGTCATTCTTTTGATAGGCAGACCTTTAAACACTCGAAGGCAACTATTACATACTCCATTAATCTCTTTATTTCCAAATCTATATTCTAGTTTCTTCCACCAATATGTCAATGGCCTGATATCCAGGTCTATTATCATTTTGGTGATCCTATTCTAGACATTCGAATTTGTCAATGTCTTCTATAAAAGAGACTAAGCACAGTGCTCCAAATGAAGACAGAATAAAACAGGACAGACACTTCATTTTTTTGGTGATGATTCCGTCAATATTAGCATTTTTCCAAATCTCAACATTTCCATCTTCATAATGTATTTTGTATCAGAAGTCTTACCTCTACTCACACAGGCACTTTGGTTCAGGTGCTTATTAATTCTCATATAGCCAAGTATAATGTTTTCCTAATTGTTCTCCCTGCCTTAAAGCCTTTCTTGATCTAGTCTATTTTCATCACTGTTGCCAGAATAATGTTCCATAAGTGAAGATCTGAGCACATAACTCCCATATTCAATGAACTCAATTGGCCATTTTTTGCCTCTAGCATAAAATATACATTCTGTTTGACTTTTAAGACCTTTCTCAAACTGGTCAAACATCTCCATTATATACCTTTCAGTGTCCCACACTCTACAATTCAATTTTCTTTCATCTGCATATCTTTGCATGCATCCACCATGCCTGTAATCCACTCCCTCCCCACTTTTGCTTCATAACCTTCTCCTTCAAGACACAGCTCAAACTCCAGTGACTACAGATATTTTAATTCCCTTCCCCACCCACTAGCACCATCTTTTCCCAACCACCTTCCATTAACTCTCTTGAGTCAAATGAGATAATATTTATAAAGTGCTAAGCATAATGCCTGGCAAAACTAAAAACTTTAATAAATACTTCTCCCTCTCCTCCTTGTATTCATTTTGCATATATTTAATAATATGCTGTCTTGCTACAAGAGAATGTAAGTTCCTTTAGTATAGGCATTGTTTTATTCTTGGCATTTATTTCTCTAAAGTAATACCTGGCAAATACAAGGTATTTAATAAAGGTTTATTTATCAATTAATATCAATGCATCCTAATATTATATTTTTTCTTTAGGCTACCAATTGATGATCAAATTTGAAATTGAAGTACACTGCTGTACTGCTGAGACTCAAATCATAGTCTGTCTATAACTTCTCCCACCAAGTTCTTGTTCAAATTTAATTATACATACAAACATATGTGTTTATGCATATATACATAAACAGAAATGGAAGTTTAAATATTAAGAGGTTTTCCAAGGGTAATACAGCTACAAAGTCAGGATCCAAACCCAGGTTCTAAGTCCATCGTTCTATCTGCTGTGCCATGCCATCTCAATATGAGAAGATTCTGGAACAGTAATATGTCTATGTGTCTGTGTAATACTTACACAGAACATTGTATTTATATTTCTGGGGAGTATGGTGTGTAGCATATAAAATACTAGCTTCATAGTCCAGAAGACCAAGGCTTAATTCCCACCTCTGGTATATACTGGTCATGTGACTTTGGCCAAGTCACTGGAATTCTCAATATGTTCAGTAACTCTGTAAGACTATAAATAGCAGAAATGGTGCTGATCTGCATTAATGAATGGAGTTCATCTGGAATTTCCTATTGCAATTTAATGACAACTATAGTTACTGTATCTCTGCCTATGGATATTTTCTTTTTTAGAATAGAATATCCCTTTAAATCTAACCCAAGTTTTCAGATCTTGAAGCAGTATAGTAGGCAGGTCAGGGTGTCAGACTTGAAGGCAGCAAGAACCCAAATTTGAATCCAACCTCAGAGACTTAGTAGCTTCATGATCTTTGGCAAATCTCTTAGTCTTTTATCAGTTTCCTCATCAGTTAAAAAAAGGAGGGGGGAGGTATTTGAATTTGACAACTTGTAAGCTCTCTTTCAGCTATAAACTGATAATCCTAATGATGTTGCTATATATTCTCATAGAAGATCTAACCAATATTATAGACGGTTTTTAAATTAATTTTTTAAAAGATCTGGATACTAATGCATCTTTCCTCCTGTCCATCTGTTAGCCTTCACTCTCACTTCATGACTTGTCACCTCCATGGTCCATTTTTCTAGGCTTTCACAACAATTAATATCCTTATTATTGCCAAATACCTTAGCTATCCTGCAGACTTTCCTGTCATCTGGAATTTTCACAAGCATGATATTTATGAATTTGTCCAAATCATTGGTAAAATTCTTCAATAACACAAGGTCAATTAAAGATCACTCAGAAATTTTAGTTTATTTTTAAAAGGTTAATTTTGTGCTTCATATTGTATCATTTGTTGATATACATAGTGTGGCACCACCCCTACTTTTGTCCTGGGAATTCCCCCTCAATACAAAGGAAATAATTTGTTTGGTTTTTTTTAATACCTTAGTAATATATCTGACAGAATATTTAACTTTTGCATTACTACACCTTGAGAAAGTAGTCTTGGTGCTTAGAGAAGCACAGCAGAAACAGTACAATGTTAGTAATAATATTATCTAGCATTTAAATAGTGTTTTAACATTTGCACTATTTAAAAACTATTAACAGTTATTTCCTACCAATTTCCAAGACAAAGGAGAGATATTTTATTATCTGGTTATATTAGTGATTTCTTTAAATATGAACCCAGGTGCCTTTCAGTAGTGAGTTCAGTTTTGTTATATTCATTTTGATTCTTATCCTTCTGGCTCTACTTTCTTCCCTTGCTATCACTTCATGTAAGTCTTCCCATATTTCTCTGAATTCTTTGTAATTGTCATTTCTTATGATACAACAAATATTACATATGAAACATTTCCTCCAGCCATTCCCCAATTAATTGACATTTCCTTTCTTTCTAGTTTATTTATTTATTGTTGTTACAATACAGAAAGAATTGCAACAAATATTTTTTGTGCATGAGATATTTCCTTTCTTTAATCTCCTTAGGGTTACAAAACCAGGAGCAGTGAGCTCATTTATTCCAAAGGTATGAAGATATTCATAAAATTTCTTTCTGAATTGTTTATAAGCTGGTTAGAACACTTAATAGTAAGGCAGCCAGTGAATAGAGCACTGGCTCTGGAGTCAGGAGGACCTGAGTTCAAATCTGTCCTCAGACACTTAACACAAAAAACTAGCCTTGTGACCTTGGGCAATTCACTTAACCCCAATTGCCCTCCAAAAAAAAGAGCAAAAAAAAAAAAGAAAAGAACACTTAACAGCTTCATCAAATATGTATTAGTGTGCTTGTCTTTCCACAATCCTCCCAATACTTATTTCTGTTTTTATCTACTTTACCAATCTGATGTTTGAGCCACATCTGTACCTATGATGACATCAATTTAACAGTCATCACTCTTTGGGATGACTTAAACAGATTTGAATTTTGTATATTGAATACAAAAGAGAAACTCTAAGCTTCCTAGGAGAGAGGCATGATTTGCTTAGGGCCTGTGGAACGGGGAGGTATTGTGAATAAGTGAAATTAATCTGGAGTTAGTGTGCTTGTGGTAGTTCAGTTTACCACGGGGAACCTTACTCACCCATTGCCCTTCTTTAATATCTTCCATTCTGCTTTCTATATGTGAAATATGAAATCCATTCTTTTTTTTGTAACCTTTGAGCAAATTGTGAGTAGGAGGTGAAAAATATTCTATATTGATAGATCACCCTAAAAGTAATTCTGTTGCCCAATAACAGCCTCCTCATATGCTAAATACCTAGCTTTTCCTTGGAGCACAAAAACATGCCAAGTGCAATCTGCCATGAGTCTACTCTTAGGAATACTGAGACAGTACACTAAGTGGCTAAGTATTCTAAGTACTCTAAGTCACTAGAGCACTGGACCTGTGTTAAGAAAGACCAGAGTTGAAATTCTGCCCCAGACAATTGCTAGCTGTGTAATCCTGGGAAATTGAGGATAATGACAACATATACCTCTCAGAATTGCATATATACTAGTGGCAAAATTCGTTGCAAATGTTAAAGCACTATTTAAATGCTAGATAATATTATTACTAACATTGTACTGTTTCTGCTGTGCTTCTCTAAGCACCAAGACTACTTTCTCAAGGTGTAGTAATGCAAAAGTTAAAGAGCCAGCTGAGTCAGAGATGGTTAGTAATATAATGGAGATTCAAATATATTCTATCATTCCTCAGTAGAGGATACTGAAGAGAGAGAAAGAGAAAGAGAGAGAATGAGAATGGAAAAAGGGCTGAGTTATTTCATAACTCATTTTTATAGATCACAGGACCCCTCAAACAATAGTATGACCAGGAACATTATTTTTTTTTTAGGAACAGTCTTAATGATCTATCAGCCATCCCTAGTCATTTAGTACCAAATCAAAGGAGGACACCTCAAAGGAAAGTGATCCTACTTTCAACAAAATTCTATACCTTACAATATCATTAAAGTGATGGGATGGGGTTGGAAGGGGAGTGTCAATAAATTGTTCAGAGAGTCCTCTATGCAGGTTGCATCATCAAAAAAAATAGATGTAAAGGCACTTCAAATAACCATTTTGTAAAAAAAAATTACATAAATCTAAAATTATTTATAACATTGCTTTTAGTGTTCTATGTATTATTTACTATTTCAATAATTAGGAGTTACTGACATAAACTTAGTAGAAATGTTCTTAAACTGCTAATTCAAACACAGGTTTTCATACTATTTTCTTGCTATCTAGATCACACTAGTCATGAAAAGGACAAGTCTCCAGTAACAATTTAACATATAGTAGCAATCAAGTGTTGAATAGTTGAATACTTTCACTTACTTTTAAAGACTGTATTTCCATTAGTTAGGTTTCTAAAAAGGAAACTGGAAAATAGTAAAGCCAAAGACAGAGAAATAAAAAATCAAAGTCACAGAGACTGGGAATTTTCATTTTCATTAAAGGTATAATCATATTTGCATGAAGATTTTGGAAAGGATGTTGACAAGTTCCAAAAAAATGCATATCTCCCCAGAAGGCATGGAATCTCCTTGAGAGACTGGAGGTAGGGCCTGTTTCCATTTGTTTTGATGGAAGACACAATATTGCCCCAGGCATGCCTTCTTCTCTTGAAACTGAACTGTTCAATAAACTTGAATGAGATGCAAGTCAACAAGCTATCTCTGAGGGGTAGAGTCAAGATGGTGGTGTAGAAGCAGCAAGGACCTGCAGCTCCCACACCTCCACCCTAAACACCCATAAAATGTGAGCCTGGACAAAGCTTAGGACTCTCAGACTCACATAAAATTACAGAAAAAACATCTTTTGCTGAAGGCAGCTTGGCAGCAGGGGCTTATCGCTGCAGCCGGGAGTGGAGGCTGGCCCAGCCAGAAGCCAAGACTTCGGCCAGGCCGGAGAGGTGGGAAGGAGCTGGGCTGAGCTGAGCTGAGCTGGTCCACAGCTAGTTTTCAGAGGAGAGGATCTACAGCCTCCAGCATTTTCACATCTGTCAAGGCATGAGGAACAGGGACGGGAGAGGGGTAGCTCGCACAGGAGCAGAGACTGGGCCAGCCCCAAACTGCAGTCCCGTCCAGACTAGGCCCCACGGTGGCCAGGAGGAGCTGAGCTTCCCAAGCCACAGCTTGAGTCTACTTCAGAGAAGATCTAAAGTACCTGCCTGAGGGGATCTACAAATCCCGCAAACCAGGGTCAGAGATGGTTTATGGAAGTGAAACTTTGAAAATTCATTTGGGGGAGGTAAAGCAGGCTGGCCAATCTGCCCCTGGGGCAAGGAAGCAGTGGGGGAAGGGAACTGCTGGAACCAGCAGTGGCCCCCCCTGGGCTGCTTCAGAGCCCCTGGCCTGCGGACTCCGCATGGGGGCTGAATTGATTGATCAGGGCCAAATACTCTTGCATTGAGAGGCCTGGATCCAGATCGTGGTTTGCGTGGTGGTCCTGGGGTGTGCTTTAAGCAAGCCAAAGCTGGGGGGGCACTTGCAACAACCCCCTAACAGCTCTAGCAGCTAGGAAAACCCCAGTGATTTGGAACAGAGCTTTCCCCCCCTGGAAGCAGAGTTTCACAGAGCTAAAAAAAAACCCAACCAATTAATTGACTTGTCAACATGAAGAAAAGGAGGCAAAATAAGAAAAGCAATAAAACTCTAGAATCCTTTTTTGTGGACAAAAAGGATCAAAGAATGGAACGGGAGGAAGACAGCCCATAACTCAGAACTCCCATACCAAATGCTTCCAAGATAACTGAAGAATCTCTAGAAGCGACACATCAACTGAAAAAGGACTTTGAAAACCAAATAAGAGAAGTGGAGGAAAAATTGGGAAGAGAAATAAGAATGATGCGAGAAAATCATGAAAAGAGAGTCAACAACCTGACTGAAGAAAACAACACTTTAAAGAATAGATGAACTCAAATGGCAAAAGAGGCCCAGAAAGCCAATCAGGAGAAGGATGCCTTAAAAAGTCAAATTTCCCAGATGGAAAAAGAATCTCAAAAGCATTCTGAAGAGAATAATTCCTTCAGAATTAGAGTAGAGCAAGTAGAAGCTAATGACTTTATGAGAAACCAAGATACTATTAAACTGTTACAAAGAAATGAAAAAATAGAAAGCAATGTGAAATATCTCCTTGAAAAAAACACTGACCTGAAAAATAGATCCAGGAGA
>CM053594.1:189773773-189791176 GCA_028646575.1 Pseudocheirus occidentalis
TGGGAGCTGTGGTGCTTTGCTGCTTCTATGCTGCCATCTTGGCTCCGCCCCCTCTCTCTCCTTAGATATTGAATGAGTTTACTAGACATCCAGGGGTGGAGAGTTTGTGTAATTTTCTAATGATTGTATCTTGCAATTAATGATACTTAGTGACTGAATGCTAGATGAGTGGCTGATTAAGTTAATGGTTGCCCCATGAGTGGAAGATTGATTATTGTATTGTAAACTGATTAAATGACTGAGTATTGATTATTGTATTGTGAATTGATTGAATGATTAAGTGAGGACGGTTTCCTCCTTAGGGAAACCAGATGATTATTCCTTTTGTTCTTTGTTCTAAATATTGTGGCCACTGTAATGAAAACTGTGGGGCCATTCTAATGTTCACATGCTATGAACACTATATTGTGATTTTCTGTGATAAGATGTAGTGTTGTGAATATTATATTATAATTTGTTGTGAATGTTTGCCTTGATTTGTGATGGAATATATGGAGTATTGCCTATACTTTATAATCTAAACCTTTAAAGCTGTTCACAGTAGCATTCTTTTGGGAATCTGCTTGTGCATGGTGCTACACATTGCTATTTTCATGTCCATTTCAAAATTATATATGTGTGTGTGTGTGTGTGCGTGCGCGCTTGTGTGTGTGTGTGTGAGTATGATTGGATCATAGTTTACTAAGGAAAAGGCAAAAAGTAGCACCATTATCTGAAGATAAGATCAAGATAAGGACATTGCATACAATTAAAGTTTCTCTAATACATTCTTATATTATTGACTTTGAAAAATGGAAAAGAGATGAAAGTTAAATAATGTAAAACAGTCACCACAATGAAGATACTAAAATAACCCATAAACCACACAGTGAGCAAACACTTGATCGCTTCAGCACACAAAGAAGCATGTCTATGAAGGACATCACAGATTGAGAATGCAAGGTAAAATACTTACATAGGAAGAGAATGGAAGGTTATGAACAGTTTTCTCACCAAATAGCAATGAGCAATGGAAGAAGAGAAGTTTGGTACGGGATCTATTGTTGTTGTTATTCCTAAGAGTATTTGTCAATGAAATTAAAAGGATCACAAGGAAATGTGAAATTATTTAGATATACCAGTATTCTGTACTAGCATAATAATAATAATATCCATGACAATGTAACAAGTATGACACACACATATACATGTATAGTTATTTATATAATTACATATATATTTATAGATAGTTACAGATAGATATAGGGAGAGAAATAGAGACATAAACATATGCACATACATGAATACATACATAAATGTACATTTAAAAAGAGGGAGAAATCATTGCTGAGAACATAATATCAAGGTGAATGGGGAGGAAGATATGATGGAAATAAGTATTTATATAGTGCCTAGTATGCTCAGTCATTGTGTTAAGTGCTTTTTGGAAATATTACAGCATTTAATTCTGATATTATAAAACCAAAAAAATAAATTAAAACATAGTAAGTGAGTGAGAAACCACTAGCAACTTATCTATATACCTACTTCATTAAAATATGAAAAAACAAAATGTATCTTTCCACAGAAAAATTTCTCTAATAGATCATTTTTTTACCATCAAAAAGTTGACTAAGAAATGTAAAGAATAAAATAACACACTGTGTTTCTTATATGTTGACTAAAAAATAAAGAAATCAAAAATTTGACCTGATACAGACAACTTCAGCATTAAGGGCTTTTCTTCAAAGAGATATCTTTCACATACATGTTCAACATGGTATGACATTCTTTAATTCAGCTGATACCACAATAGTTTGGATAAACAATAAACACCTTTTTATCATTAATATCAATGAAGTTATCAAATAGAAAAGTATATGATGCACTTCTGTAAGATTTTTGTCAGTATTTTTGAAGATGTTTCATTCTTTTTTATAAAAATTTCTGCAGGAAAAGACAGAAAGGAAAACGCCATTTAAAAAATTCATAATGTATAAAATATTTGGGAGTCTATCTGTGAAGCATGCTCAGGAACAGTATGAATAAAACTAGAAAGCACTCTTTACACAAATGAAGAACATTCAATAATGGGGAAAAATCAATTGTTTATGCAGAAACCAAGCCAATATAATAAAATGACAATTCAAAAACATAATTACATTAATTAATTTACTTTTTTCAGACTCATACCAAACTACCAGACGATTATTCATAAGGTTGAGAAATATTATGCCCAAATTCCTGTAGAGAAAAAAAGATAAAAATATAAAGGGAAGTCATGGAAGGATTGTAAAGAAAAGGGCCTAAATATATTATATATTAAACTCTACTAAAAACAGTAATCTTCAAAATGATTTCACACATAGGAAGGTCAATCAGTGGAACAAATTGATGATGCAATATTCCTATCTGAAGTAACTGAGCACAACCTAATGCCTGGTAAGTGCCCCAAGTTCCCTGCTACTACTTACTTTTTGGCAAAAAAAAAATCCTGGTGATGATATAGTATAATAATATAAAAGAGTCCAGCCTAAAGTAAATTTAGATCAACATCTCCCACCATATACCAAGATAAACTACAAATGTGTACATAATTAAAGTTAAATGTTAGCTTAAGCAAATTAGAGGAGAACTAATGGAATTACCTTTAAGATCTTTTGATTGCAGAAGAGTGTGAGTCCAAACAAGGTATATAATATGTGACATAAGGGAAAAATAGACAATTATGTTTACTTTTTAAAAAATCTAAACACAAAGCCAATTCAGCTAAAATTAGAAGAGAAGCATATACTTTGAGAAAGTACCTGCAATATATTTTTTTCTGATAATGATCTCCTTTCTAAGATATAAAGAAGTGATTCAAATTTATGGGTAATGGCCGTCAGTTGAGGAATGGCTGAATAAATTATGATACACTAAATTTTTGTAATTCTATTATACTGCAAAACAGTGATAAAGTAGATAGTTTCAGAGAAACATGTGATTTTTATGAACTGATGCAGATGACTGTGAGTAGAACTAGAACAAGTAATACAATAACAACATTGTGGAGAAAACCACTTTGAAAGACCTAACTTTCATCAACATAATTACTAACCATGATTCCAAAAGACTCATGATGAACATACTATACACTTCTTGACACAAACATAAGAAACTCAGGACACAGACATATATTTTTTGGACATAGGCTATTTGAGAATTTGTGTTGCTTCATATGTGTACTTTTATGTAGGTTTTGTGCAGTGTTTGAATGGACTGAATGGGATGGAGAAAAGATGATTTTTTTGAAAATTAACAAAAAATTAGCAAAAAACAAATTAATTAACCTACTGCAATACATCTGTGGTTTCACTGATATGGACATTCTTTTCATTGGTGGAGGTCATAACTCATAATGTATTCTTATATTGCACTATTTTTCTCCATTTTCTACCATAGCTGCTTCACAAACATTTACTCAACCTCCTGGAGGAATTCATCTAATCCCCTTCACTTTTTGAGAGTACCAGTGAACACTTGGACACATGCTTTGCTTATTACTTTTGTATGCCATGTGTATTACTCCTTTATATCTTCCTTATTGGTCTTTATATGTGCCCACCTTCTTTTCTGAGGATGAATTTCCTCAGTCATGTCCCATACTCAATACCTTGAGCAAATATCATCAAGGGAAATTCATTCCATGCATGCACATGCACACACACACACACACACACACACACACACACACACACAAATTGACGAATAGTTATCTTTTCAATCACTTGTAATTGTTGTTTTGTCAAGATTTCACACCAAATAGCATCATTGGAAAAATAATTTATGTTGAAAATATTTAATAACAGGGAGTTAACCTATGCCATAAATGTGCCATACAATTTCCAAAATGTTACTTAGCCTGGTATCCTCATTCAGTTCTTAGACCAACTTGCTTCATGGTAATAGAAGTGTATTATGCATTCCTTATTGGAACAGTCTTCCAGCCTGAATTATATCTACATGTCATTGTCTTTTTTGTATTTCTTAAATCAACAACAAATGAACACATTAGAATATTACATTCTTTGCATGGTTTCTGCCAATTGTTTGACAATAAAAAGGGTGCATGTAATCATTTGCTAAATATTTACTGTCACTGGGGTATGGGGAATGTAGCGTAGCTGCTAGGGAGAAATCCTTCCATTGATATTGATTAGCCATGAGACCCTGGGCAAAATATGTAAACTTGCTAAACCTGTAAATCCCAATTACATGACCTATAACAAAGGGATATTAATACTAAATAACTACTTCATGGAGTTATTGAGACTCTGTGATGAGATTTTTTTTAACACTTTGAAAAATTTAATTCCCTACCTACAGTTTTTCCCTCTCTATGTTCTTTTCTCATATTTTTATTTAGGATACCCTTTACATGCATGCAAATCATTTTCATAAAAATTTTATAATGGTGAAAATGTAGGAATGTAAATCAAGAGGGTATTCTCTTGGTTGCCTTTTGGGGACTCAATATCACCCTTGGGTTGTTTTCCTTTTTCTTATTCCTTTTTATGTCTTTTCCTTCCTAGGACATCGTGTAAAATGATTCCTCAAAGATTTTAAGATTGTGTCACTTTCTGCACGACATTACCACAGAGGATGCTTCTTGGACTAGTGACGCAAATGGACAGTAAGTCCAAAATTGAACAGGAAGGTGAGATTGGACCGGATTGTAATTTCCAAATTGCTCAGTGATAGTAATGAGTCAAAGATGCTCCCTTACCCAGAAATCCTATCTTTGCCATGCCAACATTCTCTTTGCAATCCTATATTGCTGCAGGTGGTGGAATAATATGGTTGAAAAAGAATAAAAATTCTGCGTGAGACAAAGTACAAAGAAAAGTTGCACAGTGGAGTAAGATAACAATGATATATTAATGATCACTTACTTGTAAGTCTTATAAAGGACATAATCCATATGCAATTAGAATGTATCAAGGGCAAAGGGTAACTGGTGGATAGACTGAATGTGGCACTGGCATAGCCCGAATGATAAAAGACCTACAGGAGAACCTCTGCTGTGTTGTATTCATTTATATATTCAACAAGCCCTTATTAATAAGGAACTATGATAGTATATATATGTATATATACACATATATGATAGTATAAAGAAGTAGTCAGCACCCTCAAATGTCTTCATATTTTTTTAAGTGAAATAATGTGTATACGTAGAAAATTAAAGGAAAAATACATAAAAAGTCAGTATGAAGCAACTTTTGATAGAGATAGAGATAAATAGCAAGCATAGAGATTGGGACAATGTCCCTTAAGGACCTTTTGAACTGAGCTTTGAAGGAAGGTAGAGTTTCTGCAAAGTATAGATGAGTAAGGAGTGAGTTCCATGAAAGGATTGGATCCAGTGCAAAAGTATGGAAATGACAAATGGGACATTCTAAATGCAGAATAATAAAGTGAAACATTTGACTGGCATACAGAGAAGGAGAATGATGTGAAATAGAACTGGAAAGGTCACAGGATCATAGATTTAAAGGTGGAAGACACCTTGGAGCTCATCAGTTTTGGTTTCTCCATTTAACAGATTATGAAACTGTGGCATAGAGAAATTAAGTGACTTCCACAGAATCATACAGCTAATAAGAGTATGAGGATATATGCAAGTTCAGGTTTTCCTGATTCAGAGTCTAGTGCTTTATCATTTATACCATATTGCTGCTAAGCACTAATCCTGGAATTTCAAAACCATTCCCTTTTTTGCTTCAATCAGATTCTTCAGCTCTTTCTAACCAGAATTCAGACTCTGCCCTTGTGACTGCTGAGAAGTAAGCTTTTATGTTGTGTAACCCAGAGTCAGAAACTGGCCACCACACCAATTCTCAGCCATTTTAAATGATATCCGTCTAACCCACATCTCCTTCTTACTCTCTTTTATGGTTTGTTTTACCCACAGTTGATATAAGCTCCCTTTTGCTTGGTCACATTTGTATTACTTGTACTTAGGACTGTACCTTCTATATAATAAGTGCTTAAGAAATGCTTACTGAATGATGTCATTTGTTTACTTACTATGTGAAAGGCTCTGAAAATACAGTGATAGCAATGGCATAGACCTTACTTTCAAAGACCTTTAAGCTTTAATGAAGGAGAACCAAAACGTATTCAAGTAATTGATACTAAGATTATAGATTTAGAGCTTCAAAGGATCTTCACTTTGTCCAGTGTGCTTATTTGAGACAGGAAGACACTGAGGCTGAAAGAGGTGATGTGGCTTTCTCAAGGATCAGGTATTTAATAAGGGACTAAAGCAGAAAGTGCACTCATCTTCAAGCATGTAAGGCCAGAACTAAATCTTCTGTGCCACATAACTGCCAGATAGAATTTGACCAGATTGTTAAAGACTTACAAGCCAAAAATATAACTTTATATCTTATTTAGGAGCAAGAATATCAAATCAGTGATATAGGAACATAAATTTAGCATTTGGGTGAAGTATAATTTTGTGGGGGAAATTAAGTATTGAATTGTGGGGAAATTATCATTGCATTGTTTGAATCTTTCCTTACATGCTAAAAACAACAACAACAATAACAAAAACAACTAGACTTGTATTGCTTGAACATCAGACTAATTTAAGGCTTAACCTAAGACTCCAGGTCATACCAATGCCAGAAAACTTCAGGGAACCCAAAAATTGATTCACTGAATGTCCAATTTCCTGTGAAATACATTTTAATTAATAAATGTGAAACTTAATCTATCTGCCTTATTTAAAAGTACAATATGAGTCAGCCAATCAGATCACTGTTTCCTTGCTCCTTTGTTTGAAACCTATATGTGTAACTCCCAGAGGTTTAGGGAAGTAGGCTCTCTTCTTTGCTGAACAACTTAACAAATTCCTTCCTAAATTTCTCCATTGCTAGATTTTTGTTCTCAGCCAACTACTGGGAAAGAGAAAGCATAAAATCAGGGAGACTCAATTGGAACACTATTACATTCATTCAGGAGAGAGAGGATCAGGACTTGAATTGGAAGGGAGAAACTGTGCGAGTGAAGGGAATGCAACAAGGGAAAGATATATTTTGAAGGTAGAATTATCAAGGTTTTTGGCCCTGGAAAAGACATTGTCAATGATGCTTTACTCTTTGATGCTCTCTCTTCTCTAGCTTTTTGTGAGAACCATGAGGAACGACAAAAAGGACCCTGAGAAAAGATAGTTCAATTATGGTATTGAGCATTCAATGGTAATGTTGAAAGCAGTTTCAGTAGAATGATGGTATCTGAAGTCAGACTGCAAAAAAATTAAGAAGAGAATAAGAAAAAATGCAGTGTAGGCATTTATTCAACATGATGTTCTCAAGGAATTTAAGCAGAAAAGTGAAGAAAAATGGACAATGGCTAACTCAGATAATACATTAAGTGGGGGGGTTGTTTCTTTTTATTTGATAAATTTTGTTTTTGAAATTTTGAGTATGCAATGCCTATTTAGCAACTAGAGTAGGATGTCCAATAAAAAAAGGTGATGATTCCAGATGTCTTTGGAAAAGGTATTGCAGTTGGAACTGGAGAATGTTTGTAAAAATATTTTAGTTGGATAGTTAGGAGTTAATTAGATCACAAAGAAAACATGCTTAGTCTAACAGAAGAAGGAGCAAGTATTTATTGAGTACCTATTATATGCCAGGCACATTGCTTAGCACTTTACAAATTTTATTTCATTTGATTATCACCACAACCCTAGGTGAAGGTGCTATTTTCATTCCCATTTTAGAGTTGAGAAATCTGGGGCAGACATAGAATTAAGTGACTTGCTGAGGGTCACATAACTAGTGTATGAGTTCATATTTTAACTCAGGTCTCCCTGACTCCAAGCTCAAGCCTCTAGTCACTATGCAACCTGATTGCCTCAAGTGAAAGTTCTGGAGGTATGTGCATACATATTAGTAGGGGATGGATGGTGATCTATTATGAAATACTGAGGATGTGTAGAAGATGGCTACATGAACATACAACTTGCAAATAGAAAATGCATAGATGGGAAACCTTAGTTAAATTTTAATTTGCTCAATAATTTTCTTTACATCAGATTTGTCAAAGAAGAGTAAGAAGGTAGGAAAAAGAGAAAATAACATCTTTTCTGGGATGCCGGTAAGGATTTTAAAAATACATTTCTAGGAAAAAAAAGTATGAAGAAGAAGGTAATATATTTATAGAGAACCTAATTTGTTTAAGGCACAATGATAGGAACTTTACAAATATTATTTCACGTAATCCTGACAACAACCTTGAAAAGTAAGTGCTCTTATTATTATCATAATTTTACAGTTGAGGAAACTGAGGGAAGCAATGATTAAGAGACTTTCCCAGGGTCACACATCTAGCAAGTCTCTGAGGTCTGATTTGAACTCAGGTCTTTCTCACTCAAGGACCAATATTTTGTCTACTATAGCAACCTTACTGCCAGAAAGATAGGAGGAGAAGCAGAACAATGTCACACAAACACAAGGAAGAGATTGTCTGGAAGAGAGTTGCATGATCAGTTTTGCAAAGTATTAAGAAGTATGAAAACTAAGAGAAGACCATCAGACTTGGTATTTGAGTTTACTGGCAACCCTAGGGGCTTGTCCTTTATGAAAGAATATGACTAAGATTTGAATGAGATGAGATGGGGTTCATTCTTCCTGAATGGAGGGAGCTAGGAGCTAGATCCTCAGAACTCTGGATAATCTTATCATATAGACATTTATTGTAGTCTTTTTAAAAATTTTATTATATTCTATTAGGAAAGCTAGCTGGGGATAGACATTTCAGGATGTATTCCTAGAAAACTGAAATAAGCTTGCATTGGCAGCAGCTTATGGCTACACAGGCTTAGACTTTCTTCATCCTACCCTAAGTATAAAATGGATAAACCTTTGTACACCAAAGCTATGAAATTGATTTTGCTCATAAAAAAGTTTAGTCACATCCAGCATAATGTAGTAGAAAGAAGCCTAGATTTGAGTGAAGGATTATGCTTGAATCTCAGTTCTGTTTCTAATTTAGGTGGCCTTGGTTGAGCATTTAACACCACTGAGCTTTAGCTTCCTCATCTGTAATATGAAGGAGTGGGAATAGATGAACTTCAAAGTCACTCACACCTCTAAATTGATACTCCTATTACCTTCCATTATAGCTCTTTCTCTCCTTGTTCCCCTCTCCCGCACACAAGGACCTGTCACTGTAACATATATCCCAGTTTCCTTCCTCACACTATATTCTGCTCATTATTCTTACCTCTAACAGATGCCGTCCTGCTTCTTAAGTGCTTATCAAACAACCCTACTGTCTCTTTTCACATTCCTATCTGAAACACATGCATAGACATACATTTACATACACACATATAATAGATAATTCTCACATTTTTTCTGACGCATATTTCTGTATAATTCCATCACTGTCTCCCATTCACACTGTTTTCATTTTGTTGTTCAGCCATTTTCAGTCATGTTTGAATCTCTGTGACCCCATGTGGGGTTTTCTTGGCAAAGATACTGGAGTGATTTGTCATTTCCTTCTCTGGCTCATTTTAGAGATGAGGAAACAGAGGCAAACAAGAGTAAGTGACTTGTCCAAGGTCACACAACTAGTAAGTATCTGAGGCCAAATTTGAATTCAGAAACACTTTCTCCACTAGATAGAGGGCCACCTAGCTGACTTATTCTTTACACGATTGATTTCACAACCACCTTCAAACACATTCAACTAATATTCCCTTCACCCCATGGAATTGACATATAGATGTACAATACTATCATTCTTTCACACCATGAGATTGCTACATACATATTCAAATCACAGCCTCTCCTATGTGCTTCTTTCATTCAAATAGCAATGCCCCCCTTTGGATCTGACATATTTATCCCATCATCACTTTTTGGCAAATTTTCTTACATATTTGTGTTTGTTCTTTCATTCTATACTTACTTTTTGTTTCTTTGTTCAGTCATTTCAGTCATGTCCCATTCTTTGCAACACATTTGCAGTTTTCTTTGCAAACATACAGGAGTGGTTTTCCTTTTCCTTCTCCAGCTGATTTTACAGATGAGGCAACTGAGGCAAACAGGGTTAAGTGATTTATCCAAGGTCATGCAGCTAGTGTCTGGGGCCAGACTTGAACTCAGAAAGAGTAATCTTTTGACTTCAGTTCTGGTGCTCTATCCATTGTACCAACTAGCTGCCCCATACTGACTCTCCAATTTCTCTTTTAAAAAAATGTCCTTGATTTTCTTTGTCTTGGAAGTGTTTCATATACTGAGTCACTAGAGCAGCACTGATATATAACAAGCCCCAAAGTGTTTCATAACTAAATCAGTAGAAAGCCTCTTAGGAAACATCACAAATGATATAACTAACCACTGAAGAAAGTTGAGCTCTCAGGCACATAACCATGACTTTGCTGGATCAATTGCCTTCAGTGTGGTGACTCAGTAACCCTAAAGGCAGGATTTCTTGTAATGTTGCCCTGGGCCTTGATGCAGTGTGTTAGAACAGTTTGTTACTTCTATAAATTCAGGTTTTATTGCTCTTCACATTTTGATCCTAATGGCAGGCAGTGAGGAGATATTCTTATCTGTTTTTTTCAGATGAGAAAACACAGTTAGAAGGAGGGTCAGTGACTTGGACAAGATCAGTCAGGAAATCACAGTGCACAAAACAGAGACCAGATCTCTCCCAAAAATCAAAGTTTGTGTTCCAGTAAGCCATATTATTAACTGGTGCAGAAATGTGAGAAACGATGGAAAATGCCTAGGAATTCATCCTTCTAAATTTTGACAAGTCTAAAAGTTGGGCTAAATGAAACAGTAGATACAGTAGAAACTTTCTGTGACATGAAAAATATTTACCTAGTGATATTAAATAACATGTGCAGTGCTCTGAACATATTCCCTTAGTTATATGCAAATAGCAGTTGGCACTCATACTGAAAGCAAGAAACTTGAATTCTATTTCTGGATACAACATTAATTCACGTAACATTACTTGAATCACTTAAGATATTTATATTCTGTTTCCTCATCAATAAAATGAGGATAACATAACATATTGAAAACTAGCTCTATTTAAATATAATTCCAAAGCTTTGCTCTAGCAAGAAGACTCCATTAGGCCTCAACTTCTGGAATGTCCTTTCAAACAAATGTTTGATTGTTGCCTTCAGAGAGTTTATTTTTTATTCATTCATTTTTGACACAGGAATTCAAGAAGACCATATGATAGGGTACAGAGAACTGGGTTCTCTCACTGGAAGGAGACTCCACAGCAACAAACACACACATGTTTGAAGTATATATCACAACCTGTCTATAAATTGTACCTATAGAGAGCTCCTTAAGGCTTAGAGAGGTATTTGTCAATGGCCACACAACCTCTATAGCAGAGACATAATGTATATTGTGGTTCTCCCTGTCCCTATGAATGTAGAAGGCAGGTCCTGATGTAGAAGACAGGTTTCCCCAGAGAAGAACGTGAATTATTTTCTTTGGTTAGGTGAAGGACAAGGTAATGTTGCAGACCACTGTATCAGCAACCACCCTAGCATACCCAGGGCAGCTGCTCCACAGGTTCGTAGATCTGCTTTACTAAAGGAAAGCAACTCAAAATAGGTTAACAATCTTTCTTTAATCAAACAAACACATCATTTACCTTGTTCAGGGGAAAAAGTCAGCACCCTGAACTCCAGAGAATACAAACACAAGTTATAGGCACAAATTGCAAACACAAGTTACAAACAAACCAAGAAATACATCAGCAGATGGGCTTCTAACCATCTGACCATCACATACATTATCTATTCAAGATACTAGAGAGGGAAGCACCAACATCTGGGTTTTTCAAAGCCGGGGGGCTCAACGGCTTCCCAGAGTCTCATCTGGTCAAATCACACAACTCTTCTCAAAGTGAGCCCCAAAGCAAAGCCTCAAACCAGGGCATATATATATATGCTTCTCCTGGGTCAGCCCTCTTGACCCACTGTCCAATTACAAAGCAACAAGGTGTGGCCATTAACCCAAAAACATCAAGCTTCTCACCACGGGCTCCATGTGAACGTTCTTGGAGCCACTTAAGCAAAGGGGCTAGGGGCAGGAAAGAGCTTCAGATTCCCATTACAACCACCAACACTATGACCTCATCCTAGTGGTACACAGGTACCAAACATTCTTGATGTTAAAGAACTCTAGAACTTTCTCAATCCTGGACCATCTGATTTTTGCTATCAACCCAAGGAAACGAAACAATCACCATAGGTAGTCAATTTAGATCTCAGAATTTGATTTAAACAAAATAAACAAAAACAGAAAGCAACCTGAGTATATAAAAGGAACAGAAGGAAGCTTCACACTATATTCCCCACCCCAACTAAATCCTAGGATTATGTGAGTTTTGTTTAAAATAGTCATATTTAATCCTCACAGATAAATTTACTTATGATTCAGAAAATGAGATTTTCATCATTTTGAGCACTATCTATATGTATTATGCTAAACAATGGCAATATCCTGATCAAAAAGAGTAAGTTCCTAAATAAAAATTCTCATTGTCAAGCAGACATAGCAATTATCATATGAGAAGAATAAGAAAATTCTAGAAATTAGAAAAATAGAAATTCTATACTAGATAAGTTGAAAGACCACTACTACATAATGACAGCAATAATAAAAACAATAATATTAATGATAGCTAGACTTCAGTGCTTTAAATTTTGAAAATCACTTCATATACTTTATCTCTTTTCATCTTCATAACAAACTTGTGAAATTTAGTATTATCTCCATTTTGAAGATTAAGAACCTAAGTCTGAAAGAAGTTGATTGACTTGCCCAGGATCCCCAAACTAGTAATCATTGGAAGTAGAATTTGAAATCAAGTCTTCCTGACTCCAAATGAGTCAAGTACAAGAGGCACTGTAGTACCCTGTTACCTCTAAATGCCCAATTCAAGGTTTATATTACTTTCAAATAGCAAGTGTTTCAACAGTAATATGACACAATTGCCTCAATGTGTTACAAAGAACAAACAATAAAGATTGGTCATTCTTTGCTTTTATAAACAGGAAGGATATTGTTTGTGGAAAAATGTTAAATGTTTTTAATTACTCTCTATTCAGTGGGTAGAAAAATGAATACTGGGCTAAATTCTCTCTTTTTTTTACAAATGATGGGCGGTTTTATTTCAATTAAGGTTAATAATAATAATAACCATTACTAGTACTACTGGTATCATTGTTATTATTATTATTATTATTATTATTACTATTAGTTAACCAATGGTTGCACTGAAAACAGAGGTATTGTTTTATTTGGTTGGTTAATTGGTTGTTTTCCTTAAAGCTAAGCTGAGGAAACTCTTTTGGGTAGGTGTTTTAGAGTAAGTGACAACTTTCTAAAGATGAGAAACAGTGAAATAGACAATGACAGGATTTTTTTTTCCAGTGGAAAGAAAATGATGCTCTGAAGAATAGGGACAGAAAAAATATGCATTTGTCTTGAGATTCCTCAGCACACACCCCTCACACATTTGTAACATTTTACCATTTTTACAATTGGGAAAGCAGGAAAACTGCAAAAGCTCTAAGTGCAAATGACCCTAATAACGGAGCATGGAAGTTTTGTGAATTTTCACTATTGAAACTAAAAACTGCCACAGGAGGTTTTGATTTAGCATGTGCTAGTGACAGAAACTTTTCCACAGCAGATAGAGGCTCTTATCTTCAAGTTTAGTACTACCAACACCAAAAAAAAAAGAAAAGAAAGAAAAAAGGAAAAAGGAAAGGACAGTAAAAAAAGAAAGAAAGAAAGAAACAAGTCTTACATAATGATCTCTTTGTCTGCCATTTCTCCCATGATGTATAAGTTTAGGTATTACTGAGCACAGAAAAGGTCTATGATAAAAAATGCAAGGCAAAGAATAGCAAAGTGCTCAGTAATTATTTGCCATTATTTATTTTAAATGATACATTCTGGTAGTAAACATTGTTCCTGATTCAGTAGTACTGACAGCATCTCTAGCAATTTTAAGTAGTAACAATTCTTTTCTACAAAATAGATTAGTTTTAAAAGAGAATGTACAAAAGTATAAGTTGGAACAGTCCTGTTATTTCAGGCACAATTATGCTTGAAATACATGTGCATTTGTTTCGAGCTCAACAGAATGCTGGAGGAAAAAGGAGAAAATAATTTTTCATTGATGTACATGTCCATAATGACACTGTCAGAGGCATATAGAATGTCCTGCTATCTTGAAGAGAAATTAATTATAGAGACATCTGGGAAAGATTATGACATAAGACGTTTCAGCCAAATCTAGACACCTTTTATACCACCTAAAGACCAATGAGAAACTATACCAAAGGGATTAATGGATCAACAACAATGAAAAAGAAGATGACTAATAAAGAATTGTCAATATGATCATACTATCCAGGATTGCCTTAAAGTGGAAGAGCCCAGAAGCCACATTGAGTTTGATTTATGGGCTGTCCTAGGGAGAGAGAGCCCTGTGCAGTTTCTATCAACTCTCTGATCTCATTTTAGTTTCTGTACTTAGGAATCATTATATATGACAGTGGTGACAACAATTACAAAATTATTAAGAATTAAAGTTTGAAAGAAATGCCAGGAGAAGTAGCAGCAGAAGACTTTTATCTGCTTCCTCTAAAGGAGTGATTAAATTTTTTTTAAATACATAAAACATCTCAATAATTAAGAGATCATTTTAGTTTAAAGCGCATTAGTATAAAACTCTATAAGAAGAGAATAATTCTTCAGTAGTTACATGTAGAGACTCAGAGAGGATATATTGGTCACAAAGACTGTGAGTGTGGAAGGAAGGACTACAATTGGAAATGAAAGAAGAGATGAAGTCAAATAAAAAACAGTTTTAGAGCTCTCAAGAAAAAAAAAGTAAGGAATATTTGAATGGCTTAGAAAGGATACTAAAATCTTTACCAAAATAATGGATCCCCTGAAAAACAGAATGGAGTAAATACAATTATGAGATTAACATTAAAAGACTTAAAATTGTAGTGTATATTAAATGCAATATGTACTATTAAAATAACTGCTCTGCAAAAAATTTAAAAGATAAGAAGAGATAATCTGTGCCATTAGACTCATAGAAAACTAGGAAATTAAAAAATGAAAATAACTGTATGATGCATTTTAAGGAATTATTGAAGAAAATATCTGAGAATTATAGAGAATGAAGGTTAAAGTAAAAATATAGTCCATAGAATCACCAGTTTAAAGAAACCTGAAATTGAACACCTCCAGATAAGTGACTGCCAAAAGCTAGACATGACGTGTCAAAAGGGAAAAAAAGTCACAAAAAATCAAGAGGAGAAAAATCATGCATCAATTATCTATATCCTGAGTAATTTAGGAGTAGTCAATCACTAATTTATACAAAACAACGAAAAAGTATATAAAATATTTGAATATAACAATAACATACCAAAAGGAAAAAGGGGGGAGGGGCACAGGATAGATAGAGCAAGTTGTGCATATCTTTAATGGAATCATTGAATTCTAAGCATTTGTACTAAGAAAAGTAGAATAGGGTACAATCTTTGAAACACAAATAAAGTGAGTGAGAAAAACAAGAAAGAAAAATAAGTTTGGATAATTTTTAAAGGACCCAATGATGAGCAAGTATTTACATCCTGAAAGGGGAAGAAAAGGGGAGCAAAGTGTAGAAACATAAGATAGAAAATTAAAAAAAACTAACAATCATAAGCATTAAAATGAATAAAATTAATTTGCTCATAAAATTTATGTATGTTATGGAATAAGCCATATACAAATCAATCAATGATCAATCAATAAATCAAAGCATACATACACACATATACATAGAGAAATATGATAAAGATTCAGTACAGTGCCTGACACATTACAGCAGGTGCTTAATAAATATTTGTTGAGTAATTCATTCATATAGATTTTAAATTAAGAATTGTACTAGATATCATTTCCTTATTGGCATACAAAAATTAAGAAAAATAAAGAAAGCAAAAAAATATTCTTCCACCATATTCAGACACCATTCATTCTTTCTCTGGGGATGGACAGCATCTCTCATCTCAAGTCTTCAGGAGTTGTCTCAAACTGTTGAAATGTTGAGAATAGCTAAGTCATTTAGAGTTGATCACATTTTTTTATTCTGAAAACAAAAAATTCTCAAATCAAAAAAGTTATTAATCCATTGTTCAACAGTGGACCCAAAAATGCTAATGAGACACAAATCTAGAAAACTCTTTAACTCCAGAATTACCTAAATTTGTCACTTTCGAAGGAGAGTGATTGAAATATTGGCCCTCAATGTCCCAAGATCCCTGAAATGAAAGGGAGGCTATACAGAATTGTGTACTAATCTTTTAGTGGACTGCAGGAAGTAGGGTAATTAAATGTCAGCTTTTTTTGTTCCTTTAATTTGGAAATTCTCACATGGGTTAGAGAATTTATCATACTTCTCTATTTATAAAAGTAAAGGTAAATTTTCTTAACTCTGTCTACACCACACATCTGCCACCACTGTGCCTACAAACTGATCAATGAATCACAAAGAATCAACAAATGTGCATTAGGCATTCACTCTATGTCAAGTACTGAGCTGAATATTGGTGATACAAAGAAGTAAAAAAAAGTGCCTATTGACAAGGAACCCATTTCAAAGAGGGAGACAAACTATATGCCTGTCTATCTGTCTGTCTATCTGTCTGTCTATCTATCTATCTATCATCTATCTACCTATCTGTCATCTATCTATCTATCCATCCATCCATACATCCATCCACCCATCCATCCATCCATCCATCTATCTATCTATCTATCTATCTATCTATCTATCTATCTATCTATCTATCTATATGTACATAGACATAGTTATGTTTCTATCCAGCTAAATGTAGATAGACAGATACATAGACACATAGATATAGATAGATACATAGATACATAAATATAATTGTAATTAATTTAAATTTGAAGACCCCTTTTTATGTCAAGTAAGCAGGTACTTAGACCTTAGTAACTAATCAGACCTCTGTGACAGAAACAGAAGGTGTGAACTTTATCCCCTATTGCTGATATAACAGGAAGGGATTGGCTAAAACAGGAAGCCAATGCTGTGTATGTGTATATAAGAAAAGCCCCAGAGAGGGGGGCTTTTCAGAATTTTCTCCTGACAAGATCCTGGTGGAAGAAGCTGTTCTGCTGAGGACAGAGAGAGACAGAAGGGGGGAGGAGAGAGATGGAGACAGAGACAAAGATAGAAAGAGAGAGAGAGAGAGAGAGAGAGAGAGAGAGAGAGAGAGAGAGAGAGAGAGAGAGAGAGAGAGAGAGAGAGAGAGAGAGAGAGAGAGAGAGAGAGAGAGAGAGA
>CM053594.1:189791676-189820480 GCA_028646575.1 Pseudocheirus occidentalis
TCTAAAATGTGAAGCTGGTTTCTCCCTTAGGGAAACCAGCTGATTCTTCTCTTGTTCCTTATTCCTTTCTGTAATAAGATATAATATTGAGACTTTCCTTGTTCTGAAGATTGTATATAATATTGTGAACTGTTGAAACTGTGAACATTGTACTGTGTCTGATTTTGTAATGGAATAAACCAAGTGTTCACTAATACTGTGTAATTCGAATCTTAAAGGCTGTTCACAGTAGCATTCTCTCAGGAATCTACTGCTGATTGGCTTTACACTTACTGAATAGAAGGAATAAAGCAGGCTAGATGTGATTTGCGAAATTATTCACTTGTAATGATTCCAAGCTGCTCCCTAAAACATGTATCACTTTTTGGCATCAGTATTTTTCCAGGAATACTCTAGGACTGCAGAGTATAAAATAATACAATCATCAAAGAATCAAAATTATAGAAAATCCAAAGGGCAAAGGAGATGCTGTGGTGGACATAGAATATGACATATTGATGATGATGACTTTAATGCAATTGGTATAAAATGTACCATTCAGGAAATATGTGACCAGAAAAGGAAGAAGATCAGTCATATGGAGAGATCAAGCATTCCCTCCAATGGCAATCGTGAATTGTTAATAGTCATAGAGGAAGACTTCCTGAGTATGGGGTAAACCATCTACAAGGGGCTTATGAGAAAATATGGATAAAAAACCCTGATGATGGGCTTAGATGAGTTACAATCCACCCAGTTTGAAGAAATACCCCAAGAAGTATTCTAAAATGTGGAAATTTTACTCTGTTAGAAGAAATGGAATCCCAAAACTATTGCAATGTTGAATTGTTCAAAGTTATGTTATTAATTTCATCCCAATGTTCTATTATGTCATGATCTTTTTAGAATTCTGATGTTGGTTCCATTTGTGTTAACTAATATTCCCAGATTGTGTCATGTGTAAATGTTATAAAGATAGCATTGACATCTTCATCTAAGTCATTGATAACAATGTTGATTAGCATGGGGTATGAGTGCTAGAGTTCTCTATTGAAGACCTTCCTTTTTGTTTACTTCAATGTTATTAATACTAGTCTTTTGGTCTGATCTTCTATAAGTTCTGAATCCACCCAACTGTTCTAAATACAGCTCACAAGAATATTGTTAGAGACTTAATCAAATGTCTTGCTGAAATTCAACTATACAATTTCTCCATCTTTCCCTTGATCTGCTATCATAAAATAAAAAATCATAGTAGGGCTATCATAAAAGGGAAAAATAATGGGCTGCATTTAAAATTATGAAATTTAATGGACATAAATGTTGAATCCTTTGCTTACCTTAAAAAATATCAACTTAAAAATTATGGGGAAACATGATTAGAAAAAGATTTAAGGGTATTAGTTAGCTTCAAGCTCAATATGAACCAAGAATATAATTTGATTTCCAAAAAGGCAATGCAATCTGAAAAAAAATGCATTAATAAAATGCAAGAATACAGAACCAAGGAAATGCTATGATGATTAAATAGACCATCCAGAAAATATCAAAAGTACCACTCAAATGATAAATGGGCCATTGGTAACATTGATGCAAAGTTCCAAAAGAAATGATTATCAGGGGGGTGGCTAGGTGGCGCAGTGAATAGAGCACCAGCCCTGGAGTCAGGAGTACCTGAGTTCAAATCTGGCCTCAGACACTTAACACAAAAAAACTAACTGTGTGACCTTGGGCAAGTCACTTAACCCTCACTGCCCTCCAAAAAGCAAAAAAAAAAAAAAAAAAAAAAAAAAAAAAAAAAAGAAATGATTATCAGAAACAATTGTTGACATGCTTTTTATGTATGGATTGAATGCATTGTGTGGTTTTGTGCCAGAGGAGTTTTGAGCTGATTTTATCTATTTCCTATTTTTTTTAATGCAAGAATTATAAAATCATAGAATTTTGGTATAACACAGTGCCTTGGAGATCACCTAGTTCAATCTAATCATTATTCACCAAGAAAATGAGGAAAGAAAATTAAACACATACACACATAAGCACACTCACCTTTACTAACATACATTTTCACATATATACATACACAAAGGATAAACTCTGTGGTTGTAATTTAAGCCAAGCAGTTCAGGATGATAACCATCATATCAATATTTTATAAAAAAAAATGTATTAGACAGAAAATAATTATTTTCTTAGGCATTTTCTTTGTAGTTAGTCTGGAAGTTGCATGATAGTATACTAGCACCATTTGGAAAAAAAATGTTAGTTACAAAGAACATCTGTTTATCAATCATTGCTTTTATTGTGTTTATTGTTCCTCTACACTAATTAAATCCCTAGGCTTGATCATTCCTGTTCCCTCACAAAGGAAAAGAAGAATTGCTGGTTTAACTTTTACAATTAAAGTCCTTAGGAGAAAAAAAAGACATGAAAAATTGATCCCTTTATGAGTTACAATTTAGCAGTTAGGTCAAAATCTAATAAGTTTTTTTTCTAGAAAATTTAAAGAAATTTTATGTTGGAGTATTTTTAACATGTTATATGTGTATATACATATACACACATACATATACACAAATATATTCTTGTACCAAAATGCGTGTTGAAAAAGATTTACCTGTTTTTTTTCTCCCCTTCAGTCATGTATATTATTTGTTGCAAATCAGTCAGATACAAAATATGTCCTCTTGGTTCATGAAAGCTTCTTTGATCTTCATATAAATAAATAGTCTGCCTTCCTCCCATAGGACCCTTCCTTGAAAATGATTTCTTTCATCAAGTAGTTTGTCTCATCTCGGTGAACATCAAGGTAGTTTTCTTCAGAGCTTCAAACAAGCATTTCCTACACATTTACAGGAAATATACTAAACATTATCAATGAGAACCTACTTCACCACCTCTTCCTGGGAAGCTGAGCACAGACAGCAGGAGATTACATGTCACGAACTTTCACACATTGTAGGGGCTACCCTCCTAGCTATGGCTAGTCAGACATTGAAGTCATATGGCTTGAGCTGTGATCTCACATGAGCACACAGTCTTCCTTCATAGACGACCCTTCAGGGAAGAACAGGAGTCTCATTGTATGAAAAGATGCTATCGGATATCTTAATATGGCACTGGGAAGTAAGTAGGATCATGATAGAACAAAGAACCTAGACTATGAAGAATTAAAAATTCAGACAGGAGAATAAACATTTACTCCAGGAAGAAAGGAAATATGTTGATGCAAAATTCAAAAGAACAAGTGCAAAACCCAGAGAGCATACATTTTTTAGTCTGAGTATTTACTGTGGATTTAATGTAATTTTTTTCTGGCATATCTATAACATTCTTTAGTTCTTGAATTTCCATTTGATTTAATAACTTTATGATTCTTAGCAGTGTATGGAACATATTTTTTCCCCCTGGGTCTTCTACAAGATGACCGATTTCTTGCTGAATGAACCAGTCAGCCAGCTGTGAAGCCAATTTTCATAGCTTCAAGAGGCATAGTGCCCTTTTCTTTCATTTTTTTTCTTCAGAAGCTGAGAAATATTTTTAATTGAATCAATCCTGTAAATTATAGCAAGACCAGGAAATGGAATAACATGGTATTTTCACTTCATCACATTTTGATAAAAAGCTGATGGTCCTATTAGAAGAATTTTCTTCTAAAACTAATTTTGTCTGTGGCAAGGTATGAACATCTCAGCATGGAAAGTAGGCAATTATGTAGCAGATATGTAGTGTATGGAAACAGCCAATTCTAATCATTCAAAAACTGAATGAATATTTTTCATTCCAAATAATCAGAATTGTTCATGTAATCTCACCCCAAATCACTTGATAGTTCCAACTTTTTTCTGCATGTTGACAGTATGATAATATTTTATAAAGTACTTTTGTGAACATGATCATCAGTAAACTGTGTTATAATTTGGTCTTCACAAATAACCCTATGAGTAAGGCAAAACAGGTATGACTTTCACTATTTCCTTTTTTATGGATTAGAAAATTTAAGGTCAAAGTGATTTAGCTGCTTGTCTGTGATCACAAGGTTGGCAAATTGCATGAACAAAATGAGAAGCTAATTGCAAAGGGATCTATCCCAGGGCTCTTTCCCTAGTCCCACAATCCTATAGCTTATTGAAACTGTGCACCTTCGGGAGTAAAAGCTCAAGCTACTTATCACAATAGATGTGCTTTACTGAGAAAAAATTACAGGTCTTCAGACTAAGACAATAACAAAAATATAACAATAATAATTATTATTAATATTAATATTTTTATTCTTAGAACTCTTATGTGTTTCCTGAAGAAATGATTGAAATTAGAATAGTATACTGTAGGGTATAGCAAAAGCCACTTTAAAAAAAGTTTTGCCACAAAAGTGAAACAATTGTTTGGTTTACTGGGATATATACCTTTAATCTACTAGAAAATGATTATGGATAATTAGGAAGAACAGTTCTATGTGGTGGGAAATCAAAACATATCCTAGAGTAGGAATTTGTGTTTACTTCACAAGCTAATTCACAGGCTAACAAAAGTATCCAAGATTCCCTTGTATTCTTTTAAGGAGCAAGGTTATGATTCCCTTAATTCTGCTTGGTGTTAGGATTCTTATTCTTTTCCTTATACTACATAAGAACTCTAAAGGAAAAAGGACAGCAGACTTATTGAGATTGGGGATAAATTATCATTTTGCTTTGTCTAATATTATATTTATTTAATTGTGTGCCTATTTTCCTCCCTCAATAGAAAGAAGGGATATTTTAATTCTTTAGCTCCAGGGTGCCTAGGATAGTGCCTGACACATGCTCTGTTTATTGTATTATTGAAATAAACAAAGGATACTTAAATTTTTTTTAATGTCATGGGCTCCTTTGGAACTATGGTGAAACCCACGAAACCCTCCTCAGAATAAAATTCTTATGCTTCAGTTGTTTCATTCCTTTATGATTTTTAGTGACAACTTTGGGGATTTTCTTGTCAAAGATACTGGATTATCATTTCCTTCTCTAGCACATTTTACAAATGAGAAAACTGAGGCATATAGGGTTAAGTGATGTGTCCAGGGTCACACTACCTAGTAAGGCTGGATTTGAACTCATGCCTTCCTGACTTCAAGCATGGCAGTCAATCCACTGTACCGCCTAACTTACCTAAAGTTTAGACACATAAGATAAAATCAATATGATTGCAAAGGAAACTCATTACATTAAAATATAATTATAAAATACTTTGCAAAAGGCCCCAGGCAAAGAACTGAACTAAACTCTTCAAATTTCGCTTCACAATGCTATTAAAGAAATGCTCTCATTGAAAAAGCATCTACTCAAAATCTGAAGTGAACCAACAAACTGAATTACCTGATGCCACTACCACTGTCCAGTGATCATGTCATCACTCAAATATGCTGATAATCAAAGCAAAAAGGGGTATCTACTTTCTCAAAAGCTTTGTGAGGGGACTTCCTGCTTTATCCCTATAATAGTTTTATTTACAGTGTTATCCTGACTCAAACATATTTTCTTCTTTCATTACCCTGCAATCCCAGTGAGGGCAACACATTTTTTAGATCCTTTGCAAAAAGTACAATGCGTATTAAAATTGTTTTGAAAAGAAGATTTGAGGGGTGGCTGCAGGACACAATGAAGAGAGAACCATCTCTCGAGTCAGGAAGACCTGAGTTCAAATCCTGCCTCAGACACTTAACAGTTACTAGCCATGTGACCTTGGGCAAGTTACTTAACCCTAATTGCCCTATCTTCCACCCTGAAAAAAAAACATAAAGAAGAGTTCAATTGGTTTCCTCTATAGGTTATATTCCAGGTTTAAAATATTACGTCACAAATACAAGAAACTTAATTGAAAATATATACTTTACATATGTTCTATCATTCTAAATGCTGTTTTAATATATATTATATTATTTATTTATTTATTTTGAGTTTTCAGCATTCATTTACACAAGATTTTGAGTTATATTTTTTTCTCCCCTTCTATCCCCTACTGCCACCCCAAGATAGTGAGCCTACTGAATACTGCTTTCCCCAAACTTTCTTATGTCCTCCCCTATCACCCCCCTAACTTTCTAGTAGGGCAAGAAGGATTTCTATACCACATTGCCTATATATCTTATTTCCCAGTTGTATGTAAAAAACAATTTTCTTTTAAACAGTTGTTTTCAAAACTTTGAGTTCCAGATTTTTTCCCTTCTTCCCTCCTCACACACCCCCACTGGGAAGATAAGCAATTCAATATGGCTTGCACTTGTGTAGTTACCCAAATCATTTCCATAGTAGTTATAATGGGAATCTAGTTTCTCTTTTGACCCTATCCCCTTTCAAAAATGTTTGTTTCTAACTACCCACTCCTCCAATGTGCCCTCCCTTCTATCATCCCTCCTATTATTATCTACCCCCTATTTTCCTGTAGGGTAAGATACCCCATTCAGTGTGTATGTTATTCCCTCCTTAAGTCAAATTAAATGAGAATAAGGTTGTCTCATTCCCTTTCACCTCCCTGCGCTTCTCCATTGTAACAGTTTTCTCTTGACACTTTTATATGAGATAATTTACCCTAATCTCTCTCTCCCTTTTTCCTTCTCCCAATAAATTCTCTCACATATTAATTTTATTTTTAGATTTCATCCCTTCATATTCAACTTATCCTCTGTCTATGCATACATGAGCATATATATGCCCATGCTCACATATATGTTTATATGCGCACAAACCCTCCTATACATCCATATATGGATGTATACATATACACACACAAACACACATATATGTGTGTATATATATATATATGTGTATATATATGTGTGTATATATTTTTTTTTCCTTTCAACTATCCTCATATTGAGAAAAGTCTCATGAGTTACAATTATCATTTTTCCATGTATGAATGAAAATAGTTCAATTTTAGTAAGTTCCTTATGATTTCTCTTTCATGTTTACCTTCTCATATTTTTCTTGCTTCTTGTATTTGAAAGTCAAATTTTCTATTCAGCTCTGTTTTTTTAACCAAGAATGCTTGAAAATCTTCTATTTCATTGAATGACCATATTTTCCCCTGCAGTATTATACTCAGTTTTGCTGGGTAGTGATACTTGGTTTTAGTCCTAGCTCCTTTGACCTCCAGATTATCATATTCCAAGCCTTTTGATCCCTCAATGTAGAAGCTGCTATGTCTTGTGTTATACTGATTCTGTTTCCACAATACTCAAATTATTTCTTCCTGATTACTTGCAGTATTTTTTACTTGACCTGGGAACTCTGGATTTTGGCAATAATATTCCTAGGAATTATCTTTTTGGTATTTTTTTCAAGAGATGATCAGTGAATTCTTTCAATTTCTATTTTGCCCTCTGGTTCTAGAATATTGGGGCAATTTTCCTTGAGAATTTCTTGAAAGATGGTGTTTAGGCTCTTTTTTGATCATGGCTTTCAGGTAGTCCAATAATTTTTAAATTATCTTTCCTGGATCTATTTTCTAGGTCAGTAGTTTTTCCTATTAGATATTTCACCTTGCCTTCTATTTTTTCCATTGGTTTAGATCTGTTTTATACCATCTTTATTTCTCATGAAATCATTACCTTCCAGTTGCTCCAATCTAATTTTAAAGGAATTATTCTCTTCAATGAGTTTTTTTTATTCTTTTTCCATCTGGAAAATTCAGATTTTCAAGGCATTCTTCCCTTCATTCTCCTTTTTGGCTTCTTTTGCCATTTGAGTTACTCTAATTTTTACGGTGTTAATTTCCTCAATGTATTTTTGGGTCTCCTTTAGCAGGCTGTTTACTCTCTTTTCACAATTTTCTTGCATCATTCTCATTTATCTTCCCAATTTTTCCTCCCCTTCTCTTACCTGATTTTTAAAGTCCTTCTTGAGCTCCTCCATGGCCTGCAACTAATTAATATTTTTTCTTAGAGGTTTTGGCGCAGGAGTTCAGACTTCACTGCCTTCCCCCCACTCCATGTCTTGATCCTTTTTGTCCCCCAACAAGGATTCTATGGTCTGTTTGTGCTCCCTCTGCTTGCTTATATTGCCAGTCAGTTACATGACTTTTGAGATCTTTGCCATGGTAGAACTCTGCTCCCAGAATGGTGAGAGCTTTGTCCAAAATCACTGGGATTTTCACAGCTGCTGGAGATATTAGGAGGGCACCCTCTACACAGCCCCCACAATCTCTGGGTTACTGGCTACACACCCCAGGACCACCCCACACAATCACGATCCAGATCCAAGCAGGTTAAAGGAAGAGCAAATATCCTCTAAATTGTTGCTTGGTCCCCCTCCAATATGCAGATCAGAAGCTCCTAAGGCAGTCCCAGGGTGGGCCACAGCTGATGGTGACTCACTCACTTGAAGTCTGCTCTGGCTGCCAGAGTGGATCCAGAACTAAATCTGGATGCCAGACCTTCGTCTTCATCCAATCTATAGACAGAGCTAAGACTTGTGCCACTTCACTCTAGAATTTATTCCAGGTTTATACCAAACCATTAATCACTTCCATTAAATTTGATCATTCAAAGGACTCCAAATCCCCTAACTGTACTTTCCTACATGACTTTTAAGGACATCGGGAGAGACTTGATCCTCTTACTTGCTGAAACTGAATTTTGCTATGATTATATATTCCTATTCTACTATATCTTTCATGATAGCATCTCTGATAAGTAGTCATCCAAGTGGTCCTTGAAAATATCCAATGATAAGCAAATATCCACCTCCCAAAATGGTCTATTCCACTTCTTATCTCTTCTAATTGTTAGAAAGTTCTTACCTTGTACTGAGTAAAAAAGATCAGCCTTACAATTTCAGCTTGTAAACTTCACTTTTTAATATGCCTTTGGAAGACAAGGAAAAGAAGTTTAAACTGTGACTCATTTCTAGGAAGCCTTGGTTTCTCTCTTTAATATTCATATAATATATGTTCAAGCACTCTCTAGCTGATCATTCTCCTTCTGAAAAATGTTGTGCTCAGAAATGAACAAAATAACACAAATGTGTCCTGATTTAGACAAAGCATAGTGAGGATATTTCTTCCTTCATTCACATCACTGTGCTTAGGGTAATCCAGGCTAAAATCATATTACTATTTTTGGATGCCATGTTGAAATGCTAACTCAAATTCAACTTGGATTTTACCTAACCTTCTCTCCCCCACCCCCGGTTTTTTCACATGGACTGCTCTTAATCCATACCTTTATCATCCTTTACTTTTATGATACTTTTTTTAAACTCAGGTTTTAAAACTTGATAATTTTTCACAAGTTAGTACTTATGAAGCATAATCAGAATTAGTTTATTTTTCTCTGGGAATTTTGATTCTACTCTCCAATGTATTATCTCAGCTCTATCATCTGCAATTCAGATACTTATGTTACCAATGTTTTAATGCAAGTGATTAATCAAAAATGTTTAACAGAGAAAAGTCAAAGAAAGATCTACTCTGGCAAGTTCTACATTATAGATATGCTTAGAGAATAAATAGGATAGTAATGTTTGGGACTGTTAAAATTGGAGTTTACAGCACGCATAGAGTTTAAAAAATTCTCATTCTGCTCACCACTGACAAAATAAGCCTTTTTCTGATCTGTTTCCTCATATTAAATGTAGACAATAAAAATTATTATTTTAAGAGAATAACTTTGGTTACTCCCTGGTGTGTTGTATTTGATTATCATGACAGGAAACTAACACTGGTGGTGGTTATTCCTGCCTATTTATCTCATTTATTTTTGAACTAAAGAATAGCAACAATATTATTTTGAACAGTTTTGACTGTGACAAAAAGTAAAGGGGGGTATATTATCATTATCTTAGTTTACTACAGTAAACACCACTACATAGTCTAACACACTAATAATAACTTTTTGTTCAATAACCTCTTTTTTTAAAGAGTTCAACATTCTTCATAAAATGCACTAAATTTGCCAAACACCCATCCCTTTAAAAGAATCATTATGAAAATAATCAATCATTTAGTGGACACTTACAAAAAGTCTACTGTTTCCAAAGCACTGTGCTAATTGATGGTGATACAGAGAAAACAATAGGCAATTTCTGTCTTGAAAAAGTTTGTATTCTGTTTAGAAACTTTGAGAAATACAGGTATGAGATGTCCAATACCACCCAACATAATAATACTATAGAACATGGCTCCTAATTATTCCCATTCACTACATTACTGGATTTGAGTGCCTCTGTGGTGAGAAATGTTTGGTTTGCTCCAACTTCAAAATGACTTTCTAATTCCATCTTGAGGAGAATGCCATATTTAGTTTTATTGTCAACCTTGTATGGTCTGTTTAACTTGTTCAGTAGAATTAGTTACAGTGATAGTTACAGCTCTTCACTTGCTCTTTTGGAAATAAGAGCATTGATCAAAATTTAACCTCAGTTTTCTTGATTGTGTTCAAATGAAAACAGAAAGCTTTTATCATACTTTGAACTGGGGTTGTTTAAATTGTTGGAAGTAATTTTGAAAATATTTTGTCTAAATTGGACATGCTTATTGAAGAAAATGATTGTATTTGTTTTGCTTCCTTCTCTGACGTTTAATTGTCATCTAAGGGCTAAGTTATTTCCTTATCTTTTTTAGTGTGAATGGTATCCCCTTTCCAGTCAACATTCAAATAAACAATATAATCCTTGGGTGAGTTACCCTGCAGTAGGAATATGTTTCTATTATTACACACTGTTTGTTTTTGTTATGAGGTAGGTCCGGTTGCTCTGTCTTACACTATTCCACATTATACTTAGACTAAAATGGCTATGCTTCAAAGCTTGTGTTTGTGAACAAAGAAACACTCTTCCTATTTTGAGCACCAAAAGTAAATAGGGATAGGTTTCTAGGTCACTCTAAATGTTAGGGCAAACTACATTGTACAGATGATAACTCAGACTAAATGTTCAAGTTGGTACAAACTAACATTAGAATTCTGAAAATAACTTGGAAAAAAACTGAAGGCCATATAATTTCTCATAGGCTCATCACATTTGCTTTTCTCACCAGGACCTTAAATTCAAATTCACACATCCTTTGAAAAAATTAACATCATTAAATTTTCTTAGTCTCAGGAGTACATGTATTCATGCGTGCAAACACATGTCACACACACACACATACAACTACTTAAAGTAAGATGTCATAGAGCTACATAATTTTTTTTGTAGTCACTTTCTAGAGTTGTCAATCACCTGTTGATACAGGGTCACAGGAAAATTTCCAATAGACTTTTGTGCACTCATAGAAACTTATACTCCTGACTTCATAAGAGCCTCATTTCATAGTCTAAATCCCTTTTTTATTGTTATCTCCTAGCTTTTGCCACCACCATGTAATGGAATCATAGGACTTAGAGCAAAGAGAAACATAGAGATCAACTGGTCAAATGTCATCATTTTACAGAAGAGGAAAGTTAGTCTTAGGGTAATTGAGTGACTTTTCTAAGGTCACAAAGTTTGTAAGAAGGAAAGGAAGGATTTAAATCTCTGACTTTAAGTCCAGGGCTCATTTCATTATGCCATAGACATCTAGAGTTATCAAAAATATCACAGATAATATGGAGTAGTACAACCTGTCAATCTTTCTTATAAGTCATTTGATCATTATCCAGTCTTTGCTGGAGCATCTCCAAAGAGAAGAAAATCATTACCTCATTAGTCAACTGATTTGGGGGGTAGTTCTAAGTTTTAGGAAACAATTACACTTGCTCAAAATTAGTGACAAACCTTTCTTTTGCACCTTTTGATTCTAGTTGTGTCATCTGGAACCATACAGAATAAGTCAAGTCCTCCTTCCACATGATATCTTTCCAATATTTCAATGTCTGGTAAAAATCAATCTTTAAAGACTGGATTATCTCAAACCTCTCAACCTTCATGAAAAAAATATAAAATTGGAAAGGATGTTATTGAAAAACAAACTTGAGATAACAGGGTAGAAAATTTTAATCAAAATCAGTTCTCACAGAGGAACGAGAATCAGTCAAGGGCAGAAGTGGCATACAGTGTTTTCCCAGAATGGATATCCATTAGGACCCTGAAGAAAATTCAGTTTGAACTTGTCCAAACTACATTGGTTACTGACTAGGGAGTGAAAAATTCTATAAGTTCTTCAAAGAGTCTCCATATAAATCATTTTGTCAGTGATTTTCAACTTCATTCATTCAGTGCATGTGCATGCACATACATACACAGAGATGTTGGCTTCTTTAGCTTCACTTGCTTCAGTGGTGGGATGTAGGAGAAGATATGCTGATTGAGCATGTTAAAGAGTAGGGTTTTTGGCCTAGTCTTTTTTCAGCTCATCTGACTTTTACACTGTTTAAGTTCTTGGTTTTCTTCACCACAAAAACAGCTGAAGTTATTTAATTGTTTGTACATAATCCAAACTTTGAAGAGTTTTGAGAGGAAAAGGAGATGAGAGAAAATATATGGACATCCAGATTTGCTAATATTTCCCAGAATTAGGCTATTCTTTCAATAAACTTTAACTTTTGAGATCATCATTGTCTCCTTCCCGTACTTCACAGGACCACTTATTTCTATTCAGGAAGACTATTTCTTGTTCAGCCATTTCAGCCATGTGCCTCAGACCCCACTTGGGATTTTCTTGGCAAAAATACTTGAATGGTTTGTCATTTCCTACTTCAGTTTATTTTTACAGATGAGGAGACTGAGGCAAACAGGATTAAGTGACTTGCCCTATGTCACACAGTTAGTGCCTGAGGCCACATTTAAACTCAGGAAGATGTGTCTTCCTGATTCTAGGCCTGGCACTCTATCCACTGCACCAACTACCTACTAAAGGCAAAGGTTTCTCCATAGACATCAGTCTTATTTAAACTGCAGCCAGAAAAATCACATAGATTCCTTTTTGCAATAACTTGGCCTTGACATGTATCTATGGCAAGAACTACATTAAGATTAAAATCAAATCACCAGTATCAGTATACAGCTGATGCTTTCTTTCAGAGTCAAAGCTAACTTCAAGAGAGGCCAGAACAAGCTTCAAAGGGAGAATCCTTTTAGCTTCAATCGCTATTCCTCTATAATATATCTGATGGTTCCTAATCCCTCTTTGCTCCAGCACCCTTGAAAACAATTATTATTGGTATAATTTGGAAAGGCACAGATTCTAATTCATGCTTATAATTCTAATTTTTTTGTTGTTATTGTTTTTGCACTGGTTGCAATTTCATAATCATAGTGTACATCCCATACACTATGAGTCATTTATACAATTTGTTGATCATTGTGTGTTTTTTATATTGCTGAAGGTAGGTAGTGACAGCAACAAGGGAGAGCATCCTTTCTGTCATCTAACAGTCAATAATAATATATGAGTAATTATAATTATCAAACTCATACTTTTTGAGATAGTCAATCAGTGATTTTTTTTATTCTATGTATGAGAGTCAGCCTGTTTCAGAAACAAAGACTATAGATGTCATTTTATATCAGTCACATGTTATATAAGATTAAATTATACACTATAAATTATATAAGCTTTATAATACAAAGTGATGCTTCATTATGGCATCCAGTTGATGACAAAAAAAATACTATTTCCAAGGCACTGTATTGGACACTAGGAATAAAAAGATGAAACAATATGATCTTTGTCCTTAAGACATTTACAATCTAAAGAAGAAAATAAAATATACTCAAACATTTATGATACAAGAGAGTATGTGATAAGGGAGAAGGAGAGGGTTATACAGCCTGCTATAAGAAAGATAAGAAAAGAAAAAACGTTTCTTTTCTGAGGCACCTGAAATAGACCTTGATGAAAGAGAAATGGGGAAGAACAGGGAAGAGTGTGTTTCAGATGAAAGGTACAGCTATTGTGAAAACAGAGAGGTGTAAAAAAAGGATGACTGAAATTGGGGAACAAGTCAAAGTCCTGTTTGGCTGGAATAAAAAGTTCTTATAGGGTAAATTAGTGCAAAATGACTGGATAGGTAGGTTGGAGTGATTGTGGAAAGCCATATTTTAAAAAATATATTTATCTCATCTTCAAATGACACAATAGAAACTTAATATCTTAGCCCAAGGTAAATAGAGTCTCATTGATGGTTTGTTTGTTTGTTTAGTGGGCAAGAGGGGGTAGTAAATGGTCAGATCTAGACATTGGTTGATTCTCTTAGAAGCTATAGGAAAAACAGATTGGGGAAAGGAGTGGCTAGAGACAGGAAAAAAATAAGTGACTACAAGAGTCCAGAGATAATCTAGATCTGAATAAAAACTGGTGGCAGTGTGAATGGAGAGGGAAAAAATAGAAATCAGAGTTACTAAAAAAGGAGAAACAATAGAACTTGTCAAATGATTTAAATGTAGAGAGTGAGGCAAAGGAATAGATTGGGGGAAATGAGGGGAAACCTACTCTGAGGCTTTGTTCCTTAATTAATAGGAAACTGGTGATTCCATGAGCAGAGATATTGAAGGAGGGCAGGCTTTGGGATAGAATATATAAATTCTGCTTTAGGTATGCAGATTTTGAGGGGCTGGTGGGATATAACTGGGAAGCTGTCTAGTGGGTAGTTAGAGACATGGTAATGGATTTCAAAGGAGAGATCTGTGCTGAACAGATAGATGTGGACACCTTCTGCATAGAGGTGAAAAAAGTAGGAATGGATGTAGTCACCAATGTACAGCATATAGAGAGAGACCTGACAGCAGAGCTTTAGGGAATGCCTACACAAGAGGCAAGAGAAGAAAAATCATCCAGGAAGGGTACCTCAGAAGAATCAATCATTGGAAAAGGGCCAAGAGAAGGAATGGAAGCAAGGGAAGCAATATAATATCAATGAGGAGTTACAGATGCTAGGAAATATTACAATTTGTAGGCTTTTTTAGATGAAAGAACACATTCCTTTTTTTTTGACTTCTTAAAAGATGGGTTCCTTAAGCTTTTCTAGTATTTCTATGTCTTCAACCAAAAAAATAAAGATGATATATTATAAGAAACATTTGTCCTATTCACCTGCCCCTAGACTGGGACAAAATGCTATTTCACACTTTAAATCTAAAGTATTATATTCTTGCTGGTGTGGTCTGATTGATTACAGTGAACATGGAGTCTAATTTTAAGTCCATTCTCTGACTTTATAAATGGTAGAAGGCAGATACTATGATCTTGGTATTCATTTTTCTTTCCTGCATACCCCTTGTCCACATTTACATACTGTTTCTCCTTCTTCTTACTGAAAATAGACATTTTATTTTTTAGTTTTCAAGAGATTCCCATCTTCCAAACTTACTGCTTTTGATCTCAGTCTGCAAATACCACTGTCATGAGTCATTTCCCCTCTTTACTATCTGTCTTTCCCTTTTATTTTTCCTTTTAGTTACTCCAAAAGAAATTTTAAACAGCAATCAATGGCCTAGATGTCAACTCCAAATAATACTTAGGTTTTAGGGGGCTTTAGTTTTGTTTTGTCTTAATTGTGAGAACTGCTTGTTCCTTTGGGAGTCATTAAAGCTTTAGAGTACTTAAATCTCAGTACTGTTGAACAAAGGGACATCTGCTGGCTGTGGCAGCTATTTGGCGGTCTTCCCTGAGACCACCCTACCCAACAATAGCAATAACCCTTTTTTTTACAGAACAGCCATCTCTAAGTGTCAGTCCATGAATTACTGTGTTTGAGCTCTGTAAAGGATTGACCCACAAGTCTCTGAAATTGTCCATCAATCAGAAAATTTTAGATTCAGAAGGGACCTCAGCAATCCTCTCATCATTGAGAAGTACCCATTTACTTCCACAAAGCTTTTTTTCTAGGATATTACATATATGCATGGAAAATTAAGAAGCTGTAAAATTGTGTTAGGTGAACATTCAGTATAGTTCTATTTTTTAAAATTATTATTTGAGTAATCATTAAGTATCAATCATTTCAGAAATGAAGACCCACAAAGGCAACAGGGAACATGGAAAAAGAAAATTGGACCTTAAATTAGAAGACTCAAATTGGGGTCTTAGTTCTGCTCTTTTCCAGTTGTGCAACATTTGGAAAGTGACTTAAACTCTATGAGAGATAATTTCTTTATCTATAAAATGAGGATTCTAATAAGCTCTGCCTTATAAACATTCTAACTTTGTAAGTAGAGTACTGGACTTACAGTCAGGAAGGTCTGAGTTCAAAGTCCATATTCCACGGACAAGTCACTTTGTTATTTTAAGTCTCAATTTCCCTGTTCATAAAATAAAAACAATATCTCTAGTACTTTCTAGTAGGAACATTTTGAGGATCCAATGACAGTTTTTTTTTCATTCCAAAAGTGCTTTGCAAACCATAAAGTACTACATAAATATCAGTTATTACTACTACTAAATGCTTTACAATGATATAAAAAAAGAATCCCTGCACATATACACATACATAACTATGTGCTTATATACATATAAACATGTGGATGCACACACAGATAATCTGAACACCCATTTTTATGTACATAAATACCTGCATATATGTATGTACACACACACACACACATATGTTATTTGTTTTAGCAGCCACAAGTTCCCCAACCATTGGGTATAGGATGGTTCTGAAAAGAAATATTTAGTATGAAACGCTTATCTCATGACTTAATGTCTTATTGTTGGGGAAGAGCAAGTCAATATTTTTTTTAACTTTTTCAGTGTTGGGGATCCTTTTTCAAAATAATATGTTCAAAAGAATAAAGTAAAATTCATATCTATCTCTTTATATGTGAGTATAAATATAGGTTCTGTGTCAATAAATTAAAAAAGAACTATTTATTAATCACCTACCCATGTACCAGGCACTTGTACTAGGAGGTACAAAGTGAGGCAAAAAACAGTCCCTGGAATCAAGAAGCTTATAATCTAACAGGAGATATATTTATCTCTCTCTTTCTCTACCTATCTCTGTTACTTTCTCTGTTTATATCTATCCATATAAACAGGCATACACATATATGTATAACTATACATGCATATTTAAACACAAGTTCATGATACTCAGTCCAAGAACCTCACCTAAAGTAATACACTTATATTTCTCATTATTAGTAACTTAATGAACCACTGTGTACAAGGCTAAATTTGGGGGAAGGATGGATAACTAATGTCCTTCATTGTCCACAGAAAATAAATAGAAAAAGAAGTTTTCCAAATATCTCATGAAAGAAGCATTTTAAAGAACCTATTATCTTCTTCTATAAAGGTCCAAAGCAGAAGTAACATTTGTATTCAAATTTCAGATATTTCTCTTTCTTTCAACATGAAACCAAATGCTTTCATTAGGCTCTAAAGATTGTGGCATCTACACTATGCTCTATTTTGGTGGTTGATGGGGTGGGGGGAATACTGTTGACCTATCTCTTGTGTTGATATGCAAATCAATTTTTCTTAAGTTCAAAATCACTAGAATGTCAAAATTTATACCCTTTCCCTCTCCTTCCCATTCTTCACTTTCCTTCCCTCACCTTCAAAAATCTGTTAAAATGCTTAATATTTCTCTTTACTTAGAAACATATGGGAAGGTAACTTTCCAAAAGGGATAACTTCCAAGCTCTTTTTTCTATGTATTTTCATGTGAAAGAAATGCCAAGATTAAGGACTTATTGGACCTGGAAATTTAAAAACAATATTTAGTGTATTTATTAACCTGAAATAACCAACTTAGTAGGGTAATGAAGCAAACAGAAGACCCTCTGTCCCTGACTTCAACATCTTTGTTCAACACAATTAAAGCACTATAGATGAAAGTGGCTTCTCTCACATTGAGTTTACACTTGAGGAGCTAAGAATGAAAAGAAAAATGAAGTGTGTAGGTTTTTTCTTTCTGTCTTAGAGGTCATTCAAAACCAGACAGGTTGTTTACAAGACAGAAACTTATTGCAATTGAAATAAATGATCCTGATAACACAAGGTAAACTCTGTCCATTCATTTTATGTATATCAGTAAGGTGGAGTTCAGTCTTGGATTTTTTTTTCTTTAAAAATATTTGACATGCTTTCATATTAAAAAAAAAGTAGTGTTAAAAGCAAGGTTTTGTCAGGGACCTATTTTTCAACCACTGACAGTCTGGTAAAAAATGACAGACAAAAAAATACAGTGATAAAAGGCTTCTCTGTCTCTTCTCAACTAACCACACTGATACTTGACTAGAGTGAGGAAAAACAGTTTGTTGGAAAAGTTAATCGATCATAAACTTAATAGCTAATTAACTTAATCTCCTCCACCCTCCAAGAGCAGGGGTGAGTAACTGCAATTTGCTGTTGAATTTATAGAAGATGGTTTCAGGAGGACACGGGTTTTACTCTAACATTTAGCCCAGTACCTAGAATGGTGAATACTTACTAAATACTTTTTGTCTTGATTTGTCATTAATCACATTTATTTTAATTCTGGAGTAGACTGGGGTACTACAAGTAGCTGGGAAATTATTTTAATGAATCTTGAAGATGGTCCATGCTCCAATCTATCAAGCTAATTTTGAGTTAATTTTAAAGAATAAAGAAATGTTTCTTTTGGGGTAGAGATTTTCACCACATGTTGAAAATGCATCTGCCTTCCAGAGGATTTGACATTCAGCATTTTCCCTTAGGACTTGGGGGTTTTCATGATGAAATGAGAGACAGAAAATAATTATGTAGGTCACAATGATGGCCCTCATTGTTAGCAGATTGTAAAATATTGTGCACAGAACCATCTTTTATCAATATAATGAAGTAGACAAGTTTTCTCTCAAGTGTTCCTAAATCCTTCTCCAAATTCCCTTTCCAAGTCCTATAACATTTCCACCCTGACAGACAGCCATTCAGGTTCTCTGTAGAGGACCTGATAGATATAGCCCCTACATCTTCCTAGCTGACCAAGAATTTCTTGGATAGTGCGTCTGGTTACAAATAAATTCTTTTTCTTATTCAAATTGCTCATTGACTCAGGATAACAGAACTCTGGGAGAGAGCATTTAACTAAACTAATCATAATTTTTTCTTCTTCTACATAGTCTAATCCAGAGCCACTGACCTACTTGATGCTTTTAACAGGAGGTATTCTGTCCACTGTCTGACTCCTTGCCTTCCTGTTTACTGTCCCTCATGCCTGGAATGTTTCCCCTCTTCATCTCTGGCTTTCCTGACTTCCTTTAAGTCTCAACTCAAATGCTGCTTTTTGCAAAAGGCCTTTCCTAATCCCAATCTCCCCCACATTCCTCTCTCCTCAACATGCTCCCCCTCCCAATAAATTATTTTCTATTTACAATGCTCATAACTTACATGTACATGTATGTTTTAATGTCTCCTTCTTTAGAATGTGGGCTCATATAGGGCAAGGAAAGTGTTTTTGCCCTTCTTTGTATACTCAGGGTTTAACACCATGACTGGCATATATTAAGCACTTTGTAAATGATGTTGATGATGGTAATGATGGTAGGATATATAGTAATACTCATTCCAGTGGCAAACAAATCCTTGATAAGTAAAGAAATAGGAATTTTTCACCCTGACTTCAGAAGATGAAAATTCTTATCCTCAAATATGGGATTTCAGTTAGTAACGTATAAATTCTACTTATGACCCCTCAAATAGGGGACCAGGACAGCTACCTAAGACCTCATCTGCTTGCTTAGGAAGCTTCCTCAGAATTCCATGTTGAGACTATTTGTCCAACTCTTCTCCCCAACAAAATGTCACATATGACTGGCACCCACTAACCACAGGACAAACAAACACTCGAGGATTTCCATGTTTCCCAGGTGGGAAAACTGAAATAATAATAATAGCCTTTGAAAAAGACCAGACCAAAACATTTCACAATGAAGGAGGTCTGTCCACCACCCAACTGTGAGGAGCACCATTACTTATCTGTTGCAGCATCTGTTCCTTCATATATGATCTGAAATAAATGTAACTAGATCACAGCCTGCACTCAACAAAGCAGGTTTTAATTACTGCTACAGCAGTACACTTTGTAATTGTACCTCTACTAAGTCGTTTGGAGCATGATGAAAATGCAGCAAGGCAGATTGGTCATGAAACAATAAAATACATTTTTAAAAATTGACTTTCCTTGTTAATTATAAAATACTCCAGTCATAAAACACAAATTACCAATATCATTTTTAGTTTGCAGCTTTGTTAATTTTTTTTCAAGAAACTATCAGTCAACCCTCCCAAAGGACATGAATGAAAGATTTATATAAGTGTATGTAATACCAGCTTTCTATTGTCTAAGTTTTCAGAATAATAAGTTCTATTTTACTTTTTACTTTGTAATTTAGACCATTTCTACACAATAAAATGTATATGGACAGTTTGCAACATAAAGCAAATATCTTTTTTATGCAGTTCTCATGAATCATTTGTAAAATTTACTCATTTCTCTCTGTTTTCATAACAGATATAAAACCATGTCTGGTTAGGTCTAGAATGCCATGTAAAAGTAGAAATGTGAAGTCAATTTCCTAAAAAGTTCCAACAAAATGCATTTTAGCTCAATTAATACATATTTGAACTAACAGCACTTTTTAGAGTCTGTCTGGATAATTACCTGAACCATCTTCTTTTCTGGGACACTGTAGATCTGACTAGTGAATTTCTTATATACGATTTTTTCTCAAAAAGACCAAACAAATATCTTAAAGACATTAAATGTGAAAAATCATAATACTAGTAAAGCAAGGATTATTTCATAACTTTCAAGGAAGTTTATGAACAGAGGCCCTTACAAAAGACCACCAATGGTGTCTGACAAAAAGAGTTTATTCTCCTGACACTCAGGCAAAGGTTGCTATGAGGTAGCATATAAAAAGTGCTTTTTTTAATGTTTAAATGAGGGGAGTTGGGTAAATTGCATGCATGGATTTCAACATATTCACATACTTTAGGTAATTGTACTATCTGCTGAGGTAGAAACAGAACCAGCATTTTGACAGGAGCCTATCAGGCAATAATGTCAACCTTCTTCTATCATTTACAGAACTATGGGCTCCAAATAGTTGGGAAAATTTTTAAAAAGCACTTGCAAGGAGGGCTATTTTTTTCCTTAAACTTTGGATATCTGGAGATACCAAATACATATTTGTATACTGTACACCAAATTAGCTTTTGCAGAAATGCTCATTTAAAGCAATTCATTTGAAAAGTGAGGTTAAATTGGCATCCAGCCTCTCTTCCTTCTAATTTGGTTGCTGGACTACTTTTCCCTAAAACACTGCTTTTATGGAGTTTCTCAGACACTTTCATTGGCTCCCCAGTCTGATGGTATCAAATCTAGACTCCTTGATCTTTGCTTCATGATCATTTATATTTAATCTGGGATTTACCAGCTAGAAGTCTTTCTCAAAGACCAAGTCTTAAAATCAATTTGTTTTAGATCTCAGTGACTGGCCAACAATAGGTTCCTGCCCAAGAACCACTTAATGGTTACTTTAGGGCCTTCCTGGCTCAGAGTAAATGTAAGTAGTAAGTAACTGTTTCTCTTCTGGTCAACAAGCCTGAGCATCTTCCCCTCCCAGTTTGAGTTCCTTTTTTTTTTTAAATTAAAGGGGCATTGATTCATTTCTTAAAGAGGACTGTTCACTGAATGGGCCTTGCCTCACTCAAAGTGAGTACTTGAAAAGACCTTAGCCTAAAAAGGTCACAGTCTCCCATTGCATCCTAGGTCATTTCTCGTCATCCTGATCAATATCTGGCCACTGGACTCATGTCTCTGGAGGAAAAAGTAAGGCTCGTGTTCTTGTACAGCCCTCTCTCAGTCAAATCAAAGTCAATTGTCAGTCATGTCATCATCAACCTGATGTCATGGACCTCTTTAAGAACTAAAGACAAACCACATATACTGACTCCTCTTAACTATACAATATTTTCTCCAATTTCTCATCATTGTCCACTTTATTCTCAGACCGTTCTTTACTACCCATCTTCTGTTATATACATTTTCTCTTCTATTCCTTTAAGTTGAGCTACACCCACGTTTTGGAATTCTGACCCTCTTCTTTCTTCTGACCTTCAACAATTATTTTCATTCCTAACTCCCTGAACTTTTCATTTCTGTACTCAACCATTTCTCATCCCCTTTTCCTGATCACTCATTTTTTTTAGGTATCACACATTTTAGCATTTGATTATAGTTTGTTTAATTGTTTAGTGTATGGAAGATAACTTCTTGATCAGGTTTTAATCTCTTGTGAAGCCTAGCCTCATTTCCATATTTGTTAGAATCTTTATCCCTACTTAAACTGTTGTTATTCACTCATTTCAAATTCTTCATGACCCCAGGGTCAATGGGATTTTCTTGATAAAGATACTGGAGTGGTTTGTCATTTCCTTCTCTACTGTGTTAAGGCAAACAAGAGGTTAAGTGATTTGCCCAGGATCACACATCTATTAAGTGTCTGAGGAGATTTGAGCTCAGGTCTTCCTGATTTCAAGCCCACTGAGTCACTTTGTTGACTCTTAGGCAAACAGAAGTCAAGTAATTTGTCCATGGTCACATAGCTAGTCTGAGGTTGGATTTGAACTCAGGTCTTACTGATTCCATTTTAAATATCTGGTATTTATTTACCTGTGGAGTTTTTGCCCTCCACTGGAATAATATGTTTCCTGAAGTCAAGGACTTTTAGTTTTTTATATATTTTGTATATAACAGTCAATCAGCAAACAATGATTTATTATTGTCTAGTCATTGTGTGAAGCACTGGAAATATAAGAAAAAGCAAAGGCAGTCTCTGCCTTCAAATCTAGAATAGTGCCTGACCCAAAGGAGGTACGTAATCAATGCTTATTGAATAACAGTGATCTTTCAAAAAGGCTAGTTTCTACTACATTGACAATACCCAATGCCAATCTCAGTCTTTTCTTTTGGATCCTTTAGAGACACAACAGTGCCTCAACAGTCAATGCGACCCTTCATATTGACAAAACACAGCAATTTATACCTAGTAGTCACTTAGGTGCTTCTTGAATTGAATTTTCACTAAATTTCTGATTATCATGAAATGTATTTTCTTATTAAAATGTAATACAATTACCTTAATGATATTGTCCTACAAGTAAGAGTTAAAGTGAAAGGTATAACATGTTTCCTCATTTGGCTTTACTCTGCTATGTTCCACTTCAAAAAACAAATTCTTCTTTCTAGGTCCTTCTGTACTCCTTTTTCATACCTACTCTGTTTATCCCCCAATCTTTCCAAACTTCAAATCCTCCTTCCAAAAATGTCCAATTTCTTTTTTTGGAAAGGATGACTACTGAATTTACCATTTTCTAAATTTAGTACATTTCTGACAAATAAATGTGGTGAATATTTTATTTAACATGCTTATATTATAGCTTCAATTCCATAATCCTTTCATTTCAGTTTGATAAAAGTCTTTGTATCAAACTAAAGTCTCAGTAGCAATTTCTAATTAAAATTAGATTTTGGATTTGGAGAACTTACTTTCCAAGAAACAGAGTAGCAAGGGCTTTGACCTCAATCTAAAACAGGAAAATGATTTTATACTCAAATGATTACCATCACATTTATTTAACAACCTATGTAATTCAAATAATAAGTCTAATTCATTCTTCTATCCATTCCTTCTAATTCATTCATCAAACCTTACTCTTTGTAGAGCAGTGGATATTTGAATGGCACTTTTAATATATTGAACTAGAGTTAGTATTGTTTTAAGCCATTCAATTAAAATTTGAATACCTGATATATGTCCATTTATTTCATCCAATTTTCTCAACATTTCAAGTAAGTGTTTCAGATTTTATAGGATCTAAGAGTTAAGAGGGACAACAGAGACCAGCTAATCAAAGTGAAAACATACAATTTTCATTTTAAAGAATATGGAAAGAACACAGAGGAAATTGTACTTAGTATATGTGATGATGAGTCAAAGCCCAATAGACACATTCTGATTCATCATCATCAAATAACTCCTATAATATATGTAGACAAGGAATACCACAATACAGACAGATATTATGTAATTTTGAAATTTTAAACTTTTTTAAATTTAAATACAGTATGTCTGATATAGCCCAAAAGCTTATGTCATGTTGCCAGGATATGGAATAGAAAACAACATTCCAAATGCCTCTAAAAAATAATTGCTTGATATATACGTTCTAATTACTCACCTATTTTTTTTAAGCTCTACCCATCTGGATAGCCAAAGTTATTAAGGACTATATTTCCTGTTAAGTTGTTACCCACATTTACAATTCTGAACATATTTCTACAAGGAGACACAGGAGCTAAACAAATGCAAAAAAGTCATGTTTTAACAAAATCTCCTTGTAATTGCCATTTTAATTGAAGTTCAGATTTCATTTGTTCAACTATAAATTTCAGCAAATGATTTATTTCAACATTTATTACAAATCCTATTGATATTAGTAAATAAGCACACCATGATACATACACTCTGATTAAAAAAAAATAATAATGTTCAGATAAATATGGACAATTACAATATTTTTCATGTTTCCAAACTATTTTACTATTTCCACACAGATAAACATATTAGTACTTTTACTTTAAATATGGGGACAGTTACTTAAATTATATTTCAAAAAATTAAAAAAATATGTATAAAAGCATTATGTGGGATTACTGCTTCAATAAACAAACTGTATGCTATAAAAGGATAAATTTTAATCTAATATTTTTATTGATTATTTATCCAGTTCCTCCAGTATATAGAGCACTATGCTAGGCATTGGGGGAGATAAAATGTTTCAATAAGACACAATGTCTGATGTGAGGGAATTATTACCCAATAGGGAAATATATGTAAAAATAATTCATATATATGTGTGTGTGTGTGTATTGACACATGTGTGTATACAAATCTGATATAAGTGTATGCACATATATAATGCATATAAATGAATGTACCAGTTGATTGATAAAATAGATATTAAGAGATATAGTTGTAGACATAGATACAGCCATAGACGTGGATTTAGATGAAGATACAGCATTTAGTCATAGTGGGTGTTTAATAAATGCTTATCATTTGATTGAGCTATATGTACATGTAGAAATATACTATATATAAAGATATATAGGGATAATTGTAGATAGATATAGATACAGATATAGACATAGCCAAATTTAAACAGTAGAAATAGGTTAAATCTAGACAAGTAAAAATATGCACTTAGATATAGATGTAAATATGGATGGAGATAGAGATACATATAAATAAGAGAGGGGGAAGTAGAGAGAAAGGTAGACAAATTGAGAGAGAGAAAGAGAGAGTACATTAGAGAAATCCAAAAAGAAAGTTATTTCCAAACTCCTACAACAGAAATTACTGACCTAAGAATGAAGATGTAGAAACAAGTGGCATAGCACTTTCCAGGAAAGCAATAATATAATTATGTTGCCTAAGAAAAAAGAGGCTAAAACTTTTTTTCAGAACTAAATAATACTAGGGATTTTGAATATATTTTTTAAAGTAGTCATAGCAAGGCAGATGCTTTTAAAACCATGTGTAATTTATTCTCCTCCACTTCCTCCTCCTTTGCCCTGCCCCCACATTAAACAGCATGATTTTATAAGGGCAAAAACAAAACCTACTGAACCATGTGGGCTATTTTACAAAGATATATGACTTTACCCATGGAACAACATTCACTTGTCAGTCCTATATCATTCTATCTTCTTTGTAATTCATCAGAACCATAGGAATTAATTCAGCTACAGAAATTTAATTTTGGGTTTCTGTATTTTTATTTTTAAAGAACACATTGCTATTTTTAACATGTTGAGGGGATTAATAAATAACAGATGCAGAGAAATATAAATAGGGATGTGGTGTAAATAGAAAGGAAAAGTAACAATTGAAAGATAAATAAGATTGCATATTACATTGAGCTTGCATAATTTCAACATCTTTTTATCCTTAATTTGGAGAGTCAGAGTTTGGATTTTAGCTTTGTTTATTTTTTGAGGAGAAGATGAGAAATCTGAGCTCCTGATTTTACGTTGATGCATAAAAGCAACTCATCTATTACTTGTGGGGCAGAAGAAGGTGGTGTCTAAAGAGTATTCTGAACTTAAGAGTTAGGAAGACCTGAGTTAGAATTCTCCTTCAGAGACTTTCTAGGAATGGAATAGACAAATATCTTAACAATTTACCTTTAATTACCTCATCTCTAAAATAGTGATGAAAACATCACACAATTAATTAGCTTGTTTACTAAGGATCAAGGTTCTAAGGTTCTAGGTCACACACCTAGAAGCAGAGATTGAACCCATAGCTTTCTGATTCAATGAACTGGCCCCTATCCACACACCAGATTGTCTACAAAGCATTTATATGTAGCTCTTGAAATCTTATAAACTTCTTATAAACCTGAATGTAACATGCAATCTTACTCATCTTTCAATGGCTGCTTTTCATTTCTATTTGCACCACATACCAATTTATATTTGTCTGCATCTATTATTTACTTATCCCCACAGCATGTATAGGACCTGGCACATAGTAGTCACATGTGAAATGTTCATTAAGTGAGTGAACGAATGAATGAAAAGGAAGACAATGAAATATTTGCTTTCTTTCTATGATACAACCATTCCACCCTGAATAAACTAACCGATATGAACTAGAGCTTAGCATTTCTCTTTCTCTTTCTCTTTCTCTTTCTCTTTTTCTTTTTCTTTCTCTTTCTCTTTCTCTCTCTCTCTCTCTGTACATGTGTATAAATGTATGTGCAGATATATATGTACATATATTTATACATACATGTATCTATATACACACATACATATACACTCATATATATGATATATAAGCATTTGAGTCATTGTGGATTTCTAGCCAGAAGTTACAGATTCTTTTCTTCCTTATAATATCATCTACTTTTTAAATCATGTTGGCACACTCAATAATAACTCATATTTTGAGTCCGGGTAATTTTCTCCAATTTCTTTAGGAATAATTTACACAAGGTGCTTTATAAACTTTAAAATGCTATATAAATGTCAACTTTTCTTATTATTTTTTATTGCTATCATAGTTGTCAACATTCTAATCACATATGAAAAATGTTTAAGCTAATGTTTGTTCCAAACAGTAGTGCATCTCATACTCCACCACTTATAGAGTATAGAATATTTACTCCTGAAGGGAAAATTCAATAATGGGTATGTAATCTGAAAATCCAAGAGAATTTAGATGTTTTTCAAAAATAAAATATTGTGATTAACCATTTGTGTTTCAGTCATAGGAACTGTACAAAGAGATATGGCCTTCATTTTGGAAACTCCTAAAGAATTTTCTAACATTTTACCATTTTTTTAAAAGACCACCTGGGGTACCTAATTTCTTCTTTCATCATGCATATATTTCTTCCTATTCATGGTCATTACTTTTTAGGGGATTGGCTTCTGAAACTATGACCATAAAACTTGTTATCACTAATGGAAAAATGAATCATTATTTACTTTTGATCTTTGTCTTAATACTATCTCTCTCTCTCAAATAATAGATCTTCTACTATTCTTAGACATTTATGCATACCATATTTTGCTTAATATTTATTCATTTGACTTGCCACATAACTATATTCTCTGTCACATATATGTGTAAATACACATATAAAAATCACAAACATGGATATATCAGCATAATTTGTCTATACATATTCATATGCCCTGCTTCCTATAAATTCCATATAAAAAAAATCTTGATCTAGCTTATTCATAAGTCCCTTCCAGTTCTACCCTCCTCATACTCCCCTTTCTCTCTTTCTCTTTCTCTCTCTGTCTCTGTGTCTGTCTCTCTCTCATATTCTATGATTCTAAGAACATAGTTCAACACACAGATAGAAACTTTATAAATGATGATTCATAAGCAAGACTAAATTATCCAAGACCAACAACAATTAAACCAATTTCTCTTCAGCAATAATTAGTAATAATATAAAATTAAAATGCTAAAAAATTAATAATTAGTAAGATAAGTAATCAGAGAATACCAGATATATGAAGGATTTAGACGGTGTATATTTTCACTCTCCAGATAAGGAAATCAAGACTTTGAGAGGTGAGTTGCTGATACACACATAGGTAGTTAAAGTATGAAATTGGACTACATGCTAAGTCTCCTCGTGACCAAGCAGCATTTTTTTTCCTTTTTGGAGGGAGAAGGTAGGGCAGTTGGGGTTAAGTGACTTGTCTAAGATAACATGGCTAATAAGTGTTAAGTGTCTGAGGCTAGATTTGAACTCAGGTCCTGCTGACTCCAGGGATGGTTCTCTGCTCACTGTGCTGCCTAGCTGCCTGGTAAACAGCTTTTTAAAAAATATCCTTCCTATTAAAAAAAATTCACTGTAATAAATACATTGATAGATATTTATATTTGATCTGCTTGGGACAAACTACTTTTGCCACTGTCCATTCTTTTTAAAGTCATATATTCAAAGATAGATCTGAGTTTAGACAAAGTTTGAAAATATCTTCTTTAAGATCCAAAGTATATTATAAACGTTCCAGTTCTAATAGAGACATAGACTAAATTATTTTCTCTGTAATTTCCTTCTCAGAAGTGATTATAAAATATAGGATAGTTCTAAATATTTGTTTTACTGACTCTAGTATAGTGAATGATTTAGAAGAAAGGAAGGTCTTAGAGAGAAAATAAGGAGCTCTGTTTTGGACATGTTGAGTTAGAGATACCTATGGGACACTCAGCTTTAAATACCCAAATGATAGTGGGTAATGTATAACTGACACCCTGGAGAAAGAGTATGGTAAGACATAGAGATCTCATTCCCACTTTCATGGAAATGAAAAGTGAATTTATAGTAGCTTATGAGTGAGACAGTAAAGAGGGAGAAG
>CM053594.1:189820980-189840871 GCA_028646575.1 Pseudocheirus occidentalis
TTGGTCATGGGTTTCAGGTAGACCAATAATTTTCACATTGTCTCTCCTAGATCTATTTTTCCAGGTCAGTGGTTTTGTCAAGGAGATATTTCACATTGCTTTCTATTTTTTAATTTCTTTGTAACTTTTTAATAGTATCTTGGTTTTTCATAAAGTCATTAGCTTCTACTTGCTCCACTCTAATTCTGAAGGAATTATTCTCTTCAGAATGCTTTTGAGATTCTTTTTCCAACTGGGAAATTCGACTTTTTAAGGTACTATTCTCCTCATTGACTTTCTGGGCCTCTTTTACCATTTGAGTTAATCTATTCTTTAAAGTGTTGTTTTCTTCAGTCAGGTTGTTGACTCTCTTTTCATCATTTCCTTGCATCATTCTTGTTTCTCTTCCCAATTTTTCCTCCACTTCTCTTATTTGGTTTTCAAAGTCCTTTTTCAGTTGATGTATAGGTTCTAGGCATTCTTCAAGTGTCTTGGAAGCATTTGGTGTGGGAGTTCTGACTGGGTTCTTTTCCTCCCATTCCATGCTTTGCTCCTTTTTGTCCACAAAAAAGGATTCTACAGTTTTATTGCTGTTATTATTTTGCTTCCTTTTCCTCATGTTGGCCAGTCAATTAATTGGTTGGATTTTTTTTAGCTCTGTGAAACTCTGCTTCCAGGGGGGAAATCTCTGTTCCAAATCTCTGGGGTTTTCCAAGCTGCCAGAGCTATTAGGGGGGTGTTGCAAGTCCCCCCAGCTTTCGCTTGCTGAAAGCGCATCCCAGGACCACCACCCAAGACCGCAATCCGGATCCAGGCCACTCAATGCAAGAGCACTTGGCCCTGATCAATAGATTCAGCTCCCCTGCAGAGTCCACAGGCCTGCTCTGAAGCAGCTTGGTAGGGGCCACCACGGGTTCAAGCAGTTCCCTTCCCCCACTGATTCCTTGCCCTGTGGGCAGATTTGCCAAACTGCTTTTCCTCCCCCAAATTAAGTTTCAAAGTTTCACTTTCACTAACCATCTCTGATCCTGGTTTGCTGGATTTGAAGATTCCCTCAGGTGCTTTAGATCTTCTTTGAAGTAGACTCAAGCTGTGGCTTTGGAGGCTTGGGTCCTCCTTGACACCCTGGTGCCTGGCCTGGCTGTGGCTGTGGTTTGGGGCTGGTCTGGTCTGTGCACCCAGTCTGCAGGCCTGCTGGATGAGCCCTACCTGCCGAGCTGTCCCTCTGCAGTCCCTGTTTTTCACACCTTGGTAGATGTGGACGTGCTGAATGCTGTAGATCTTCTCTCCTGCAGACTGGTTGCAGCACAGCTCAGCTTGGCTCAGCTCGGCTCCTTCCCATAGCCCTGGGTCTGGCCAAGGTCTTGGTTTCAGGCTGGGCCGGCCTCCACTCCCACCCCTTCGCGATGAGCCCCTGCTGCAGAGCTGCCTTCAGCAAGAGATGTGTTTTATGTATTTTTGTGAGTCTGAGAATCCTAAACTTTGTTTAGGTCATATTTTATGGGTGTTTAGGGTGGTTGTGTAGCAGCTGCAGAGCCTTGCTGTTTCTACACCGCCATCTTGGCTCTGCCCCCCAGAAATGACAATGATGAAAGAAAATCATGAAAAGCAAGGCAACATCTTCCTAGAGAAGAACGAAAAATATACTGAAGAAAATAACACCGTAAAAAATAGATTGATTTAAATGGCAAAAGAGGTCCAAAAAGCCAAAGAAGAGTGCCTTAAAAAGACAAATTTGCAAGATGGAAAAGGAATTTCAAAAACTCATTGAAGAGAATAAGTACTTCAAAATTAGACTGTGGCAATCGGAAGCTACTAACTTATGAAAAATGAAATTAAATGAAAAATTAAATGAAAAAATATAAGGCAAGGTGAAATATCTCACTGTTAAAACCACTGACCTGGAAAATAGATTCAGGAGAGAGAATTTTAAAATTATTGGTCTACCTGAAAGCCCTGATCAAAAAAAGAAGCTAGACACCATCTTTAAAGAAAGTATCATGCAAGACTATCTGAGGGGTGGAATCAAGATGGCTACATAGAAGCAAAAGAACTCTATGAGCTCCCCCCATAACCACCTCAAATACCTATAAAATGTGACTCTAAACAAATTTTAGAGCTCCAGAACTAACAAAACTAATAAGGCTCCAGTTGAAGGCAGCTTGGAAGGCAGACCAGAAGGGTTTATCACAACACCCTGCGAGGCAAAAACCAGCCCAGACTGAAAACACAACTATAGCCCCAGGGCAGCCACAACAAGCCATGGCTTCAGCACTTGGGAGACCAGATTACCAGCAGCTGTGGCAGTTTCCAGAATTATCAACCCATAAAATCAAAGGACAAAGTGAAAGGTCAGGGGAACTCATCCATGCCAACAGGATTAAAAGCAAGGGAAAGAAGTGGGTCCAGCCATCTGTCCCTTGGGCAAGAAAGCAGCAGAAGCGGCAGTGGCCCTGTAGCCACCTCCATGTGGCTGCTTCAGAGCTCCCAGTCTGCAGATTGAAGGGTGGCCAAGTGATCATTCAGAGGCTAAGTGCTTGTGCCTTACTCTCCCTGGATTGGGATAGTGGTCTTGGGTGGTGGGCCTGAGGTGTGTGACCAGTGAGCCAAAGCTGGCAAGGGCTGCAGAGATGGTGACCTCCTAAGAGTTCTGGGAGAGGCAAAAACCTCAGCGATTTGGGACAAAGTGCTCACCACTGAAAGCAGAGTTTTACTGACACCAAAAGTCAAGTAATTGACTGGCAACATGAGCAGGCAAAGGAAGCAAAGTAAGCCCAGAAATCCAACTTTAGATTCCTTTTTTAGGGACAAAAAGAATCAAAGCATGAAACAAGAGAAGGCAACACAGTCAGAATGATTCAAGAAAATTATGAAAAGACAGTCAGCAACCTGACTGAAGAAAACAACACCTTAAAAAACAGATTAACTCAAATGGCGAAAGAGGCCCAAAAAACCAATGACGAGAAAAATGCCATAAAAAGCCGATTTGCCAAAAGGGAAAACAATCTCAAAAACTCACTGAAGAGAATAATTCCTTCGGAATTAGAGTGGAACAAATGAAAGCAAATGACTTTATGAGTAATCTAGAAGCTATTAAACAAATCCAAATAAATGAAAAAATAGAAAGCAATATGAAATATGTTCTTGAAAAAACCACTGACCTGGAAAATAGAACTAGAAGAGACAATTTAAAAATTATTGGACTACCTGAAAGCCATGATCAAAAAAATAACCTGGAAAGCATCCTACAAGAAATTCTCAAGGTTCTAATATTTTAGAACCAGAGGGCAAAATAGAACTGGAAAAATTCACCAATCACCTCTTGATAAAGATCCCCATCAGAAAACTCCTAGGAATGTTATAGCCAGCTTTCTGAGTTCCCAGATCAAGGAGAAAATATTACAAGCTGTGAAAAAGAAATAATTTGAATTCTGTGGAAACACAATCAGGACAACCCAGGATCTAGCAGTTTCTACATTAAGGTATGGAAGGGCATGGAATATGATATTCCAGAGATATGGGAGCTAGGATTAAAACCAAGAATCACCTCCCAGCAAAATTGAGTATAATGCTCCAGGGGAAAATATGGCCATTCAATGAGGTGGAGTACTTTCAAGCATTCTTTTTTTTTCTTTTTTGTAGTTTAGTTTTTATTTTATAATCATAAACTTAACTCTGTTGTCTAGCCAGACTTGTGGAAGGAAAAAGAAAATGAAATCCAAAGAGAATTGCAGCAGGTGAGAGCACAAGGATTACAGGGTATAAGAGCAGATGGGGTTTGGGGGTGCTCTCTCCAGCTACTGAGGAATGGTTTCATGGTTAAGACAAAAATCAAACTTATGAGAGCTGTCCACAGTCAGCAATAATGATCTTCTTGCTGGTCTTGCCATCCTGAGACCCAAAACACTCCATGGCTTCCACAATGTTCATGCCTTCTTTCACTTGGCCAAAGACAATATGCTTGCCATCCAACCAATCAGTCTTAGTACAGATGAAAAACTGGGAGCCATTTGTGTTGGGTCCAGCATTTGCCATGGACAAGATGCCAGGACCAGTATGCTGCAGGATGAAGTTCTTATCAGCAAATTTCTCCCCAAAGATGGACTTGCCACTGGTGCCATTATGGCATGTGAAGTCACCACCCTGGCACATGAACTCAGGAACAATTCTGTGGAAGCAGGATCCCTTGTAACCAAATCCTTTCTCTCCAGTGCTCAGAGCACGGAAGTTTTCTGCTGTCTTTGGAAATTTGTATACAAAGAGCTCAAAAGTAATCCATCCCAGGGGCTCGTTATTGACAGCGATGTAGAAGTACACATTGGGGTTGGCCATGGCCACAGATGCTTGGGCTGGGCAGAGGAAGAGGTGGCTGGGATTGGCATCTGGCGGACGGAACCAAGACGATGACTCCTGGTGGTGGCGTCTGCAAAGCCTTTAAAGAATTCTTGATGAAAAAACCAGAACTGAATAGAAAATTTGACATTCAAATACAAGAAGAATAAGAAGGTAAATATGGAAAATAATTCATTAGGAACTTATCAAAGTTGAAACATTTCCATGCCAACAGGAAAAAATGAAAATTGTAATTTATGAAACTTTTCTCAGTATGAGGATATGTGAAGGGAATATAAATATGTACACACACACATATATGTATGTATGGATGGATGTGTATGCATGTATACATACACTTATGTGTATATAAGAGGGCATATATGTATGAATACATATGTGAGTGTGTGTTTCTGCGCACATACATAGAGGGCACAGGATCAATTGAATAGGATGGGATAATATTTTAAAAGGGCAAATCGAGAGGTGGAAGGGTAATACAATGAGAGGAGACAGGAAGAGACAGAATGGGGTTAATCATCTCATACAGAAGAGGGAAGGGATAACTGTTATAATGGAGGGGAAGAACAGGAAGGCAAAAGGGAATGGGTCAGCCTTACTCTCATTGAACTTGTCTTAGGGAAGGAATGACATACACTCTAAATTGAGTATCTTGGTCTACAGGAGATTAGGGGGGAAGGGGATGAGAGGGGGGATGAAGGAGGGGAGGGCAGGTTGGGGAGAAGCATTGTTAGAAGCACACAGTTCCGTAAGGGGACAGGGACAAAGTAGAGAACATAACAAATGGTGGCCATAATAGGAGTCTTTCACAATATGTCCATCATAAATATGTTCTGCGGAACTACAAATGTACGGCCTGTATTTTATTGTTTGTCTTTCCAGTGGGGGTGGGTGACTAGGGAGGAAGGGAAAGAATCTAGAATGTAAAGTTCTAAAATCAGATGTAAAAAAAATACATATGTATATATAAATATAAATATATATATATATATATATACATATATATATATATATACACATATACATAGTATCATAATTATCATTTACATGCAACTGGGAAATAAGATATACAGGCTCTGGGGTAGGGAGATCTGTCTTGCCCTTCCAGAAAATCAGAGGGATTATGGGGGAGGATACAGGAGAGAGCAGATTGGGGGAGGCAGTATATAGTGGGTTCACTGTTTTGGGGTGGTAGGTAGGAGAAAGATGGGGAGAAAATTTGCAACTCAACATCTCATGGCAATGAACGATATAAACTAAAAATAAAGAAAAGTTTAAAAAAATTGTCAAGCAAAATTGCCCTTATATTCTAGAACCAGAAAGCAAAGTAGAAATTGAAAAAATTCATCAATCATATCTTGAAAAAGATCCCAAAAATAAAACTTCTCGGAATATTATAGCCAAATTCCAGAGTTCCAAGGTCAAGGAGAAAATACTGCAAGCAGTCAGGAAGAAACAATTTGAGTATTGTAGAAACACAATCAGGATAATACAAGACCTAGCTCCTTCTACATTAAGGAATCAAAATGCTTGGAATATGATATTTCTGTGATCAAAGGAGCTGGGACTAAAACCAAGAATCACCTACCCAACAAAACTGAGTATAATGCTACAGGGGAAAATATGTTAATTAAATGAAACAGAGGATTTTCTAGTATTCTTGATGAAAGAACCTGAGCTGAACAGAAAATTTGACTTGGAAATACAAGAATCAAGAGAAGCATGAGAAGGCATACAGGAAAAAGAAATCATAATGAGATGAGGAGTGGAGGAAAAAAATCTGGAACTCAAAGTTTTAAAAATAAATGTTTAAAAATTGTTTTCATATGATCAGCTATGATAGACTTTACTCTTCTTAGCAACACAAGCAGGAATGGGAAACCTGCAGCCTTAGTGCCTCGTGTGACCCTCTAGGTGCTCAGATGTGACCCTTTGACAGGGTCCAGACTTCACAGAATAAACCCCCTTACGAAGGGGATTTTTTCTGTGGGACTTGGACTCAGTCAGGAGGCTGTACCTAGGGACTTGGAGGGCCACATGTGGCCTTAAGCCTCTAGTTTCCACATTCCTGATTCTAAGACAGTTCTAAAAGACTCATGATGGAAAATGCTGTCTCTATCTACAGAAAGAACTATGGAGTTTGAATGCAGATTGAAGTTCACTATCTTCTATTTGTTTTTCTTTTCTTGTGGTTTTCCCCTTTTGTTCTTTTTTTTGTCTTTATTAATTTGTTTACTTTTTGTTTACAGGATTCAGTTCCACAATCCCTTCAGTTTCAAATTTTCTCCTCCTCCCTCTCCTCCTTCTCAGTTCCCCTCCCCCATTACAGCATGCAATCAAGTATAGGATCTGCAAATACTTTTACATTAGACATTAGTCAGGTTATAAAGAAGGATTGTAATAAATGGAATAAGCAATGGGAAAGAGGAAATAGAACCAAACAAGAAAAAGAAGAAGAGCAAGTAGTTTACTTCTATTTGAATTCAAATTCTGCTCTTTTTAGTTCTTTCTCTGAATGTAGACATCTCTCTCCAGCATGAGTCTTTAGGAGTTGTTTCCCTTTTGTTCTGATTCTCCTTTCACAACTTGACCAATGTGGAAATATGTTTAATATGATTGTACATGTACAGCCTAATTCAGATTGTTTTCCAGTCTTGGGGAGGGGCAAGGGGAGAGAGGGAGAAAAATTAGGAACTCAAAATTTTATAAAAATGAATGTTGATAACTCTTTTATGTGTAATTCGAAAAAATAAAATACTATTAAGTGGGGAAAATTCAATTCCCTTAAAAACTTTTTAAACAAAGAAAAAAAAGATCAAATGAGATAATATACCACCACTATATTCAAGAACTCTGAAATCCACTTATCCAAACATAATCTATTGGTTTTCACCTTTTTCTCTGTCTTCCCTTACAAAAACCCTACTCTTGATCTGCACCATGACATCTAATCCCTTCACAACTCATTTTGTACCCAGGTCTTCAGCCTTACAATAACTATTCTCTCCTTTTCTCTCCATCTTACCCCTTGTTGAACAAATTCAACTTTACATTGTTCTCCTTTATTTAATTTCTAGTTACCTTATTATATTATTGGTTACACCCAGACAAGCCTTAACCTTGGATCACTCCCACTATTCAAAGATGGAAAAAATTACACAACCATTTTACTAGATATGCTAAAAATTTATGTTGTGTGATCTTAACTGTACTCTTCTTGCTATTAGACAATCCTATTCTACCTTCCTTATCAACTCACTGTCTCATTCTCCAGGGATGCTCTTCCACACCTTTCTTATACCTTCTCAAAACTCCCCAATTGCCTCGGTTGGAGAACCTTGTCTAAAATTTTAAAGAAAAAAAAATGAGACCATTTTTCATAAGCTTCCTCTTTTCCCCTCTTCCATATTTTCTATCATTCAGGTGCTTTCTAGCACTCTCTTTCTTCATTCCTTTTTCACATGAAGTAGCCTTCTTGCTTATCAAGGCTAAGCCCTCTACTTGTTCAAGTGATCTCATTCCATGCCATTTTCTCCAACAAATTACCTCCTCTGTCATCTGTGCTCTATTATTTCTTTCTTTCTACTGCCTCATTACCCTCAGCCTACAAACATGCTCATGTTGTCCCCATGCCCCCCAAACCCCCTCCACTGAATCCTTTTATCCCCATTGCCTTTTGGAGTTAACCTCAAAAATGCCATCTATAATAACTGCCTCCACTTTCTTTCTTCTTGTTCTCTTTTAAATACCTCATAATCTGTCTCTTGACATCATCATTACACTGAAACTCCTCTTCCAAAACTTACTAATGATCTCCTAATTGCTAAATCCAATGACCTTTTCTCAATCCTATGGCTTCCCAAACTCTTTGCTGACCTCCAATCTCACCTTTCAAGCTGCCTTTTAGACATTTTGAACTGGATATCTGGTAGGCATCCCTTATATCTGAAAAATAACTTCACTTTGCCATTAAATCCTCTTCTCCCTCCTAACTTTCTTATTACTATGAAAACAATATCATCCTACTCTCTCAAGCTTGAAATAGTAGTCAGCCCAGACTTCTCACTGTCTCTTACCTCCACATATCCAAGCTATTGTTAAGGTTGTTTTCATGTTTGCAGTATGTCTCAAATATGCTCCCTTCTCTCCTCTAACACTGCCACCTCTCAAAAAAGTCTTCATCAACTCACACCTGAACTACTGAAATAGTTTGCTGGAGGATTAGCTTGCCTCAAGTCTCCTTGCTCCAATCAATTTTATGTTCAGCCACCAAAATGATTTTTCTAAAACACAAATGATCATGTCACTTCCTATGCAACAAACTTCAGTGGTTCCCTGTTGCCTCTAGGATCAAAAACAAAAACTTTTTTGGCCTTCAATGTTCTGCATAAGCTAGCCCATGTTATGTTTCCAAACTTATCTCTTATTCTCCATCAAGTATTCTACATTAACATCTTGGCTGTTCTGTGACAATACCTTACATCTCTTGGCTTCAGGCATTTTCTTTGGTCATCAACTATATGAAACTCTTTGTCTTTGTCTGTCTTTCTGTCTGTCTGTCTCTGTCTCTGTCTCTGTTTCTCTCTCTGTCTCTCTCTCTCTCTCTTCTCTGTGCCACCTATTGACTTCCCTGGTTTCTTTTTAAATCCCAACTATTGTTGTGCAGAGAATAAGAGCAATCTGAGACCTGGGTTCAAGGTAAATTTAAATGCGGATTTATTAAGCAAGCATGTGACTACCCCTGAGAGTAAACTCAAATCAGGGCCCCTATTAAAGGTATAGGCATTGTTTAAAAAGGCTAAAACCACAAAAACCACAATCAGGGAGAGGAGCTAGGAGAAGTAACGACATACAGAAGCCAAGAACAGCCATTGGTTAGATCTATAGCTCAGGGCTAATTTGGGAATATGGTTCAAGGGTACAAGGGTAAAACCTTCCTGTGGCATGGGAGTCCCTCCTAGAACAGGGTGGAGGTCACAGGGTGGAGAGTTGTGGTCAGCTTCCCAGAATAGGGTGGAGAGTACAGGGTGGAGGGTCATTGGGTAACAGGGGAATGGGAACAGTCAGTCTCCCAGAATAGACCAGGGTCATGTCCTGGGTGAAGGGTATGGGGACCTTGCTTGGTCAGAGGAACATACCAGGGTGGTCTCCTCATAAGACAGTCTTGCACTATCTTGCTGATCCTTCTGCACTATGCTAATTCAGGAAGAATATACAAAATGCTGATTAAGGAAGGAGGGGGTTAGGGACTATGCCTTGGTCAGTACTCAGGGCTATGCCTTAAGCTGATTAAAGCCATTACAGGGTATAGGATAGAGACAAAGACAAAAATATAAAGGGGCTTAATGGTGGGCCACAAATCAGGTTGTATGTAGTAACCTGGGATTTGGGTTTGGGTAGAACACTATAATCCCATTTTTTTTTACTGAATGTCTTTTTCAACCCTTTTTATTTCCAGTGCCTCCCTTCTGTTAATAATTTCCAATGTATCCTATGTATGGCTTGCTTAGTATATATTTGTTCATAAGTTGTCTCTCCCATTAGATTGCTAGTTGTTGAAGGCAGGAACTGTTTTTTAACTTTTTAATCTTTGTATCCCAGTACTTAGAACAGTGCCTGGAACACAGAGGGCAGTGAATAAATTCCTTCCTCCCTTTTTTTCTTTCTTAGCTTGGTGTAATGGTAATGTAATTTGAATTTGAAGACCCCATTTTGTATTGGCAAGTAAGCAGGCACTTAGCACCTTGTTTCAAGTTAATCAAAGGAAGCAGGTACTTAGCATTTAGTAAGTGATCAAGCCTCTGTTAGAGAAACAGAAGGTAAGAAGTTCTGTCTCCTGTTACTGACGTAAAAGGAAGGGGTTTACTAAAGCAGGAAATTAATGCTGTGTGTATATAAGAAAAGCCCTAGAGAGGCACAGTCAGAATTTCTAAGCACAGGAATGTAGAGGCAGAGCAGCTACAGAAGAGAAATGAGAATCAAGAACTGAGTCAAAATTTCCTGAGAACTTGTGGTGGTGAAGCTTCTTATGATCAGAAGCCCAGGACCCACCCCCAAACCCTCTGTCCTCTGAACTCCTAGAGCACTTACTGTCTGAACTGTTCAGTTTGTACATAGTACATGCTGTTTTATATTGTGGATTGTGTGTTTGTGTGCATGTGTGCACACATGTGTGTGTGTGAGTGTGTGTATGTGTGTGTGTGTGTGTGTGTGTGTGTGTACTGTCTTCCAGAAGGAACCCTGGCTTCTGTATTTTTTAATCTATTTCAGTGCCTAGCATAGCATGTGGCACATAGTAGATGCTCAGTAAATACTTGTTGGTTGTACAAGTGACATGAAAATTGTCATCTCTGCAGAACTTAACTATTCTCTGCTTGCATTTTCTGTGAAGGGGAGCAATTTCCAGAGGAAGGGAAACTTATAACTACATAAAGGGGGTATGTTGTGTTTCCTTGTTTTCTTTTGTTTTTTTAATCGCTGTCCATTTTGGACAAGAAATTAGCTTGTTTTCTGTATTCAAGATGTGACCATGGAGTTACCAAGGAGTGAAGATATCTGGATCTTAAAATTCTAAAGAGAAGTGATATTGAAGAGCTATAAGAACCTTGTCTCTTTGGGTGTTCTGTGATTGTGACATTGACCTTACTGATGGTCACAGAAGATAACCCATCTCCTTACTCCACACATTGCACTGTCTGTCCCTCACACCTGTAAGGATCTCCCTCATTTCTGCCTCCTGACTTCCCTTGGCATTGTTGGAGTCCCAGCACATAAGGATCTTATTAAAACATAATTGGTTTCTTTCTCATTTTCTTTGTTATATTTCTCTCTTTTATTATAGCTGGGACCAATTAAGTCCCAGCTATAATCCCACTTCCTACAGAAAACCTATTCTGATCTCTCTAAAATTAACTCTAATTTATCCTAGACATATCTGATTTGCATGTAGTTGTGTAGATGTTGTCTCCCCTAAAAGACTGTGAGCTCCTTGAGAGCAAGAACTGGCTTTTGCCTTTCTTTTTATTCCCAGTGTTTAGCACAGTGCTGCTACAGAGCAAGTGCTTAATAAATGTTTATTAACTAACACTACCAACTGAGAAGAGAAAATGAAGAAGAAAATTACATTTTCTGGAACAAATTAGCTCAGATGCCTTGAGATAATTGGGATTAACAAGATAGCTAAATATTTCATAAAATTATAGAATATTTTAGAGTTACATTAAGCCTTATTGTTCAATGTACACACTTCTACAGATGACAGAAATGATTTGCCTAATATTATGCGGCTAATTAATCAGAACTAGACCTCAGATCTCCTGGCTCCTGATCCAATTAAATTTTAACTAGAATGAATGTTCAACTTAAAATTAAAATTATTTCAACCCCTATAAGATAGAGAATTTTTTCTATCATTTTAGTCCTCAAAGATTTTAATATGGATATGGATGAGTCATTTGATTTAAAAGAGGTTAGCTTAACGATCCAGAGGAAAAAAACAAATGGATTAAGAATGCCCACTGTCCAGATTATGACATATCCTTGGAAGACTAATCTATTGATACTTTTGCTTTTTACACTACTATGACTTCCCAAGAGTTTCTCTCTCTAACTAGAATTGTCTCTTTTAACAAAGAAAACCAACAGAGTAAAACAAATAAACACAGAAACCATAATTAAAGAGCAAATACAGCAGTCCATATCGGCTTACTACCAGAAAGAGGCAAAATCATTTAAGCATCAGTGCTCTGGCACTAACATTAAATTCTGTATAATCTGAATTCTGACATCTTTTGGTGTTCATTCATGTTATTTCAGCTTTCTTTACTTGGCATCACTTCATATGGATCTCCCTGTTTTACTTTTAATTATTTTTTGGTTTGTTTTATTTTCCATTTTTTGTTCATCTTCAGTCATTGGGGAGCTTTTCCTTTCATTTCTTGAACAGGGCAACACCCCAGAGAAATCAGTAGGTTTTCTAGTACATTCTATAGTAGGTTATAAGGGATAGGAGGTCCATTCATTTTGATAAAGATCTCACATATTTCTACAAATAAACACTTTCTATATATAATACAGCTTTCCTTTTTGTGTTATAAAATTGTCTGACACCCCCAAAGTGGCCTGAATGGAGGATTGCTTTTCTGAGGATATGGAGAACATTTGGGGAAGGAACAATAGGAGAGTCATGTAGGATGAAAAGGAAAGCTTTTATATCACACCCAAATCAAAGGGACAGAATGCCATAGATTTGAAGACAGCCAATAATTTGGTTGGCTCTAAATTCATTTTAGTTAATTGTGTGGTTGAAACATACTGTTCTAACAGCAGGCCTGTAGATACTATTTATGAAATGAGAGATTTAATAGGCAAGGGAGTCTTCCTGGGAGAGTGGCTGCCTAAGAATGTCCAGACAGACCTTTTTCTTGTTTTCTGAGATAAAACTGGACCAGTCACATCCACAAGAAGAGGACAAACCTTCCCTACTGACCTCACAACCAGCTATGCCTTCTTAGACAGAGGGAACTGTCTGGGTTAGTACCATGGCTTTGGGATATACATAGTCTACAAGTTCACTGGCCCACTGATTCAGTTGGTGGGAGGTCTTATTGTCCTCAAAGTGACTTTTGAGGGCTTAGAGAAAAGATGGAAGATGGGACACATTACATTTAAAAGCTATCCTGGTACTAATTCCCAACATAATGATAAGTTGGAAAGATGTAGGTGCTACTGCTTTAGGCCCTTAGAGCTCTTTTTTTTTGCTTTTTGGAGGGCAGTTGGGGTTAAGCGACTTGCCCAAAGTCACATGGCTAATAAGTGTGTCAAGTGTCTGGATTTGAACTCAGGTCCTCCTGACACCAGGGCCAGTGCTCTACTCACTGCGCCACCTAGGCACTCCCCTTAGAGATCTTCAAATCCAAATCCCTCACTGTACAGGGGAAGAAATTGAGGCCCAGAGAGGTGGTGATTTGCTACAATTTAGCGAGAGCCCCTGTCTCCAGACAGGAAATGCGTATTGGGTTGTCTAAGAATCAACTCAATTCCATGTTACCAGAATCTAGCTTAGGGAAAAACAATGAATTATGTTGTTACTCTTCATTCTTTGTATTCATCATTCCTTACAGCAGAATGATTTTCCATTCCATTGATACAGCAATATTTCTTCTTCCATTCCTAGTCACAGGGTTCCCACTTTGCTTCCAGTGTTGTGCTATTATAAAGATTATTGCTATTAATATTGGGGGAAGTGGATATGGGCCTTTATTTTTTTTCATTTAACTCCTTAATGTACATCTCAAGTACTTGTGCCACTTCATCAAATGACATAGTTTTGTAATTTTTCTTGCATAATTTCAGGTAAGACAGCTAGGTGGCATAGTGAAGAGAATGTCAATTTTGGAGTCAGAAATACTAGAGTTAAAATCCACCCTTACAGCTGTGTGACCCTAACCAAGTCATTTTCTCAGACTCACTTTCCTCAGTTTAAAATGCTTTACAAATCAAAATTACAATATAAATTTTAAATATTATTATTAACTTTATGACTATCCATTTTTTTTTCAGTCATTTAGACATATCCTACTCTTCATGGTCCCGTGAACCATACTGTGCCTGGAATTTTCTGGACCAAGAACTTGGATTGGTTTGCCATTTCCTTCTCCAGTAGATTAAGGCAAACAGAGGTTAAGTGACTTGCCCAGGTCATATAGTTAGTGTGTGTGTGAGGCAGGATTTGAACTCATATATCCCCAACTCCAGGCCCAAAATTCTATCCACTGAGTCACTTTGATGCCTCCTAGCTTCTCATAGACCATCCAAATTTGGCTGTTCCCATCTTCTATCATGTTTGTTTGTTTGTTTTTAATTTGAGAATTAAGAGGGAAAATCCAAAAATTATTTTAATTTGCATTTTTGTATGACTAGTGACTTGGAGATTCTCCTACCCACACGTACTTCATAGCTATAGATATTTTGCATTTTTCTTCTTTAAAAAAAATGATCAACTTTTTTTTCCACCTGTAATTGAGGGAATTGCTTGTAGGCTCATATATTTGTCTCAATTTCCAAATATATTGAGTAGCAGAATTTTAGTGGATGCTTAATACAAAGTACTTTCCCTTTCTCCACTGCATAGCTTCTCTTAATCTTTTTGAGCTGATTCTTTTCCAGCAAAACTAGCATATAGTAGACTATAGTGGAAATTGTCTATCATACCTGCAAACACACCCATTGCGACCTCCTTTATGTCTTATTTGGCATTGAATTAGCCCTTCTAATTTGACCTGTGTTTTTCCTATTCAATTTCATCACCCAACATTTTTCTCCTGGGCTTACTCTCCATTTTTCAACATGTAGACTATATACTCAAGCTTCATGGTCAGGATTTTCTAGCTCCTTCTGATTTCTCCCTTTTGAGTTCCCAAACTCTTATTTCCTAAAAATCAAGAATATTGGTATTTTACTATATTCTCAGTGGTATTTTTTTTGTTTTCAATTATTTTATGACTACAGATTTTGACTCCATTAATATTTTGAGATGCTTGAGCACAAGGACTGATATAAATTATTTTTTTGTATCTTCCCCAATTCCCAGAATATCAATATGAATTTAGTTACTACTTTTCAGGCAGATTGAGCAGATCAAGTTTAACATAAGGACAGTCTGGCAGCCTCTCACTAAGGAAAAACACATGAAGTTTTCTTACAATATGACTAGATTTTCTCTGGTGTATATATCCATCCTTGCTTAGTCATAGAGAGAATTAGTCTTCATTGCTGACAAAAGAAAAGGTCCCTAACACTAGTGTCTCCTCGCTGTATATTATCTCTGATTTTTCAGAGAGAGAGACAGGGTTTATGAGCAGTTGTTTATATGTAGTCACCCTCATTGGATAGTGAGCTCCTTGAGAGCAAGGAATGCTTTTTGCCTTGCTTTGCATCTATAGAATTTAGAGCTGTCCTGGCACATAATAGGTACTTAATAAATGCTTATGGACTGGCTGACCCCCATTTATATAGTTATATTGTTACCTGAAATGTGAATTGTCTCTTCAACTTCACTAACAAGTTAACAGATGTATAACCTTTGCTTGTATTCAATTTCAAGCATAGTTTCTGATATGAGGAGTGTGCAAAAAGTAGGTGCCAAGGTTAGAAACATGAAATTGGCCTACTCTTCCCAATAAGCTAACAATCGGTTGTCATATATAACACATGATCTCTATTTTTTTTTTTAGTTTTGGGATTTCAAAAACTTTGGTACATAATTATTTTTTTTTCTGGTGATTCTCCCCTTTTGAAATGGAAAATACATTCTCACATGTTTTTGTTCTGAAAATGTTATTTTGTTGGTGAAGCAAATGAAGAAAATAGGTGTGCTAACAGAGACAGGGAAGTCTTTTATAATTTGTAATCAAAGAGAGTAGCCTAAACCACTGAGAATATAAATGAAGTCTGAGGTTGCAAAATCAGTAGTTATAAGAAAAGAAACTTCAGTTCAGTTTACCTTTTCTCCAAACTTGTCCCTTTAACCATTATATTAAGCTGCTTTTTAAAATTTCCCACATTGATATTTTGGAAAAGAGAATATACAGATTAATTAACTTTTAAAGTGCTGTAAGTTCATAAGTGTTTAAATAATAGAAATAAGCATTTTATTAAAATAAAGAAAAAGGAACATAAAAATCTTTAAAGATCAACAGTACATGGTGTGGTGTGGTGTGTGTGTGTGTGTGTGTGTGTGTGTTTTCTTTTTGCTCCGGCTTGATAAAATCAGTTTTAAGCATCTGTCAACTTGAAGTCATTAAAGATTCCAGGACATATTTGAAACTATAAGTACTATTATCTACCTTGAATAATTATTCTATTCTCACCTAAATCTCCTTGGAATGTCAGTTGGATGCTTGTTCCTTTTCAAAACCACTCCAGGTATTATCCTTATTTAGCTATTAATTAGTCCATTCCCTTTCTAAGGTGATGTTTTTCCACACTGAATAAAATTATTGACCTTCATAAGAAATTTCTTCTAACCCTTAAGATAACACAAGCTAAACAAAGATGGAGGCAAAGTTATTTTTTGGATTAAACAAGAAAACTTACTTAAGTAAATTTGATGGATCTATAATCTCACTGATATGACTTCCATCATGAAGATCATGGTTAATTTTACCCTTTTCCAATTTTTTTCCTATGTCTTACTAAAAATTCTCCATAGGAATTCTAGCCAATGTGCTCTTTGATTTTTATCAATGTTTTTTCTACTCATCTTGTACAGAACACCCAAAATATTGGAGTGAAATCCAAAGAAGCCAAAACATCTTGTGAACATTCATAGATAAAGCAGGAATGAGTATAATGGATAGATGTGAAAAGGAGCTGATTATCCTTTTTATTGAGATGTATTTTCATCATTGAAAATTGCAAAATATTATTTAGACTTTAGTACATGAATATTTGTCCCTTCATAGTAAAAAGTAGAAATGTCATTCAAGAAAATATAGTTGGGAAGAAAAACTGTTCCTGTTGAAATCAGAATAAATCTATACTGGATGCAAAATACTTGTAAAGACACTCAGATTTATTTTTAAGATTTTTTTTAAAGTGGGGAATGTTCCAAAAATTCACAAATAAATTTTCTTAGACTTCAGCATTAAAATGAATATAAAATCAATATAATGACTCCTTCAATCAGTGAAAGAAGAAATTAATTCACTCCCTTTAAATTCTATCTGTGCTCTCCCAGTTCTACATAGAGAATATCCTTAACATGCCGAAGGCTTTCTGTTAGGTAATTTTGCTTTTCATTAGCCCTGCTGTGGCATTTAGACCATCCCTTTATTATCTACCACTTCATCCACTTCACTAGTTCATCTTTTTGGATCTTAAGTTTTCTTCATAATATGTCTCACCACATTGCCTGGGGATGTGTCATCAACAGTAGAAATATGTTATAGTCTGTTGACATCTACCAAATATCTCTCCATTGCTTATTAGGACAATCACAAATTTGATTCCTCAGAATTCATGGTGTTCTAGAATTTGTAAATAAATACACAACATAATCAAGGAGAGCATTTCTATTTTTAAAATGGCCTTTAGTACTGGGAAATAATTTAAGGTTTTCCAGAGCACTGCATAATTTACTTAATGTTTTCTTTCTCTTGCTCAGTTCTAGATTCACATTACTTGGAATCTCCAGTGTCTTCCTTAGGTATGTGAACTGATCATATAACTAGATACAATGGTCATGGAACCACATATCTTACTTTTAGCAGTGGACATTTCCCATACTCTTAACTGTATGTTTTCTAGATAGAAGGCTATGTCAATCTCTTTTAAAGTATAGTGAATCTCACTAAGAAAATCTTCTAATATTCTGGGTTGTTCTATATATGTAACATTTCTCCAAAATGAAAATAAATGAGTAATTCCACATTTACACAGAAAACCTTTGGAACTTGAATCATTCTCATGACATTTCTTTGTACTATTGATGGGTATGTGACTGTGCGTGTGTGTGTGTGTGTGTATTTATATTTTCCTGTTGTGTTCCTTACCTTATACTAAAATCAAATGGTTTTAGAGTTGTCTCTGTGTTTGTATTTAGAAAGGAACTTTGTATGATCTCAACACAGATATATGAAAGACTCATTCTTGGAGGATATTTTACAGATACACATAGTCAAATAGTTTGTTTTCTTTGTAATAGAAAAAAATGAGAAAAAGGACAGAACCTTTTATTCACTAAACTCTTCAGTGAATTCTGTAAGTATAAAAAGGTGGGCTTCTTTAGAATATAGTTTACAAAAGCCTACCTTTTTCATTCTCATATGGACATTGAAGATGTTCCCATTATGTATACAAATGAATGATGTCAAACTCAAATAGAAACAACTCCTTGTGGGCTACATATTGACTTAGGAAACAATAAATTAACAATCTATGTTGTATCATATTTTTATCTATTTTGTTAGATATTTCCCCATTACATATTAACCTAATTTGAGCAATACTCGGAAGTTTTCCAGGATATGAAATTGATGCAATTTATGAGTATGAAATGGTGTAGGCCCCTTCATAAAGTAGGAAGAAAAAAGGGTGACAAAAATAAATTAAAATTAGGCACTATTGAAAGAATGCATAGGTTCATGGGGTGGCTAGGTGGTGCAGTGAATAGAGCACTGGCCCTGGAGTCGGGAGGAACTGAGTTCAAATCCAGCCTCAGACACTTAACAGAAAACTAACCACGTGACATTGGGCAAGTCACTTAACCACAATTGCCCAACCCTCCCCATTCCAAAAAGAAAAAAAAAAGAATGCATGGGCTAGTGACAATCCAAAATAACTGACCTTGAAGACAAGCTATGCTGGGATAATTTAAGTATTATAGTTTTCTCAGGGAAACAAAATGAAGGTGTAATTATTTTATACATGCTTTACAATATTAGATCTTATATTATTATAAAGACTTAAATAAGATATACTTGAAGCATTAGAAAAATAAATTAGACTGAGAGAATCTATAAATTGCCACCAGAAGGAAACTCCAAGTTTAAAACAACAAAATACATAGTGTATAAATCTCAAATTTTAGTATCAACTATTTTAAAGAAAACTTCCATCTAGATATACCAGAATTACTTATTGTCTACAATATATTATAAAAGACATCAAAAGTGATCACCCCCCCCAAAAAAGAAGGAATAAGTTGTACCAAATATATGTATGTATATGTGTGAATGTATACACACATGTGTGAAATTTTCATTTAATAAATAATAAAAAATTATCAAGTTTCAGGTAAAGTGAGGAATTTCAATCATGCCTGCAAAAGACATCAGAGAGGATTAAATATTCAACAGAAAATCACTTCAAACAAGGAAGGCAGAACATTAAGATAAGAAAAAACAATGGCATCAGTGTTGTGTTTCTTAGAGTGAGAATCAGACCAGTATGTTTTTTTTAAGAAAAAAATAACATTGGAAATAGGATAAAGAATAAAGATATTTAGAATGAAAAAAATCTAAGCATTTAATGTTTTAAGATGGTTGAGTCAGGAAGACAAGAGAGGGAAGTATTCAATTACCAATTTTTATAGCAAAACCCATTTTCCAACATAAAGAGACTACAGCATTGGTGATAAGAAAGAATTGTTTTTCTTGCTGATAGAAAGTAAACAAAAAAGGGGGAAGGGCTTAGGAATGCATTTATATTTATCTGGGTTCAATTGGAGCATTTTCTTTAGTATCTGACCACTTTTAGGAAGTCTGAGAATGAAGCTCTGGGGAAGATCTTAGTGTGGAAAGTTGAAGTTGGATCCTAGTCTATAGGAAAGAAAGATGAGTCATCGCTGAGGTGTATTCCCACGGAAGTAAGGAGAGTATCTGTATCAATAATGAGATATTCACAACCCATGACGGTTATGAATATGCTGGTGTAGTTTTGGATCACAAAATGTAGCAAACTCTCCACATGGAAGGCAAAACCAATGTCTTTATTCAGAAACCATAACACTGAGTCCCAAAACCAGAAGGACAAGTCCCAAAACCAGAAAGCCAAAGTC
>CM053594.1:189841371-189857611 GCA_028646575.1 Pseudocheirus occidentalis
ACTTTGATTAGAACATTTAATTCCGGACTTTTCTTGGTCTGGGAGGGATTTAGAGGAGCCACTAAACTTTATTCCTCCATCTTGGCTTCTGGCAGTATGGGTATATAAGTTTAAACATCCAGATTGCCGTCACAGAACTTGCTGCTGCTGCTATGGGCCCCAAGATTTTTCCTACCCGGTTAGATGATTCTCAGTCCTCTGGTGAGCTGGCTAGAAATCTCTCAGGCTGGGTGAGTCTGCTGGATGTCTGGCTGGAGCTTTTTCTCTCAGTCTGCTTTTCTCTGTCTCTGCTCCACGCTGGTGGGGCTGCCTTGAGTTCAGCATTCTTCTTACCCCAACCTAAGTAGGCACTTTCCTGGGCTGGGAATCCGCCTAGCTCAGTCTCTCTGTGTGTTCTGTCCCTCTTGAATTCGTGCAGATTCACTTTTTAGCCTTTAGCATTTAGCGCTAGAATGGCTCTGGCTGCGGACTGCCCTGGGCTCAGCCCGCGTTTGCTGGCCTTGGCTCCAGACCTGCTGCGCTGGGTTCCTCCTGCCGAACTGCCTTCAGTGGGGACGTGTTTTCTGCAGTTCCGTGGATTTTGGAGCTGTAAAATTTATTGATTTTATGTGTATTTAAGGTGGCCATGCAGGAGCTGCTGATCCTTGCTGCTTCTACGCTGCCATCTTGGCTCCCTCCAATAATCCGTGTGGTTTTCTATGAACTGATTAGTGATTGAATGAGTTTATGCATGGTTGCCCCATGAGTGCAAGATTGATGTATGGTTGCCCCATGAGTGGAATTTTGATTATTGTATTAAGAATTGATTGAATGATTATTGATTTGCTCCATGAGTGGAAGACTGAATATTGTACTGTACATTGATATGTTGTGAATATTATTGTATTGTGATGTATTGATTGAATGTTTGCCTTGATGTGTAATGGAATAAATAGAGTGTTCACTATTACTGTGTATCCAAACCTTGAAAGCTGTTCACAGTAGCATTATTTTGGAAATCTGCTTGTGCATGGCGTTACACATGTATTCTTTATTTTATTATAGATCTGTGGGTTTTTGTTCCCTGTCTCCAACACTATTAAAATATAAACACCTTTTAAACAAGCATTGCCTTTGTTTTTGCATTTGATTCTCCTTTACCCCAACTAATAAATAGTTCATTTATGATTTTTATTTGTTCATTAATCTATTCATTTGTGTGTTACAAAGTCAGTCTAACAGTACAGATAGAATATGAGCGTTTGAATCTAGTAATGTGTACTTTAACAACAAGGTATATGGGGTGTTCAGAGGGTACTAGTACCTCTGTTGTGAGAGCTTGTCAAATCCTTTTCAGCTCTTTTCACCTCCCGTGTCGACATTCACTCAACTGCCACCTGTAGTTCCAAGCGGTTGCATGCTCAGTGGTCACATCCTGGTAAAACTGCCTAGGCAGATGAGCTAAACTAGCTTGAGGGTAACCAAAAAGCCTCAAACCCTTCAATGAGTTAGGGAGGTGTGTAAGTCAAGCATACAAAGAATTAGCCCATTGAAATACGTGGATGAGAAAATTTTGTTCCAATTGCCCTGAAGGCAGTAGAGTAGATTCTGTGGAGTGTTTAGATGCCAAGGTGCATACCTGGCCATAACTGGTTATCCTGACTTTTGTCTTGCACCTGGACTTTAATGAGTATGGAGGAGAAAATGAGGCTGACAACTTTGTACAACTGCCTCACTTAAATTCAATTCACAGGTGAATCAAGACATCACCCTGTGATGTTACTAGTCCTCTTCAAAATGAAAGAGAAACAAGTAGCAACACAATGGATAAAGTAGTTGACCTAGAATCAGGAAGAGTTGAGTTCAGTTCTGGCTTCAGAAACTGGGGATGTAATTCTTGGTAATCCATTTAACCTTAATTTCTTCAACTCTAAGATGTGAATGTTGATTTGAGTGCCTGTTGTTTTGAGGATGAAATGAAATAATATTTATGAAGGACTTAGCACTGAGCTTGGAACATGGTAGGCGATTAATAAATGCTTGCTTCCTTCATTCTTTCCTTCTTTTTTTATTCCTCTTTCCTTTCTTCTTTTCTTTCTCTTTCTGTGCTCTCTTCTTTCTTTCTTCCTTCTTTTTTTTACTTCCTTCTTTCTATTCTTCCTTCTTAAACGGACAAGGACAAGTCAAATAACCTTAGCCAAAGCTTCCTAATCTAAAAAATGGGGAATGATAGCACTAATAATTACCTTACCACTGGTTGTGAGGATTAAATGAATTAATACATTTAAAGTCGAAATCTAATCTTTTGTAAAATATATTTAAACTTATTTATTTTTAGTTTCCAACATTCATTGTCACAAGATTTTTGAGCTGTGAATTTTTCTCCCTGTCTTTCCCCTACCACCTCCCCAAGATAGCGAGCCTACTGAATAACTCCTTCCCCCAATATGTTCTCTCTTATGTCCTCCCCCTGACTTTGTAGTAGGGCAAGATGGATTTCTATACCTTAGTGACTGTATATCTAATTTCTCTATTGCATGTAAATAACAATTTTATTTTAACATTTGTTTTTAAAACTTTGATTTAAAGATTCTTTCCCTTCTTCCCTCCTCACCCACCCCCACTGAGAAGACAAGCAATTCAATATAGGTTGTACATGTGTTGTTATGCAAAATGTTTCCATAGAAGATATATTGTAAAAGACTCATATTTTCTTCCATCCTATCCCACCACCCACTTATTCTATTTTTTGTTTTAACCCTGTCCCTTTTCAAAAGTGTATGCTTCTGATTACTCTCTCCCCCAATCTGCCCTTCCTTCTATCATCCCCTCTCTCATCCCCTTCGCCTCTACTTTCCAGTAGGATAAGATACCCAATTAAGTGTGTATGTTATTCCCTCCTTAAGCCAAATTCAATTAGAATCAGGCTGTCCCATTCCCTTTCACCCTCATGCTGTTCCCTTACATTGTAACAGCTTTCTCTTGCCTCTTTTATATGAGATAATTTACCTTAATCTATCTTTCCATTTCTCTTACTCCAAATATATTCCCCTCTCACTTCTTACTTCTTTTTTTAGATATCATCCCTTCCTATTCAATTGATCCTGTGACTTCTATGAATACATGTACACACATATTCACACACTCAATACGTATCTATACATACATATACCCTCCTTTACATACATATATATGTGTTCATATATGTGTGTATATACATATATTCCCTTCAATTATTCTCATACTGAGAAAAGTCTTATGAGTTACAATTATCATTTTTCCATGTAGGAATGCAAATAGTTCAGCTTTACTAAGTTCCTTATGATTTCTTTTTCCTGTTTCCCTTCTCATGTTTCTCTTGCTTCTTATATTTGAAAGTAAAATATTCTGTTCAGCTCTGTTTTTTTTCATCAAGAATATGTAAAAGTCCTCTATTTCACTGAATGACCATATTTCCCCTAAAGTATTATACTCACTTTTGCTGGGTAGGTGAATCTTGGTTTTAGTCCTAACTCCTTTGACCTCCAGAATATCATATTCCAAGCCTTTTGATCCCATAATGTAGAAGCTAATAGGTCTTGTGTTAGCCTGATTGTGTTACCACAATACTCAAATTGTTTCTTCCTCACAGCTTGTCATATTTTCTCCTTGACCTGGGAGCTCTGGAATCTGATCATGATATTCCTAGGAATTTTCTTTTTGGAATCTGTTGTGGGCCAAGACTTTCAGGGTCCTTGGCCACATTAGCTCCACAGTTCTACAAAGGTCATTAGGCAGATATGCAAGGAAAGTATAATCTTGTTGGGTGGATGCTCTCATTGGTTTCATGAATATCTAAAGAAAGTACTGAGTTAATTTGCAAGTCTTGATTGTAACACCCTGTTTGTGCCTCTGGACATTGTCCTAGGTTGAAGAGTTTAACGAGTTATTGGCTTTGGGTTGGGGTAGAGAAAGATCGAGACCAAGGGTGGTTCCTTGAATTCTGCTAAGGGTATATAAACCTTGTAACTTCCATGTGTCTTTGGCTCTGTATGAAATGGTTCTGCAATAAACAGACTATGGAACACAACCCCGTTTCTCTCTCTCTTTCTTATTCAGCTAGAAGCTCTCTCTCTCTTTCCCTTTTATTTCACTCAGCTGTTAGCTAAGCCCAGACTTGCTAGCCGCAGCAGGAATCTTTTTCAAGAGGCAATTGGTGAATTCTTTCAATTTCTATTTTGTCCTCTGGTTCTAGAATATCAAGACAATTTTCCTTGAGGATTTCTTGAAGAATGATTTCTAGGCTATTACTTTGATCATGGCTTTCAGGCAGGCCAATAATTTCCAAATTATCTCTCCTGTATCTACTTCCCAGGTCAAAGCTTTTCCCAATGAGATATTTCACATGGCCTTCTATTTTTTTTCATTCATTTGGATTTGTTTTATAGCATCTTGATTTCTCATAAAGTCATTAACTTCCATTTGCTTCAACCTAATTTTGAAGGAATTATTTTCTTTAGTAGCTTATGAAATTCCTTTTCCATCTGAGCAATTTGGCTTTTTAAAGTGTTTTCTTCCTCATTGGATTTTTTGGGCCTTTTTTGCCATTTGAGATAGTTTATTTTTAAGGTATTATTTTCTTCCATATGGGGGGGGGTCTCCATTAATGGACTATTGACTTGCTTTACATTATTTTCTTGCATCATTCTCATTTATCTTCCCAATTTTTCCTCCACTTCTTTTATTTGATTTTCAAAAACCTTCTTGAGCTCCTCCATGGTCTGTAACCCATTCATATTTTACTGGGAAGCTTTTGATGCATGAGTTTTGACTTTGTTGTCTTCTGATTCCATGTTTTGATCATCTTTTCCCCTCAAAAAAGGATTCTATAGTCTGATTGTGCTTCCTCTGTTTGTTCATCTCAGCAGCCAATTACTTGACTTTTGAGCTCTTTACCATGGTAGATCTCTGCTTCCAGAGTGGAGAGAACTGTGTCCCAAATTTCTGGGGTTTGCACAGCTGCTGCCAGAGCTGTTTTCAGAGGTCTAAGAAGGGCACTTTCTCTACACCTACAAGCTCTGTTGTACATGTATTCCTCACCCCAGGATCATTACCCAAGAATGCAACACAGATCCAAACAGATCAAAGCAGGAATAATTACTCTCTGAATGGTTGCTTAATCCCCCTACTATTTGTAGGTCAGGAGATCTGGAGGCAGCTATGCAGAAGCAGTCACAGCCACTGTGCCTCTGCCACCTCTCACCCCTGGGACAGATACTGGACCATGGTCTTCCATCACCCAGTTCCAACAGAGTTCCCCACTGACCTTTTACTTTCTCTTTGGTTTTTATGGGTTGAGAAGTCTGGAAACCACCACTGCTGTTGGTGATTGACTCTCCTCAAGACTGCTGTGGCCTATCTGGGACACTGGTCATGGCTGCCCCAGGTCTGGGTCTGCACAGCTCATGCGTGACAGTACTCCCAACCTGGTGTGATAGACTGTTCCTGTTGGCCTACCTGGCTGCCTTCAGCAGGAGACTTGTTTCTCTCTGTCACTTTGTGAGTTCTGTAGCTCTAAAATTTGGTTAGAATCATTTTTTTTACAAGTATTGGAGGTGGTTGGAGCAGGAGCTTATGAAAATTCCTGCCTTTACCCTGCCATCTTGGCCTACCTTCTAACTCTAATCTTAAAACACCATTTAAATAACAGTGGGAATCAAACAACCCAGACTGACTTCTATCTTACTACTCCAAGATCATAGTAAAATTACATAATTCTCTAGGCCTGTTTCCTTAAATTTAATATGAAACTGATAACACTTCCACTAATTAAAGAAGGTGTTATAAAGAAAGCACTTTGAAAACTAAAGTGTTACGTAAATATAAACTACCGGCTAGTAAAAATTAAATTAATTTGTGATGATATGAATTGCACTTTATTCAGTGAATGACACATGTAAGAAACCTTACTTCATCTGTGGAAAAATTGCTGATAAGTCACAGAAGGCTCCAAATTCACACACATAGCAAAATCTGGCATGTAAGGGCTAGTCCATTTCTTGTAGGGGTGATGCTTATTTCTTCCTCAAATTGCATAAATTTGCCAAGGTTTTCCCTCTATAGATTTATGCAAACCCAATATTCTGATCTGTAGGTTGGAGAATTGGGATCAGTAGGCTATTTTTATGCTAGCTTTCTTGGCATATAAGTTGTCCAAGAAGTAACTTTCATGCCAAGGATATCAGTAGCCATTAGTGAAACAGCCTGCACTTCAGGGAATTTATAAGAAAAGGCACTTAATTAATTAAAGATTGGGCAATATCCAATCCAGAGTTCTTGAACAAGTATATTTTGGCAGCAATTTGAATTTGTTGTCATGCCATGCCACATGATATTCTCTCATTAAGTAAATGTATTTTTCAGAAGTGATCTGGATACATTCTATTAGATAAAGAGAGTAGCAAATGGTCCTTTCAACTCTCTTAGCATTGGATGCATTACCATAAGTCTCTTTCTTTATAGTGGTACATTTATCCGTGGATGTCAATAAAGGAAAAACATTTAAATGTTGTGAAATTTGATAGATAGCATAGATTTCTTCTCTTGGAATTTATTCCTGATAGTTTCCTCAATTTGGAGATATTAGCCATATTTCTAACTCTATCTTTATATTATTGGTTTAATTCATACAGTGAAGTGCTGTCTAAATAAACACTCTCTTATTTATTCCCTCACTGTCCAATTCACTGACCCCTTGTACGTTTAACATACAGTATAATGCTCACAATACATATAATTATTATTAATTACTCAAGGAAAGTGACCAGTGATGATTATTTTACTTCATGCAATGTCTAATAGTTTATATGACAGAGAAGTAGATAGAGTATTTGATTGGAGTAAAGTGGATCTGAGTTCAAATCCCTGTCTCAAAACCCTAGAAAAGTTACTTAATTGCTTCCAGCATCAGTCTCCTTGTCTGTAAGGTGGGGATAATAATAAAATCTACCTCACAATATTTTTCTGAGAATTAAATAAGATAATATATAGAAAGTATTTTTCAAACCTTAAAATGCTAAGCAAATGCTGGCTAATCATCAAAATGATCATTGCCTTGGAGACTAGGGTTGGCTTGTAAATCTAGGAATCATCTCAAAGAGATGATAAATGAATCCATGAAAAGTGCTAAAATGATTAAAGGAGACAGCATTGAGAAGAAAGAATGAAGAACCAGGATAATCCTTGGGGGACAATAACATTCAAGGGGCATAAAAAAATTATGGCCTAGTGAACAACAGATAGAGAACCAAGAGAAAATATCTACCTTTTCTGCTTCTTTCTCTATCACTTTTGGAGGAAATTATTCAATTTTAATGACTGGATTTATTAAAAATTATACTATCTGACTCCAGCTGTCCTATACTACACCATAATCATTTGACTATCCACAATGACTATGTTTAATCTCTTCTATTTTTAAAGTCCCCAACTAAACCATACTTTTTTTTTCCCTATAAGATATACATGCCTCCTGCTTTCCTATTTTTCTTTCTCTGTCTCCTTCATGTCTTCACTCCATGGAATATCTTTCCATTATGATACACACCTTTTAACATCTTCCTGTTTCTCTAGGATTGTCCTTCTCAGCTAATGTCAGTCTGGATGGGTGGAATTCATTCCTTCTTGCCCAGCCTATTTGCTTCCTTTAATAAGCAACTGGCATACCACCTCCATGATGAATCTTTCTCTGATAGTCTCTGCCCACAGCATCCTGAGTAAACATAATATCAGCTCATTCAAATTTCTCACAAACTTGGATAATGGTAGTCCTTATTTATTTGTATAAATGGCATATCTTCTCTATTATCCTTTAAGTTTCTTACATTCAGTAACTGTCATTTTTTATTTTCATAGCCCAACTTAATTTAGCACTTTGTACATACTAGGAGCTTAATAAGTGATTTTTGGATTTTTCTTTTGGTAATACGATCTTGTCATTAATAAACTAATCTTGGCTCTTAGTAATCTCTTCCTTATTTTTTAACTGCAGATACAATTACTTTAATAATTCTTTTCACATTTTTAACGACAATTGGAATAAAGCTTACCAGTTCTATTATAAAAACATCAAACTTTTCCCTCTTCATAGCATTTAAAATTCTTACCAACCTTCCATTCATTATCACCTTTAAAATTTTCCATATTTTCTTATAGATCACCAATAGTGGCTCAGCATTTCTATTTGCAATTTCCTTTTTTTTCTCCCAAGATGTAATTCACCTGAACCAGTTAAGTTGAAAATAACAGAGTGTTTTTAACAGTCTCTTTGGTATTTGAATTTCCAGAGCCAGTTAATCATTATCATTTTTGTTCTCACGTTCCAAATAAAAGGATTGTTCTCCTTGATAACTATAGAGAAATCTAACAGTATCAGCAGAGCTCATATTTGGCCATCTCTTATTGTTGTCCCACCCAGGCCATTCATCCTATCCCTGCCACTTGCCCCAATACAGCTAAAAATACCATGTTATACTTTTTTTTTAATTTATTGTATTTACAGGACTCAGGTCACAAGGAATTTTAGACTTTTCATACAATTCATATAGGTCTTTTTATTGTTGCTGCTCAGCTCTTTTTCCATTGTGTCCAACTCTGTGACCCTGTTTGAGGTTTTCTTGGCAAAGAGATTGATGTGGTTTTCCATTTCCTTCTCTAGTTCATTTTACAGATGAGGAAACTGAGACAAACAGTGTTAAGTGAATTGTCTAGGGCCACATAGCTAGTAAGTATCTGAGGTCTGATTTGAACTCAAGTCTTCCTAACTCCAGACCCACTACATGTAGTTGCCCTAATCTTTCATTTGTTATACTATAGTATATACTTCTACATTCTGTCTTCACTCTTATCTACTGTGTGTGTACCCTTAAAAACAGAATTGTGCTTTCCATTTAATCATATGGGTCTTTTTAGACACCTATCTATAGTTTTCCACATTATAAGCAAATCCAATAGGATCACTAAGACATTTGAGTTCTCCATTCCTCTTGATTCAGCTTCACCTTTAGAATTTCAGGTTGTGGGATCCTACCTATTTTATTTTTGTACTCTGAAACACTGATAAAGGCATACTTTAGTCTGCAAGTAGCAATCCCTTCCTTATGTATCACACAGTATAAGAAACCACAGTTGCTCTCTCCCAATCTTTCTGTCATCTTTATTTCACCAATTTATTCTTTTGGCTGGTCAGAATCAGTTTTAAAATAGCAAAAAACTTTGTTGTTTCTTCTACTATCAAAAAGAAACTATCAGTAAAAGTAGATGAGACAACCAGACTCCTACAGATAACAAAGGCTGGACATTTTTGCCCAGCCCTGAAAATGAAGCATAGCTGAATTCACAGTCTCTCTCTCTCTCTCTCTCTCTCTCTCTCTCTCTCTCTCTCTCTCACACACACACACACACACACACACACACACATACACACACACACACACACACATGGGGGGGAGGGGAGAGAGAGAGAGAGAGAGAGAAAGAGAGAGAGAGAATAGTGCATCAGGCTTTTATAATGGAGGAGGAAGACATCGAGACGTGTGAAGATACTACAGTTTACTAACATTGCCAGCAGGTGTATATGGATCAGGGCACCAGCTCAGGACTAAAGCCTACATGTCGGGGATACAGATTCATAGGCAAAATAAGCCATGCTAATAAAACCACTCTACTTATACTCAATGTTTCACAGGAATATGGCCACCATCCTTGATTAACACATCTGATGTACAGCATTCCATGAGCTGGGCATAACTAGTTGGGCATGATTATTTCTACCTTGGGCTACCATGTACTAAGCAGAAGACTGACCATAGCAAGTCACCATTTTCTTCACAAGGTTTTTTTCACACATAGAATGTGATTATGTTTGCCTAGACCAGAGGCATCAAGTGTGCTGCTTGGGGGCTGCATTGCCCCCTGAAACACTCCCAAGTATGGTCAGAATCAGATTAAAATGTAATTGAAAAATAACAAAATTAAAATAAAATACAGTAGAACATAGATAACATTAATATGTGGTCCTGTGTGTCAGCATAAGGCCCTTAGGGAGCCTTATGTATGGTTTAGTGGACCTCTTCCTATTCTGTTTTGACACTGCTGGTCTAGATCATTCTATCCTTAACTCACAAGCCTGTACAAAAATAGGTGGCAAGTCAGATTTGGCCCACAGGCTATAGTTTGTTAATTCCTCCCTGGACTAAACCCTTCTGGACACTACTGTATTTTTAAATAGTTGTAGAAACTTGAACGTAGAAATTTTTTCCCCCCAGAAAAAAGTTTCCATGTTAAAAAAATACACTTTGTTTCAGATTAAAATCAAGGAAAGATATAATTTTGAAAAGATGTTCAAAGTAGCCAATTGAGATAAAAGTAATAGTTGAGTGGATTTTAGGAGGTTGTGACCTTTGTGGAACACTGGGAATTAAGATTATGTCATTATGTTCTATTATGTTTATTATGAGTAATTTCTTTAAAGAGCTAGAGAAGTGTCTTGGTGTCATTTTAGCCAGGACTAAATCTTCCAACTTAGTCCTGGCTAAAATGACACTTTCCAATTTAGTCCTGGCTAAAATGAGATCTTCCAATCAAAATTATTATTTTTCCTCAGTGATATCATTAGTCCCCCAGTCATTCATGATAAAAAAGTACCATTTTTTTACTCTTCCTTTTTTTCATCTACCAACTAGTCAATCGATTCATGTCATTAAAAAATTCTATTTATTGGCAAACAGCATGGCACTGTGAATAAAAAATCAACCTTAGATTAAGAAAGATCTGGGCTCTGGTTCTACCTTTGACTCATATTTGCCTTATAAACCTAGGCAAATAGCAATCTCTTGGCTATTTGTTGCCCTTTGTGCTCAAAGAGAACCAAAATTACATCACCTTAGACCAGTCACTTTCAACCTTCCTAATGCCATGACCCTTTACTACTTGTATGTGGGTGTATCTGCATGTGGGCAGACCCCTCTGGAGATGGATAGAGGAGCAGCGTTGTCTCAGTTCCTAAGACTATTGGAAATATGTGTTTTCCAATGGTCTTAGGCAGCTCCTGTGATGCCTGTGTAAGGATCGTTCCACTCCCAAAGGGGTCACGACTCTCAGGTTGAGAACCACTGCCTTAGACAATCAGGTGGCACAGTAAGTTGAGCAGTAGGCTTGGAACAAAGTTGTTGTTCAGTAACATCCAACTCTTTCTTATCTCATATGGAGTTTTCTTGGCAAAGATACAGGAGTAGTGTGCTGTTTTCTTCCCCAGTGTAGTAAAGCAAACAGTGGTTAAGTGATTTGCCCAGAATCACATAACTAATGAGTATCTGAGGCCAGATTTGAACTGAGGTCTTCCTAACTGCAGGCCTAGAGCTCTTTCTATTTAGCCATTTAGCTGCCTCAGAATTAAGAAGACCTGAATTCAAATGTATGATTGGACCCCATAAGCTGTGTGATCTCAGGCAAGTCACTTAACTTCTGTTATTACCAGAAACTTAACTGTAAAATAAAAATGATAGTAATAGCATCTACTTCTCAATGTTGTAAGGCTTAAATAAGATATTTGTGAGAAACTTAGCATAGTACTTGGCACATAGTAGGCAATTAAGTTTTTGTTTCCTTCCCTTCCAACAATTAAAATAAAAAAAAGTAAAACGTCTCCCCTTGTCTATTAAGGTTTTCAAATTAGCATTTGAAGTCAATCCATTATTTGGTGCCATTGACATTCAATCCTTTCTCCTATTATACACTAATAAAAGCTGCTACTTTCAGTCTTAATTTGAACCTATGTTCCTGTGTACTAGAAAGAGTTCTGAATTTGGACTGAGGAGATCTGTGCCAGAAAGAGAGTTACATCACTTACCACCTGTAAGACTCTGGGAAAATCACTTGACTTCCTCATCAATAATACGAGGTATTGGACAAAAAGACCTCTAACATCTTTTCTAACCTTAATTCTACAATCTTACTATAGCACAAGTCCTGTTTAAAATGCTTTTTACTCTCCATTTTGGAAATTTTGACATCCTCAAATTTCATCCTCAAAATCCCTTCTTCACTGAAGAACTTTTTCCACTGGTACTAGCTCCCTTTATCACCCCTTTTATGGCATTCAATAACATTTGTGACCTTTTGTACACATTCAGCATTTCATCACATACATACTTCAATTATTCCTTAATTTGTATGATTTGCCAAATACAGAGTAAGATGGGGGAGTGTAGATTCTATATCTTAAATATTTTTAGCCTCCCATTAGTGCCCAACACCATGCACTTATTTGAATGACTGAAAATATAATGTAAAAAAATAAAAACACTTTGACATCTTTGCTCTCTGAAATATTTATGAACTCTGCACAATACCACAGCATCTGAAAACAACTTTCAAACTGTTGAGTCCTTTTATGGGAAATGATTATTCCAGTATCTGAGCAGATATAGTTACAATGAGAGGCAACATTTTCACAAGATGGGCATTACCAAATTTCACCTTTGGAATAAGTGAACTACATCCCTGAGATGTCTAGGAAATTGTTTGTATTGCTGCCTGATATGGAAGGAAATTCTTCTGTGCTTGTTTTGTTCCTGCTTGCACCAAAGACATTTTTGCCTGTGGGCAAGAATAAATTTGCATGAGAATCATGTTACTGATTGTCTAGTGAACCAGGTGAAAATCATGGGGCTTTAAATTGAGTATCTGCAAGTGATATGAGGAATTGATGTCGAGACTTAATCATCATGTTTGACATTCTTGCCACCACAACTGACCATCCATTCTTTTTGAATTATTAGATGCTTTGGTCACCTCTATATGCTTGTAATTTTGGAATGTTTCCTTTTAAAGCTACTTTCCAAGATTGTATTGATATTTTATGATCTAAAAAAAAAATCTATCCAATCATTCATACCTATGACTAGAGTATATTTCAGTAGAGAAAAGCCTTTTTTTGTCCTTATATCTTTATTTAGAATTTGTTCCCAGTTGCTTACAACTATTCATATTTAGGCAAATTAAAGATTTCTGAATAATACTCGGTTATTTCTGTTGCATGAAATCTGTTGACTGAACGCTTTAAAACATGTCTATGTAGCATCATTTTACCAATCTAGTTCATTAAGATTCCTAGCAAAGAAACTGAAAAATGGAATGGCTCATATGTGGTATATCTAACATTGAATACTGCCAGGAACCATGAGACTGGCTTACTAACTTCAAGTTCAAATGTCTATTTATACATAGAATATCTATTGTGGCTTCCTGGAATCTACCAACTTGAATAGTAATTTTGCTCTAACTCTAATCTCCCTCATGAGCTCCAGTCCTCCACTGACAATTGCCAGTTAAACAGAAGAATCCAAAATCACCAGGACTATAACAGAACTCAATATCTCTACCCACCCAAACCCACACTTCTTCCCAATTTCTACAATACTGTCAAGGCACCACATTTTCAGACTTAAAGATTCACAAAAATAATTCCTTCATACTTGACTCACTCTACCTATCAAAATAGTTGCCAAATGTTCTATATATGTCCACTCCTAGTTTTATATCCACCATCTAGTTCAGGCCTTCCTCAACTTTTATCTGGACTACTATAATAATATCCTGGTTGGTCTCCCTGATTCAAGTATCTCCCCATTCCAAGTAACTTGGATATATAGCTGCACAGTTAGCTTCCTAAAGTATAGGTCTGACCATGTCAATCCTCAACTCAATAATTCCAGTGATTTTATAGAAGTTCTAGTATCTAATATAAATTCATGTAGTTAAATGCAATGCTCTTCACAACCCTTCCTATCTTACCAATCTTCTTAAGCACTTCTACTTTCTAAGGATACATAGGGTACTTAGGCAGAGATATTAGCACTTCTGGTGTGAGGACTTGCTTTTCAGAGCTGCTCATACCCCTTTGGTATCCACCTGCTACCCAACTCTCACCTGTTGCTCCAAGAAGCTGCAGCATTCTAGTAAAAATCATCTTGGCAGATGGGCTAAACCAGATTAAGGATAATGAACAGGTCTCAAATCTCTTGGTAAGTTGGGAGGATGTCTATCCTAAGCATGTGAAGACTTTCCCCTGCAGAACAGGCTGATGAAAATTATTTGTCAACGACCATGAAGGTGACTGAAACAGGTATTGGAGAATATGCAGAGCTTGGTCAGATATCTAAGATGCCAAGGTCATTCACTGAACCCTGGATTTTCACCAAACATCTTGACTTTTGTCTTGCCATTGGACTTAAATCACTATTGAAGAGTGAAGCTGATGATTTTGTGCAATTGTCTCACTGAAATCCAATTCATGGACAAGTCAAGACATCACCCTCTAATGTCATTGGTTCTCTTCAAAAATGAATGAGGAACAGAAACAAAAATTTTCTACACACACTAGCCTGAGGGGTCAACTTGTAGTTTCTTGTATGACCCTCTATATTTCATCTCTGCCTATGCAGTGGCCACCTTCTAGAGAAATTGACTGTCTGGAATGTTCTCCATCCACATGTCCATCTTTTAGCATCACTAATTTTATTCAAGACTCTGCTCAACTGTCATATTTTGCAGAAAGCTACTCCTGGACCTTTCAGAAGTTAGTATGTTTCCCCTGAGGTTACTTTGGATTTACTCCATATGTATCTTTCGTGTACCTGCTTCGATAAATGAATGAAAGTATGAATTTTAAAAATGAAAGAACTTTCTGTACTCAAAGTAGTTTGATAACCTGTTGAGATACAAATATCAAATTGAAATAGTCTCTGCCCTGGAGGAGCTTTCATTCTAAAGGATGACATAGCATGCCCATAAGATTCATGACTAGGGAAGGGAACTAAGATTTGGGAAGTCACAAAGATGATGAAAGTGAAATGTTCATATAACTTGCCCTTTCCAGAGGTAACACTGTGTTGATGTAATTAAAATTGCCAGAGAAAGAGTTAGAAAGTGGGTTTGTTTGTTTGTTGGGAGGGTGGAAGGTAAGGGGACTTGTTAAGATAAATGAGAAAAAGAGAGCATGCCTGTTTTGGCAGGGTAGAAATCGACTGTTTTTTCTTTGCTGAATTAACTCCTCCTGGTACTTGGAAGTGGGCTTGGATGGGTGAACCAGCTACAGCAGAGGGAGAGTAGACTATTGTCTTACATATAAGCCTTTACAATGTAAATTCCTTGAGAACAGTGGTTTCTTTTACTTTTCTGGCTGTAGTTTTGGATTTTTGTTTATTTTGTTTTGTTTCTGTATCTTTCATGCCTAGCCCAGTGCCTGACACATAGTAAGTCCTTAATAAATGGATTGAGTGATTGATAGGCATAGAGGATGGAGGTGTTCTTTTGGTCCTAAGAAATTTTTATTGATATTTATGTTCTCATGAAAGCTTATATAGGTACTTCTAATTTGTGATAAGGTATTGTTCTACTTGAAATACTTCCATTTGATGAGAGATTGGAAATACATCTATTTGGCTTCAATTTGATTACCTAACCTAAAAAATTCAACATTCCTCCTCCTCAAAAACATTGGTTATGTTGAATTAATTATAATTGTCAGAGAAAAAGCTAAAAAGTGGGTGTGCTTGTTTTTTACATAAATTTTAAAATTTGTTTTCTTGTTTTCATCATTCATTTCCATGAGATTTTTGAGTTACAAATTTTCTCCCCATCTTTCCCCTACCCCAACCCCAAAACAGCTATCCCACTGTAAAGCCTCTCCCCCGATCTGCTCTCTAACTTTCTAGTAGGGTAGGGAGGGTCTCCCTAACCCAACCCTATGCACATGTTAATTCCGAGGTGCACGTATTGCACAGCTTTAGATTCTATATTCTCTTTGTTCCTCCCCTGTCACTCACCCCCACTGGAAGGATAAGTAATTCAATACAGGCTGTGAATGTATAATTACACAGGACATCTTCACAGTGGACATATTGTGACAGTGTGATCATATGTCCCTCCTTCCTATCCTGCCCCTCCTTGTTCCGCTCTCTACCCTGTCCCTTTACTGAAGTGTGTGCTTCCAGCATCCCTCCCCCAACCCCTGCCCTCCTCTCTGTCATCCTGCCTCTTATCCCCATGTTCATAGACATATGTGTAAATATACATAAATATACATTTGTATTCCCTCCACCTATCCTTATACTAAGAAAAGTTTCATAAGTTACTATTATCATTTTTCCATATTGGTATGTAAATAGTTGAACTTTGATAAGTTCCTTATGATTTCTTTCCCATGTTTACCTTCTCATGC
>CM053594.1:189858111-189893701 GCA_028646575.1 Pseudocheirus occidentalis
TTGATCCCTTTTGTCCACAAAAAAAAGGATTCTAGAGTTTTATTGTTGTTCTCACTCTGCTTCCTTTTCCCCATGTTCGCCAGTCTATCAATTGCTTGATTTTTTAGCTCTGTGGAACTCTGCTTCCTGTGGGGGGAGGGGTAGAGGGGGAAAGCTCTGTCCCAAATTGCTGGGGAATTCACAACTGCCGGAGCTATTAGTGGGGTGCTGCAGCCCCCCCCCAGCTTTGGCTCACTGAAAATGCACCCCAGGACCACCACTCAAGACAATGATCCAGATCCAGGCTGCTCAATGCAAGAGCCCTTGGCCCTGATCAATCGCCCCAGCCGCCCTACTCTCTGCAGGCCAGAGGCTTTGAAGCAGCCCAGTGGAGGCTGCTGCTGCTTTCAGCTATTCCTGCTGCCACAGCCAGCCTCTCCCTGCTTCCTTGCCCTGGGAGCAGTTCAGCTGGACCACTCTTCTTCCCCACATTTAGCAAAATCCACTGACCTTTCTCTTAGTCTCCTTTCTTCTGGCCTGATAAATGTGGGAACTGTGCCTCCTGTTCCACTGATCTGCTGTCCTATAGATTGGGTTCAGCCCAACTGACCTGGGGCCTGGCTGGGCCTAGGTTTCAGGCTGGGCCAGCTGCAGCTCCCAGACTCCTGTGATGAGCCCCACCTGCTGAGCTGCCTGCAGCAACAGATGCATTTTCTGTATTTTGGAGAGTCTTGGAGCTCTAAAATCTGTTTAGAGTCATATTCTATGAGTGTTTATGGTGGCTGTGTGGGAGCTGCCAAACTTTGCTGCTTCTACCCCACCATCTTGGCTCCACCTCCAAAAAAACTTTCACAAAGGAAAGCTTTCACATACAATTAAGGTCTCCTTTTCTCTCCTCCTCTTTATAACTCACAAAATTTTGCAATTTGGATTCTTTTTCATGATTCAATGGAAACTATTCTTTTAGGAGTCAAAAATAATTTCTTGATTGCTGAATCTTTTCCAGGTCCTTATTCTCCTTGATTTCTCTGCAGCATTTGATATTTGATCATCTTCACCTTCATAATACTTTTTCATCACTAAGCTTTTTTGATGCTATTCTCTTCTACTTCTCTTATCGATGTCACCATTGTTTATAAGTCACCTTGACTGGCTCATCCCAATAATTCTGTGTGAATCATGAGTTTTTCTCCAATAATAAGGTGGACACTCTTTTCTTCTATTTCTAGTATCTTCTTCAATAGTTTCATCAGCTCTCTTGAGTTTCTTTATCATCTCTTTTGACACACCTGTTCTAGCATGAGTTCTGTCTCTTTGGCAAGTCAGAATGGATATCTGGATATGTTTTAAACACTATGTGCTGTCCAAACCAGAATTAAGTACCCTAATATGTTCCACACTTCATAATTTCTATCAAGGATGCTGCTATATTTTCATTGTCAGACATTAACAATCTGAAAATCATTCTTGACTCTCTACTCTCATTCACCACACATATGCATTCAGTTTGCAAATTGTATTATTTCTATTTTTATAATTTTTTGTATCCATACCCTTATCTAAATATAAATGGTGAACACTTTGATTCATACTCTAACCAATTTTCCCCTAGCAATTAAAGAGAGTAATAGTAATAGCCTATTAATTGTTCTTTCTTTTTTCAAAAGTCATACCTCTCCAATCCATCCTCCACAAAATTACCAAGTTTTCTTGACCATTTCACCCTATTATCCAATTGCTCCAGCACCTTCCTATTTTCTCTACAACAAAATGTAGAGTCTTGTATTTGGCATTGAGCCCAACATATCTTTCCATTGTACATTAAATCCCTTCCATGTATTTTTAATCCATTATTCCTTATACATAGTACTATGCCTCTCATCCATGTGCCATTTCACTGACTATTTCCCTGGTTCCTGCACTTGTTGAACCAAGCCTAGAATGTACTCCTTTTTTGTCTCCTAGAATCCTTCACTTGTTTCAAGTTCAAACACCACTTTTGACACAAGATCCTTCCTAATACACCCAACTTCAGTCATTAAAAGCTTCTTAGAGTATGAGTCCCTTGAAAATTGGCCTTTCTTTGGATAGATAGAAAATAACAAGTACTTGGAATATAATAAGCACTTACACAATATTTGTTGACTGAGTTGGATGTTTTCCCTTCCTCCCTAAACTTTGCTTAATTACCTTGCATTTATTTTACATGTACTTATACATATTATCTCTGACAACATTATGTAAACTCATTGAGAGCAGGAATTGTGTTATATTTTGTCTTGGCATCCCTATGACCTAAGCCAATACCTGAAATCATCTGTAGTAATATTTTTATGAACAGGACAGAGAAGTGAGCATTCAAATAACATAGCTAGAGGGATGTGTAATTGGTTGAGCAAGCATAATCAAGTTGCATGGGTTAATTAATCTTGAATTCAACAAGTTATGGGTAACCAATGAGTTCCTTGGCCCTTTCATATTAAAAAAATTATTAATGACTTTTATAAAAATTTGAAAGACAGCCATTGTAACTTATGATTAAGACAAAGTTAGGTGACTAGAAGGCCTACTTAATACATTGAACAATAGAAAAAAATGGTTAGTCTGAATAAACTTGAAAAATGGAACAATTTTAAAGATAAAATTTAACATGAATAAAGCTAAAGAACTGAATTTAAGAATTTCAAAATTACCACTACAAGGGAAGAACCAAGATGGTAGAGTAAAAGCAGGGACTTGCTTGAGCTCTCACAAAAAACCCTCAATGTACCTGTGAATAAAAATTATTCTAAAAATATTTCTAGAGTTACAGAAGCCACAAAATGAAAATATTAAGTTAATCTCCAGGCCAAGACAATCTGGAAGGTTGACAGGAAGGGTATATCACACAGGGCCAAGAGCAGAATGCATTCTGGCATGAGACGCACCAGCATAGACAGGACTGGAGCAGGCATCACGGCACTGAATCAATGGCAGCTAAATGTTTCCAGACTTCTCAACTCACAAAATACAAAGACATCATAGAAGGTCAGTGGGAAAAGAGTGATGCAAGAAAACTGGAAAATGGTTCAATAGCTTGCTAAAGGAGACCCAAAAAAATTCTAAAGAAAATAACACGTTAAAAATAGACTGAGAGGTGGGGCAGCTAGGTGGTGCAGTGAATAGAGCATTGGATCTGCAATCAGGAGGCCCTGACTTCAAATCTGACCTCAGACATTTGACATTATTGCTAGCAATTCAACCCTGGGCAAGTAACTTAACCCCAATTGCCTGGCCATTTCCCTGACCACCTCAAAAACAAAAACAAACACAAAAAACAACTAGGGAGGCCAAGTTAAGATGGCAGAGTGAAAGCAGATACTAGCTTTACCTTATCCCCCAATCACCTCCAAATATCTGTGGGTAACAATTTAAAACACATTTTAGAGCTGTGGAGCACACCAAGTGACAGAGCAAAATATATTACCAGCTGAAGAGAGCTTGACAGGATGAAAGGAAGGGTCTGTTTCACCAGGCTTGTAATGGAGCACAGTCCTGCACAGGACACACAGGTAGAGGCTGGCAGCACAGACCAGGCCTGAGACCAGAACTTAAGCTAGAACAGGTGGGTCAAAAGAGATGATAATGAAACTCAAGAGAGCTAATGAAACTATCAAATAAGATACTAGAAAGAGAAGAACAGACCTCAGGGGACTGATTCGCCAGCAGAAAGAAATAAAAGGTCAGTGGTAAAAGTCTGCTGGACTTGGTTGAGAGAGGAGTACAGTTCAGCCCTCCCCCCCCAGGAGGTGCATGTGGTGGCAGCAGCAACAGCCACAGCAGGACCGTCAGCTGCTTCCAGAGCTCCAAGTCCACAGATGATGGGGGGAACCAAGTGGATGATTAGAGGGAAATTGCAGGAATCTCTTTTTGGGTGCTGAGGCAGTATTCTCTTGCTTTTCCCTGCTTGTATTTGAGTAGCAGCCTTGGGTGGCAATGCTGGGGTGGGGAGGAGACTGGCATGGCAGAGCTTGTGGCAGTTATGGAGAGGCAGTCTTCTTCACAGTTCTATGGCAGGTGTCTAGAAATAGCTCTGACAACAGATGCACAAAATCCCAGAAATTTGGGACACAGCATTCTCTACTCTGGAAGCAGAGTTCTATCATGGCAAAAAGATCAAAAGTCCAGCAATGGTCTGGGAAAATGAGAAAACAGAGGGAAAAAATCAGGGTATTGAATCTTTCTTTTGGGGAAAAAGTATAAAAACATAGAACTAAATGAAAACAATAGTCAAAACTCCTGCATCAAAAGTCTTCAATAAAAATATAAACTGGTTCCAGGCCATGGAGGAGCTCAAGAAGGATTTTGAAAATCAAATAAGAGAAACAAAAAAAAATTGGGGAAAAGAGATGAGAGTGATGCAAGAAAATAATGAAAAACTAAGTAAACAGCTTGCTAAAGGAGATCCAAAAATATTGAATAAAATAACACCTTAAAAATTAGACTAACTCAAATGGCAAAAGAGGGCCAAAAAGCCAATGAGGGGAAGAATGCCTTAAAAAGCCAAATTGCCCAGATGGAAAAGGAAATACAAAAGCTCACTGAAAAAAAATAATTTCTTCAAAATTAGAATGGAGCAAATTGAAGCTAATGACTTTATGAGAAGTAAAGATATTATAAAACAGAACCAAAAATATAAAAGACAATGTGAAATATCTCATTGGAAAAACCACTAACCTGGAAAATAGACGGAAGAGTGAGAATTTAAACATTATTAGACTACCTGAAAGTCATGAGGAAAAAAAAGACATCATCTTTCAAGAAATTATAAAAAAAACTGCCATGATATTCTAGAACCAGAGGGTAAAATAGAAAATGAAAGAATTCACCAATTTCTTCTTGAAAGAGGTCCCCAAAGGAAAACTATGAAATTGAGAGAATGAGAATAAAGTATCTAACATAAAAGAGGCAAGAAAAAGGTTTAACAATGGAAGAATAGAGGGAGAGGTAGAGGGGAATGAGTGAACCTTACTCTCATTTGATTTGGCTAAGGAGGGAATAACATACACATTTAAATGGATATCTTACCATACAGGAAAGAAGGAGGAAGGGGATAATGAGAGCAGATGATAGAATGAAGGACAAATTGGGGAAAGAGATAGTCAGAAACTAACACTTTTGAAGAGGTACAGGGTCAAGAGAGAAAATAGAGTAAGTGGGGGCTGGGATGAGATGGAAGGAAATATAGTTAGTCTTTCACATTACTAGTAGGAAAGTGTTGCACATAACTACACATATATAACTTATATTGAATTGTTTGTATTCCAAATGATCGTGGATGGAAAGGGAAGAAGAGAGAAAATTAAAAACTCAAAGTGTTAAAAAGAAATGTTAAAAATTGTTTTACATGCAACTGGGAAGTACAATATACTGGCAATAAGATATAGAAATCCATCTTGCCCTACAAGAAAATCAGGGAGAAGGGGATAAAGTGGAGGTTGGGTAGGGGGGAAATAAAAAAGAAGACTCACTGGAGGGAGGGAGTGATCAAAATGTATGCAATCTTGGGGTGGAAGGTGGGGGAGAGATGGGGAGAAAATTTGGAACTCAAAATTTTGTTGGAAATGAATGTTGAAAACTAAAAATAAGTTAATTTCAAAATGGGGGAAAGTATTAGAAAAGCAACAAACAAGCAAACTCAAAGGAAGTATAAAAAAGGAAATCTTGAAAATTAGAGGAGATATAGGTAAATTAGAAAAAACAATTATGTAGGATTGAAAGCTGAAAAGAATGGTTCTTTGAGGGGCACAAAAATTAATATAAATTAAACTTTCATTAACCTAATAAAAAAAGGATAGAAAATCATGACCAAGATGAAAAATTAGTAAGGCAAAATTAAAGTGAAGAAGAAATAAAAGCAATTGTCCAAACCAAAAAATAAAATGAAATTATCACTATAAATGTAGAATAGGGGGAATGTGGTTTAATGCAAATTCATGTGGCTACAACTCAGCCTCAAAAAGTATAAGCATTTGATGAGGTGGAAGTGTAATGATACTACATGACAGCTGTTTTAAAGACTTTAACACAGCAGAGAGAAAGGGTTTCTTTTGTGTAAGTTCCAGAAACAAGAATGAGAACTATAGGCTCTTTCATTAAAAGTTAAAGGTATAAAAAGGTAGTAGCTTACTCAATATATGGACTTATTTTTTCCAAATTAAAGTTATGTAGAAAGGAATGGACTAATATGAGAGTATTATATACTGTTTCTAATTGTTGTTTTTTAAACTGTTACATGCAATTACCTCTAATATTCATCTTTTAAAATCCCTAAGTCCCTGGGGGGTGAGCCAACATGCCTGAGTGAAAGCAGGAATTCACCTGAACTCTTCCATGAGTTCAATCAGTAACCTCTAAAAAGTGAATCTGAATGGATTTTTAGAGTGGCAGAATCCATTGGGAGAAAGAGTCAGGCAGATTCCCAGCCCATGAAAATGTGCAGGTAGGGCTGGGCAAGGTGAGAGTGGAGTTTGGGGACTGTACCAATGCAGACATGAGACCAGACAAGAGAGGAGCCAGAGTGAGCCTTAGCAAGCAGATTTATCCACAACAGGGGCAATTCTTAGACTTCTCACAGTAAGATGGAGGAACTGTGGGAACAATACCATTTCTAGGACTGCATCCCGAAGAGATCATAGAAGTGGGAAAAGGACATGTATGTACAAAAATATTTATAGCAGGTTGGTTTTTATTGTTCTTTTTTTGTGGTGGCAAATAATTGGAAAGCAAGGGGATACCTATCAATTGGGGAATGGCTAAACAAGTTGTGGCATATGAATGTAATGTAATATTATTGTAGTATAAGAAATGAAGAGCAGATGGACTTCACAATAACCTGGAGATCCCGATATAAAGTGATGCTTAGTGAGGGTAGCACAACCGGGAAGACTTTGCACACAAATACAGACACATCATAATTGTGAGGACTAACTTTGGTGCACTGAGATTTTCTCAGTCATGCAAGGTTAGAAGACAACTACAAAAGACTCATGATGGAAAGGGATATGCACATCCATAGAAAGAACTATAGAGTGTGAATGCAGATTGAAGCAAGCTAATTACGCTCTCTCTTTAGTGTTTTGTTTTGCCCCTTCTTTCTGTTTGTTTACTTCATATTAAAGCTGGACCCAAGGAAGAGGAATCATGGAAGCTGAGAGCCAGCCTCATGTCAAGATGAAAAGACTTCCCCTTGGTTATTTAATGCAAACTGAAAAGCTTACTGTGGCCAAGGGGTGGGAGAACTCTATATCCCATACCTCATCAGAATGATTGAATTAAGGATGATTGGAAACTAATCTCCAATTAATAAGACAGATTTTTTGACTGAGAGATTAAGACAATATGACCTTTGGGTGGAGAACTTTGACCTTTGTACTTTGTGTCTCCTTAAGGATGACTGAGTTAAGGACACTTACTGAATGATTGTACTTTGGTGAAAACTATGTGGTCATTTTAGTGATAAGTTTAGTTATAAGCTTTTCTATCATAACATAGTGAATGCTGTACTTTGATTTCTGTGAATAAATAGAAAATTCACTGTACTATGTAATCAGAACCTTGAAGCTGTTCACAGAAGCAGTCCTCTGTAAAGCTGCCTGTACTTGGCTTTATAGCTATCTAGAACGGATATTTGAAAGAAGACAAAGTCAATAGGAAGAAGGAAGGAGGTGGGAGAAGTATAAGCACATGGGACGATTAGTGTAAAAGCCTGAATTAAAGAGAAGCAATGTGTTGTTAGAGGAATAAAAAGGAAATCAGTATCATTACATAATATATAACATGAAGAAGACTAAGGTTTAAAATGACTGGACATGTAGGAAGTTGTCTGGTTATGAAGGGTATTAAAAACCCAAACGAAGGACTTTATATTTTATCATCCATATATATACATATATTATATTTTGCTTTGTTTTTCATTGAGATGATTTAATCTATAGGAGAGGGTATGATAAGGAAGGGACTGAGTGTCAGGAAAAAAGAGAAGGCCAAGGGCAAAGTCTTAGAGATGACAATATTTAGTAGTGGGAAGGGAGAAAAATTGTTACTGGATAAAGCAAGGTGGAAAAAGGTTATCAGCAAGGTAAGAGTACAGTATCATGCAAATCAAGTGAAAATAGTTACCTAGAAAATCAAATTTTGATTGTGCCTAATTCTACAAAGATATCAGTATTCTAATGAGTCTGTTATTTTATCAATGTGTATTTCTCTTGTATACTTATCTTTGATGATACATTTTTCAGTGCTTGTTGCAAATTCCTTGTTTGTAGCATGTCGTTCCCCTCTCAGATCCAGAGTGTGTTGCTTTATTTTCTCTGGATGTAATCCATTCTCAAGCATATAGTAACACTAAAAGCATACTGATATTAAAAAAGTTTGGTATATGTATGCATGTATGAAGGCATTTATGTATATACAGACATATAGATACAGATATGAATATATATAGACATAGACATATATATGTATATGGGTATAAAAGCGTGTGTAACTCTGTAACTCCAGTGATTCTCCTTTTACAGTATAGATGGCACCAAAATATGTCTCTAATAATGAATTCATCCCTAAATTCTATGTCTACATCTTTAACATCTAGATGTCCATTGTCACATTGAACTCAATATATCCAAAATCAAATTCACCACCTTTCTCTAAAACCTTTTATGCTTTCTAACTTCTCTATGTTGAAAGAAACTCTACTATAATAGTTGCCTGACCTTAAAATCTCAGAATCATCTTTGATTCTCTCTCTCTCTCTCTTTCTCTCTCTCTCTCTCTCTCTCTCTTTCTCTCTCTCTTTCTCTCTCTCTCATTCCCTTTTTTCCATTATGTCATAGAATCAGGAATCATATATTTAAGTCTAGAATGGCTCATAAAGGTCATCTAGTTCAATCGCCTAATTTTACTGATGAAAATGAGGCCTAGAGAGTTTATGATGTGCTTAAGGCAGTGGTTCTCAAACTTCCTAATTCTGTGACCCTTTAATACTTTTATGTGGGTGTATCTGCATGTGGGCGGACCTGCCTGGAGACAGATAGAGGAGCGGTGTCTTGGTTCCTAAGACCGTTGGAAATACATGTTTTCCGATGGTCTCATGTAATGCCTATGACCCCTGTGAAAGGGTCAGTCAACCCCTAAAGGGGTCGCAACCCACAGGTTGAGAACTGCTGGCTTAAGGACACACAGTTGATATGTATTACAACTTCTGGTCCCCCAGTACCAGACACAATAATCTTTCTATTGCTTTTTGTCCTGTCAATTTTACATGCAAACACACACTCACACACAAGCATATACACAGACACACACAAAAGTTTGCAGTGTATAAAATCACCTGCTTGCCATAGATAATAGATGTGAACAATAAGTTTTCTTTATACACTTCGTTTTTCCTATATGGATAGTCCAACCGAACTCTAGGTATTATTGATTCCATTCAGGTTTGTGTTAGACTAGATGATGATGATGATGATGATGAGGAGGAGGAGGAGGAGGAGGAGGATGATGAAGATATGATAAAACAATGATGATGATAAAGATAAATGATATGATGATGATAAAAATTATTCCCTTTAGCATTTATGTAGTAGGGTGTTAATTTTTTTACAAAGCACTCTACACATTTTTCCCCAATTGGAGACTTAAAATGAAATAAGTGAGATAGGTGTGATTGTCATTACCTTTGTTTAAGATGCTGAAACTGAGGCTGAGGGAGTTTAAGACCCTGACTTGCTCAGGACCATACATTAATTCTCAGGACATACATACATTCATACATGAGGGTACATTTAAACTTGGGTCTTATTCACTCAAAGTACAGAATTCTCTCATCTGCACCACAGCTAATTTAGATGACCTTTGAGCTTTCTTCTAACCCAGAGATTTTGTGAATCTGTGAAATGGCCTGTGGTGACCAGAAATCTTAGGACTAGTCAGGCATCCTCCATGAAAATAGAATCCATGTCTGTGACTGCTTTTTCTACTTACTCTTTTTATCTCACAAGATAGTGTGTCTCTAAGTCCCCTGAGACCTCCAATCCCTCTTGCTTTTATAGGTTCAATCAATGGGGGTTAGTAGCCAACTTACGTTGTTTTTTTCCCAAAAAAATTCTATACCTCAACAATGCTTGAATCTTGATTGTATATAGTTCACTTCCTTTTGCTGAATCAATACTACTCACAGTTTGAATATATACTCTTTGTTCATTCAACATCTGAGAGTCATTGAGATGTAAGCAACTGATATGTATGTGTTCCTGGTGAAATTCTAGGATACATAACTAAGTTAATAGTTTGAGAGCATTTAGAGAAGAAATATTAAAAGAGAAAGAAAAGATTGAATCTCAGTTATACAGTAGTTAACTATAAGTGGTAAGCCCAATAGAAAGGGCACTGAACTTGGAATGAAAAGTATGTTAGTCCTCAAACACTTGCTAGCTGTGTGGAACTTAACTTCTCTGGGCCTGTATATGTTCATTGGTAAAATGAAGGAACTGAATTCAAAGACCTTTAAAGTCCTTTCTAATTCTAAATCTATGTTTTTATCAGAGGAAAATCAATATAGAGGAAAACTTATTGGGATACCCTATACTTTGGAGAGAAATTTTCAAAACCTGGATGGCTCATGATATCACTTTAATTCAAAGACAATTAAGAATTAATTTAATGATTTCAATTTTATTAAATGTCTGTTATGTGCCAGATGCTGTTTTTGGTGTCAGAAAGATAAAAATAAAACAGCCCCTTCCTTCAAAAAATTTACATTCTATTGTATTCCAAGCCAGCTCAGCTCATGATTCCCAGGAAAACTGCTCCACCTCCTCCCAGCAATCTTCTCACACCAGCAATGCCTCAACCATGAAGGCCTCCTCCTCCAAATTGCGATTTCATTCTCAGAAACTCTATTTAAGAAAAGACATACACCAATAATGCTCATTTCAAATCTTACTCAATCTATGACTCCACTTTGTCAACCCTAAGGACATCTCCTCCCCTACCCCACCAGGTTCTGGGTTACTTTGTAAGTATTATCTCCCTCTATTAAAACAAACTCTTTGGAGGCAGCAAATTTTTTTTTGCTAGGATTTGATTCTTAACATATATCACAGCACTTATTCTATAAACACTTAATAAATACTATATCTTTCCATCTTTTGGATGTGTGTGTATATCTTTATCTAAATCTATTTCCCCACTTAGAATTATGCCTTTGCAACTAGATAGATATTTTCATTTCTCAAACTAGTTTCAATGGTTTTAAGCTCCATATCCCTTAATTTTTCTCTTGAGGATTGGGTTCACCATTTAGATAGATATGAGCATTTGAGAATGGAAACTACGAAATTAATGGATTTATAGTTCAAATGGAAATCATGAAAAACCAGTAGAATTTGAATAGTTTTATGAAACTGTTATTTAAGGGGTTGTCTTTGATGCTTTTCAAAATATGAGAATTGGAAAATAAATGGTTTTTTTCTCATACTTGGTTAGAAAAAGAGAATTAAAATGTCATGCCTATTACTCTTTTAATCTGGCCTGTTTGAGCAAATTCATAATTTACAAATTTGGGGAGAAAATAACCTTTGAAAAAAGTAATGTCAGGTGCTGAATCAAAAGCAGGTAGCTAAAACTTATTCAGCTCTATATTTTTTTTTGAGAGAGAGAGAGAGAGAGAGTGAGAGCGAGAGAGAGAGAGAGAGAGAGAGAGAGAGAGAGAGAGAGAGAGAGAGAGAGAGAGAGAGAGAGAGAGAGAGAGAGAGTGAGAGAGAGAGAGAGAGTCCTAGATCTCACATAAGGAGAAATTCACAAAGTCTCTAGTGTAGCAAGCTACACATGATGGAGACAGTCAGCTTCTTTCATGTCACCTTCTTATGAGAATCTTACTTACCCTTTAGCAACCTGAAGTGGGGTTGGCATCATCATTCTTCTTTCTGAAGGTGGGAGCCAGAAAGGTCTGAAGTGACTCTAGAGTCTGAATTACCTGAAGTACCCACAGAATAGTCCAAAGAGATTCATGATCCTAAATGTCTTCTCTCTCCTACTCTCACCTCCAGCTCCATCCCACTGCTTACTCAGGAATAAGGTATTAATCTATATGAATGAGGAATGTGTCCTATACCAATGAGCTTTTAGAATTGGGTTATAACAATCATAATAGCAAAAATAAGAACACTAATGATGACAATAACAAGAGAAGATGCAAGAACAATAATAACTAGCATGCAGTTATCTCTTTTATAGACTTTTATAAAGTGATTTTCAATCATTATTTCATTTGATCCCCACAGAGACCCTTGGAGGGAAATCTTATTATTATATCCATATGAGACAAATTAAGGTAATTAGAAACTAAGGTAATTATAAATTAAGTGATTCATCTGGGATTACACAGCTAGCTAATGTCTGAATCAGGATTCAAATTCAGGTATTCCTGACTTCAGAAACAAAGTCAAATATTTTATCCACTATGCTACTGTATCTTTAAGATATCAACCCTTTTTGATTGGGAAAATTATATTGTTTGGAATGCCCAGGTATAAGCACAATTGAATGAGAAGAACTAATAAAAAGCAGCCCCTCAGAAGAAAAATATTAATTCAAAGTATAGATAAAAGATGTATTATTTCCTAGCATTGAATTTACAAATGAATGATATGAAAATTTGGCTGGAAAATTTTTCTTTACGTAGAATCCTGGTGACCATGAGACAACTGTACATTAGTTATTTGTGATGAGTCTAACAGAAATGTACATTTTGGTTTCCTAGTATAAGAATGATGTGAGCCATTTCACCAAAGAGGTCCTGCTTTAGAGAAGTAGAATTCATCAAGACCAGACCTCCAGGGGGCCTGAGAAAAGTCCTGTGAGCTGGATTCAAAAAGTCATTTAGGAGGTGCACCACAATCCAACTTCAAAGCTTATATTTGTAACTTGGGGCTTTAAAAAGCTGATTTGGAGGCACTGAATGGAGCTAAAAGGCATTGTTATTGCATCCTTTTTCACTGAAATCTACTGCCAGAGCAGTGGAAACCTCTCAGAGACCAGCTATATGAGCTGATTTGGACAAGTTATATAAACCATTCTCCAGCTGACAAATAGTTAAAAGTTTTCAACAAGTACTTCTAAAGGGAAAAAATGCAAACTATCAATAACCATATGGAAAAATTTCCCAAAACCTAGTAATTAAAGAAAATAAAATTAAAGCAATTCTGAGATCCTACTTTACCACTGTCAAATTGGTAAAGATGAAAAAAAAAGGAAAATGACAGATAATGGATGAGTGGATGAGTATACACATTAATGTCTTGATGGGGGTCTATGACTCAGTCCAAACATTCTGAAATGCAGTTTGAATCTCTGACTTGAAAGTTAGTAAATTGTGCATAAACATAGGAAATATACTTATAGGCTCTCCATATTATGCAACCAGACATTTATCTCAAGTACTAGTTACTTTAGTTTATCCATAAGGACGACTTCTTTGATTTTTACTTCTTCATATGGAGGGAGGGGTTAAAAACTATATTTTTGTTTTATGTCCCAAAAATACAAACTAAAGAGATGACTAAAATGATTGCAATTGTCTTTCTCACTTTGTTCAATCTCTATGAAAAAATATGAGTAAATGCTATATTAGCTTTTATTCTCTTTTTCTGTGTGGGAGTCTATACTTCAAACACTAACCCAATTAATATTGACTGAATAAAAACATTGCTATAAGTAAATGGCAAATATCTTCAAAATGTCTTAGAGACTACTTAAGAAGGATTGATATAGTATGCTAATTTAGATAATAGCATACAATTTCTATATTCTGGAATTTTGCGGAAACCTTAGAATTGGATCTGAAAATCATTTCTTTACCATTCTCTTCTTATTTGTATTGACAATGTAGTAAAAATAATTTTCTCCCTTTAACAAAGTTTTTTTTACCCCCATTGATAAAGGGAGAAAATTAAAATCAGCTTTCAGTTTCACATTGTATTTAAGTATCTTCAACAGGAATATGATTTTATTCATGGGGACACTGTCAAGGAAACGGCACGGCATTCTAGAATATTTGCCAGGAAAACCCAAATTGGGTCACAACAACTCTCTTTAGTCATACAAATTATAATCAGTACCGGGAACTTGACTTTCTATGAATCTTCTACAGTGGAAATAGTCAATATTCTAGAAGTCTTCTGTTGATTCTTTTAACCTTTCCTTTATAAAAAGGCAGATCTTGGACTATCCATCTACTATTTCTCAATCTCACTATTTGACCAACTCATATATATGTATTCATATAGCCTTCAAATGTCTTTTATATTACTTCATATATCTAAATCCTCAATTGTAAAATATTATATGCTATTAGAAACCATCATATAACACTATATGCTATAGTGGTTAGAGTGCTTGGCCTGAAGTCAGGAAGATACATTTTCCTGAGTTCAAATCTGGCCTTAGACACTTACTAGCTATATGACGCTTGGCAAGTCATTTAACCTTTTTTGCCTCAGGTTCCTCATCTGAAAAATGAGCTGGAGAGAGAAAAATGCCAAGTCACTCCAGTATCTTTTCCAGGAAAGGTTTAAATAGGGTCACAAAGAATAGGAAATGGCTGAAAGTTACTAAACAATGACAATATATCAATCTACAGCCTAAGTGTATATTTGTATATGTATATATGCATACGTATATAAATATATCTACATATATAACTCATTGCTATGTATACCCAGAGACAGGGAGTGGGGAGAAAGAGAGAGAGAAAAAGAGACAGAGAGAGAGGGAGAAAAACGGAAAGACAGACAGACACACACACAGAAAGAGAGAAAGATGTATAAAGCAGGAATTTATTTTACCTGATTATGCTTATTTGTTACAGGGAAGTGAGGTTTTTGCCTTTTTTCCTCAAGGAAAGAGGGAGGGAGAAATAATTTTGACAACTGAAAAAATTAGTTTAAAATGCATTTAGGTTTTCTTTTAATTGTAGTTTTCAAGGAGTAAAATGATTCTTAAATTATCTTTTTTAATGTTTTCATTGTTGTTTTAAGATATCATATATCTTACATTTTCATCTTTTTTTTATTCTTGTAGTTCTTGCTGTCTCATGGAATTTTTTTTTTCTGTTTGTTCTAGTCTAGTATCTAAAAGATAAGTTATTTGTATATGTTTTATCACATTTGCTTCTAAGTTCTTTCTTCCATTTTTTCCCTTGGGCTTTTGTTCCTTCCTTCCTTCCTTCCTTCCTTCCTTCCTTCCTTCCTTACTTCTTTCTTTCCTTCCTTCCTTCCTTCCTTCCTTCCTTCCTTCCTTCTTTCCTTCCTTCCTTCCTTCTTTCCTTCATTCCTTTGTTCCTTTCTTCCTTCCTTTCATATATTTATTGAAAATTTATTTTGTTTCCTTTAAGTCACTGCTTGCAGTGGTTTTAGAGGTACAAGCAACTTTTTTTGGTGGCTTCCTAGCTCAATGATGATCTTTAGGACTGATTTTTGTCTTTTTTTGGCTTAGTTATCTTTCTGGCTTAATTGGAGCTACATGGAATGGGCAGCCTTCACCACAGCCCCATCACACTTTTTATGTGGATTTGTCAGTCATGCTTGGTCTCACTCAAGGTCTCCTGAGTTTCTTAGCTAAGCTTTACTTCTTTGGGTTAGACCTCCTAGTTATTCAAGCTCAGAGAACCAGATATTCAGAGCCTTCTCTGTAATCCCAAGGCAAAAATAAAGTGAGATGGGGTGAGAGCCCCTGCATCTTCATTTTCCTTTTCTAGCACAACCAGGATTGCTGGTCATTACTATCCCTGAGGGCTTCAAAAATCCCAGGTCTCAGATTGTCTGATCACCTTGGAAATGACCATCCTAGGTATTTCTTGGGGTGGTCCACTGTCCTTACTGTCCTTGCTGTCTAACTCCAAAGGCTTGTTTACATGAACCTGAACTGGCTTTGTTGGTAAGATGCTTTTCTATTGTTATTTGCTGTAGGGTTGCCTTTTGTGTAGTTCACATGTAGAGAAATTCACTTACTGCATTTTTTCATTGTATTTCTTGATCATTATCTGGTAAATTTCAAATTTTTGCTTCAGTAGATATATTGAGTGCTGAGCAGTTTGCATCCATTCAGGTAGTCATTTTGGCCAGGAATTACTTTTATTGGCTTACATTTATATAACCCAAAGCTCGTGTGATTCTTTCAGGTAAAGAACCTATTCACATCTAGTTTAATTTTAATTGTTTGGTAATTGTGGAAGGGGGTAGAAACATCAGTCTTTCAATAGATAATAAATTTAAAATGCTATTTGAAAAACTTTTTTCTGTCATTATCTCTCTCAAAACTACCTTCTGTTATCTTCTGTGTTTTGATGAATCTCTTTTCTTGTCCATTTTTTTTCTTTTTTAAGAACATTAAAATCACAGTCTTCTCTCACACCATCTTTACTCACATCAAAAAATAAACAAAAATAAAACTGAATAGGAAAAAAATCCTTTTGATAAATAAACAGAGAAAAGAAAAATTTGTCCACATATTGGCCATGACCAAAAAAAAAAAGTCTGCCTCATTCTGTATCTCTTTGTCAGGAGGTAGGAAGCACAGTTTACCACTCATTTGCTGGATTTCTGATTGGTCAATGCATTGATCATATTCCTGAAGGTTTTCAGACTTGGTTTTTCTTTACAATGTTGGAGTCATAGTATAAATTTTTCTACTGTCCATCTCATCTCATTTTGTTTCATTCCCATCACATCTTTCCAGGTTTCCAAGAATCATCACTGTCATTATTTCTCAAGTATAGTAAAAACAGAAGTTCTGTCAAAAGCAAGCCTTGTATTTATATAGAGAGGCAAAACAATAGCTATAGCTAGAAGATACCTTAGAAATTTATTTAGGCCCCTCTGTCTTACTGATGGGAACATTAATGCTCAGAGTATGTAAGTGAATCATCCAAGGTCACACAAGTATTAAGTAGCCAAGGCAAGATTTGAATACTGATTCTCAGAATTTAAATCCAACACTCCTTCCACTGTATAATGCCAATTCACTTTGTGTTGTATCATTTTAATACCTTAAACTTCAATACAACATGGTAATGAAGTCTTCATATTTTCATTTGTCCATTTCCCATATGGAGGAATTGGCACATCTTATTAAACATTGACTTTGCTATAATAGACATTGTCTTTCCACATGCATCATTTATTCTAATTGCATATTAATTTTGATCTTTTATGTCACCAGTTAATGATCTGATTCTATACAAATGGCTCATTCTAAAATGACATTTATTCTTATTGTGAATTTTTCCTGCCTAAAACAGGTTCAATTTCATGTTCCTGAATAACATGGGATGCTTAGGATGAAGTATTCATGGTCTCTTCCCCTTAAAAAACAATCTACTTTTGATGAAAAGTACAGCTATTTTAATATGTTGATAATGTAAGGGTATTGTTGTTATCATTATTATCAATGTTACTTTTGATGGAGACAGCTGATTTCATTGGCATTGACATGGGAACTACCAGTACTGAAACTCTCTCCATCTATGTAGAGCAGTAACCCTTTGAGTCTTAGAAAAATGATTTGGTTATGTCACGGAAAGGTTAAATTATTTGACCATAGTCACAGAGATAATAAGTGTCTGAGGCCAGACATGATCTCAGATTTTAAAGATTGCATGGCAGTACCTCTATCCACTAGGTAATATTGCCTCTATGAACAAAAGTTTAAAAAAAAAAACCCTTTCATTTCTATAGTGTATTAAGTTTTGGGAAGTGCTTTCCATATATTATCTCATCACAACTATGGGAGGTAAGTGTTATTATTTTCCCCATTTTACAGATAAAGAAACCAAGGCAGACAGAGGTTAAATTATTAGTCCAAGGTGAACCTACTAGTCAAAGTCTGAGGTCAGACTCAAACTCAAATCTTCTTACTTCCTGGCTAGTCTCTCAATGCTGGGCTACCTTGCTACTTGCTTTTGTTTTTGTTTTGCTTTTTGGAGGGCAGTTGGGGTTAAGTGACTTGCCCAAGGTCACATGGATAGTTTTTATGTTAAGCGTCTGAGGCCGGATTTGAACTCAGGTCCTCCTGACTCCAGGGCTGGTGCTGTATTCACTGCGCCACCTAGCCACCCCTACCTTGCTACTTGCATAGAAAAAGAATGAGGTCTCAAAAATGTAACAAAAATATCTATGTTCATATACTTCAAAAAAAATTACTTTGTCACAGTAGTAATCACATTGCCCTTGTTTTCATGTTCCTTGAAATAGAAAGACATACATTGAGTTAAAATAAGGAAATGGGACAGAATACATTATGCTTCATCTGAAGTTTTAAAAAAGGCAGGGGTAGCAATCCTGCTCTCATACAAAACAAAAGCAGAATATGTTAGTTAAAATAGTTCATTAAGGAAACAACATTTTGCTATCAAATACTGTAGATGATAAATAATATCAGTACTAAACACACATTCACCAAATGGCATAGCTTCTAAATTTTTAAAGGAAAAGCATCAATGAATTAAAGGAGAAAATAATAAATCTGTACTAGTGGGAGACCTCAACTTTGGCCTGTCAGAAGTACGTAAATCTAACCATTAAATAAATGAAAAAACAATTAAGGAAATGAATAGAATTTTGGAAAAGTTCAGTAAAATTAGAGGATGCTGAAAAATTTTACTTGTCTGATCAATGCATTTAGGGAAAAATGTATGACCAAACAAGAGAGAGAAAGAATTATGGAAAGTAAAATAGATAATTTTGTTCACATGAAATTAAAAGGGTTTTGCATAAATAAATATTAAAATTTTAATTATTATTTTACTTATTTATTACATTATTAATATTATTAATAATAACAATATTAGGAAAAAAAGCAAGAAAATGAAAAAAATTGAGCAAATTTATCTTATAAAGGTTTCATTTCTCAAATACATAAGGAATCGAGTCAAATTTATTTTAAAAAAATAGAGTCATTTAGAAACAGAAAAATGGTCACAGAATTTGAACAGGCAGTTTTCAAAAGGAAAAAAAATCAAAGCTATCAATACTTAAATGAAAAAAATGCTCAAAATTACTAATGATTATAGAAATTATAATTAAAACAGCTCTGAGGCACCATTTCACAGTTATCATATTGGCTAAAATGGCAGAAAAGAAAATGAGAAATGCTGTAGGGGATGTAGAAAAATTGGGATACTAACATACTCTTGATTGAGGTATGAACTGATCCATTCACATACAAAGCTATATTAAAAACTGTAGAAAGCTATAGACCAATGTGATTAATGAACATTAGTTCAAAAATCTTCAATACCCTATCAAACAGACTGCAATGATTTATCCAAAAAAGTAATTCATTATGACCAAGTATGGTTTATATAAAAATGCCCAGATAATTCAGCACTAGGAAAATAATCCACATAATTTATCATTTTAAAATATCCCAAACTACATGACTGTCTCAGAAAAGGTTTGATAAATCATAACAAATTATTAAAACCCTACAATGTTTCAGCATAGAGAGACCTTCTATTTTTAACTTCATAAAAAGCATCCATCTAAAACCAAAAGCATTATATTACAGAATTAAACTAGAACCTTTTCCAATAATTATAGGTTTTTAGCAAGTATACCCATTATCCTCACTATTATTTAATATAATTCTAGAAATACTAGCAGTAGCAATGAGAAAGTAATTAAAGGAATAATGGTAGGTAAAGAGGAGAAAAAACTATCCATATTTGGTTATAATACAATGGGTTAGTTGGAAAACTTCAGGGAATAAGCCTAGATACTATTTTTGAGATAAATTAATAGCTTCAACAAAGTTATACAATACAAAACATAGCCTCAAAAACAATAATATTTCTATGTAAACAATAAGCAAAAAAGGATCATTTTATTCTAAACAACTACAAATGTATTAAATATTTGGGATTAATTCCCCCAAACAGAAGAAAGACTTGAAGAAATTTAAAGGCTCTCCTTAAAGAAATAAAGAAAAACATAGCTTTAGGACAGTTTAGTGCTTATTACTAGCCTGCCTATGTAAGAAAAAGATAATACTACAAAAATTAGTTTGCATATTTAATGTTATACCAATTAAATTACCGAGGAGATACTTTACAAATCTTGATAAAAACAATTGTAAAGTTCATTTGGGAAAAACAAAAGATCTGCAATATCAAGGGAAATAAAGAAAAAGAAGTAAGGATGAAGGGGAAATAGCACTTCCATACTTCAAATTATATTATAAAGTAATTCACCAAAATCCTTGGGAATCCCTTAAAGATTAGAGAAGTAAATCAGTGAAAGAGACAAGATAAGGGTGATTCATAAACAAAAGAATTCAATAATTCTTTGGTAAAGTGGAAAATATCGGTGACAAATGGAATATCTCCTAATTTAATAAAAACTGCTGGAAAACTGGGAAAGGAGATTGTAAGAAATTAGAGTCAGACCAAAAGCTTATACCACACAACACAATACATTCTAAATGGATATATTAATATTAAAGAACATAGCATTAAAAATAGGAAGAGTAAAAGAGCGTATATTTCTCATCATTATAGGTTAAAAATGTATTTTTAACTAAGCAAGAGAAAGAGGCAATTACAAAAGATAAAATAGATAACTTTGATTATTTGAAACAACTCAACTGACAACATTATTGTAATTAGGATAAGAAGAAAAGTAGTTGAATGGGAAAAAAATCTTCATATAAAATTTGTCTGATGAGGGTTTGGTATCCAATATATGAATAATTTTCAAAAATGCAAAGTAATCACAAGGACATAAAATGCTTCATATCATTTAAAATTGTTTAAAATGTAGATCAATGGGGTGGCTAGGTGTCACAGTGATTAGAGCACTGGCCCTGTAGTCAGGAGGACCTGAGTTCAAATCTGACCACAGACACTTAACACTTACTATCCATGTGACCTTGGGCAAGTCACTCAACCTTAATCGCCCGGCTTTCCCACCCCCCCCCAAAAATAAAATGCAAATAAAACCAACCCTGAGGTTTCTACTTTGCAAATTGGCAACAATGACAAAATTTTTAATAATCAATATTCAAGCGATTGTGGTAAGGGAGGCACACTAATACATTTTTGGTAGAGCTGTGAAACAGTACAACAATTTTAGGAAGCCATTTGTGATTATGTAAGTAAAATGAGTAAAATGCCATAGGAACTGATGCACAGCCAAGAAAATAAAACACATTAATTATCACAATGTAAAAAGGGGCAAACCAAAAAAAAAGTAACAAAATTATAAAGAATGGAAACTATCAATAAGCATTTTAATAAATATATAATTTTAAAAACATATCTGCTAGAAATGTGTTTGCATAGATTTCTTTTTCTTTCAATAACTTATTTGAAGTTTAGTGTTATTAACAGAACCACTAGATTAAAGGATATACCTATTGACTCTCCTTGAAGAAAGTATTTATGATCTGCAGGTTTAAGAATTATAAACAACTTCTTTAATTCATTTATCCTAAACATATCTGGCACTCTACAGTTTTTTCCCCCCATTATGCCAACTTTCACAAATCACTGATAATCAAAGTATGGGATGACTTTGTTGGATCTTGTCAAGTTCTTCATGGAATTTTTCTAATTCTAAATGTGTTACAACAGATGGAATTTTTCTAATGCTAAATGTGCTACAACAGCTTAGTATCTAAGCTGCCATTATTACCACAGTGTTCTGCATGTTCATGCTTATCAAGAACATTGCAAAGCAAAGTGACCCTGTGATTTTATGAAAAAGTGACCAAAGTGATTTATGAAATAGTGATCTGTCAACTCCTTTATTTGGCTCTACAAATAAAGCATTTGAACCATCCTTTCCTCTAGCTATCTAAACAAAATACCAAGATCTCAAAATTTTCAAAAATTCATTATGTGTTTAGATTTCAGAGATGTGTAACGTAACACAAAAAATATAAAACCTCTCTGGTGGTGTAAATCACCATGTAAAACTGGTATTAGTAATTTCTTTGATAAGAAATATAGTTAAGAAACATGAATGCTTTAAGATTAGGAAAGTGTTTTATGAAGATTATATCATTTGAGTCTCATGAAAATATCATTGTATGAATACTGTTAGCTCCATTTAACAGCTGAGACTCAAAGAGGTTGAGGGACTTCTTCAACATCATACTAATCTAAAAGTCAGTTTCATGAATGAGATTTGAACCCAGCTCTTGCTTACTTCCAGTCTAACACTGTATCATGACAGATTGATTTCCTCTGAAAAGCAAAGGGGAAGAAAGGTAACAGTAGTATCAGAAAAAGAAAGAAAAGAAAATGGGAAGATGAAGTATTTATGGTTCTAGACAGTAGAGTGTTTTCAAAAACTTTCACGTGGCATTCTGTGGCATTTGGAACAAAGGTTTCTCAACCTCTGCTTCATAATGACTATTTCAAGATTATGTAAATACTCCAACAGTAAAGACACAATTAAATCATGTCAATTCTATGATTCATCCAGACTTCTGAAAACAGTCAAAATAAAAGTAGCAGAATTGTGATGACATTGTTATATGACCAAGATACACAAAACTCAATGAGAAAGAATGGACCAAACACATACACAATTTAGTTTTCTATGAAAAGAATTGTCTCACTTTAATTAAGAATGATAGCAAATAGCCTGCCATCAATTCTATTATAGGACTTAGTACATGCATTAGGACTATGATGATGAGATCATAGATCCTAGAGAGAAATGATAAAAGGCATAAGATCATTTTAGACATACATTAAACTCTGAAAAATTACACCCTTCTTTTAAATTTCCCTTTCAATTTTTCCACTGTCTGCATTTCGTTAATATTGATTTTCCTGTATTTTTCATCTACGAGATTGAGAGATTAGATTAATATTCTTGATAATCATAAAAGGATCAAAATTGCCATATAAATTGCTATATAAATAAGTGATATTTTTAAAATCTCAGCATTCCAAACTGAACTCCATAATTAAACTTGTAAAAACAAATTTTAGAGACACACTTGCATTGCTGAAGTACCCTACCTAGTACAGAAATGTCCCATCCTTACTCTACATTCCACAGAAAACATTTCTTGAGTCTTAGAAGCCTTTATAAAAAATACCTCGCCTGAAAATAAGCTCTAATGTTTACTTTCAGCCTCTGCAAATTATTTACGTAATGACTAAGAAAATTTGGTATTTAACAAGAAACTTATGGTGTTTTTTTGTTTATTTTTTTGTTTTTCTTACATCCTGATCATTCTACTATTCTCTTCTTGTTAACATAACAAGAATAAAAACTAGAAAAAGAAGACTGCAAAGATAGCCCCATACAGACCTTCATTTTGTTCCCCTCTACCAAAGGGTAGTTCACATGAATGGAGCACAAGAGAGAAAAAGTAGTAATGCTTTTTAGAATATTCTAGCCAATCAGAGGAAAGATCAGAGAACTGGGGTAGGGAACTCTGACTTCTTAAGCTGTTAGTCAGCAAAACAAGGGAGAAAGTGTTTGGTAACAATCAACTTCACTGTACAGATACTTGGATAAGAAGTTGCTTCTTTTTTTTTTTAAGGTTGCAATGATATATCCTGCCTTTGACTATACAAGTCTCAGACTTCTCCTTATTCAGGTATATAATGAAGATATTCATGGAAGGAAACTGATGATTTTTAAGACCTTGTTCAATTTCTGAAGCATACTTTCAAATTATCACATTTTCCAAGACTGAAAATGCACTTAAACGTTTGACATTGTGAGAAATTGAAAATGAGTCTGTAGACAAAGGGAAAAATGTGATCATAATTTATTTAGATTTTCAAAAAGCTTTTTAACAAAGTTTCACAACTCTTACAATTGAAAAGAAGAATTGCATCACCATGGAGAAACCTATGTCATGGATGGAGACAAGTCCTTATCTTTTGGTGATCTGGAGAAGTATTCAATTCATATGTAAAGTGTGCTAGTATGCCTTTTCTAATGGGAAAACAAAATTCTAATTTTCCCTGAATAAAAGGATGATCAATGCAAGAGCAATGAATGAGCAACTGAGAAATCAGAAGAGTAAAGGATATAACAGAAAAGAAGAGGATTTAAAGATGAAAGGTTTTTTTTTGTTTGTTTTTTTAAGGAATAACAGTCTGGACAGATTGGAAAAACAAAAGTAAAAATTGTTAGAGATCCAAGAGAATCTTTCTCATCCATGGAGTCCAATATAACATTGTAAGGACAGACCTTGTCACATTATTAGATTGTGGGACACTAAATGGCAAAATAGGTAGCTATGACCAACCATGACTGGTCATTAATCGTATATAGATCTTTTCTATATTTGCGGGGAAAGAAGCAGATTGAGGAAAAGGGATAAAGGTGCTAAGAATCAAACCATCTATAAATGTTTAATTGTTTAATTGTTAATTATTAATTGTTCACATTCTACATGTGAGATTACTTTCCATCCCATGCCAAAAAGTACACAGACTACTAAAGAAACCAATTAGTGATTGACAGATTTGGTCCCAACATGTTCAAGATTATACTTGTTAACTCACCTATAATATGTTATAAAAGAGGAAAATAACAAATTACCAGTAGTGTTTCTTTAACAAAAAAATAAAGCATGATGGGTAAGAAAAATTAGATTGTAGAAAGCCTTTCATTATATCCAAATAAGTTAGATTTCTCTAAGAACATTTTGTGATAATGTATGAGAAGGTCAACAGATGTGGAAAACCATATTTTCCTCCTCAGTGATAGTAGAACCACCATATTTTGACTCTAACACTTCTGTTCATGATATGTTATATGTGGAAGTGGAAATGTCACTAAAAAAGATAAAGAAAGAATGGTCATATCAGGCCACACAACAAATCCATGCTGGAGGAGACCAAACTTTTAGTGTATTAAGATATTTGTTTTTCAAGATAACTGAAAGGTAAAAACATACTGAACAATTGGAACAAAAATGGATTGCATCATTAGTAAAAATAGCTATCAAGAAGACATTGATGAAAAGAAATATGCCTACTTTCTAATTTTATAATTTTTTCAATAAGTAAGATCTATACATAAATAGGAAATTTATTTTAAAATTCAGGGTTCAAAAATCCATTTTGAATAGCAAATCATACATTTGCAGTCATACAATTGACTCAAAAGTATAAAGAATAAAAAATAACTTTTTTATTGTTAAAAATAAATTAACCCAGTAAAGCAAAATACAATCTTAAAAATTCTTCTCCAAAATGATGTTTTCCATGAACATCAGAAAATCATGCAAAATTTCTAAATATGGGCAATCACAAAAGTGATTTTAACTGTCCTTTAATTATCAATATTAACTAAGAATAGTTAGAAACAAATATTTGCATGATAGGCACTAAGGCCCCTGTCAAGTTCAAATAGATAAAAGACCCTCCAGATACTCCTGATTAGTAAAAAAATAAAATAATATTAAAATAATATGATCAATTCAAGTCGATCAAATGGTCAATGAGTTGAGTCCCAAATTAAAGAGGACATGGGAAGAAGACTGGATTGCCTTCAGGAAATTGTGATGTTCCTTTAATGACTCCAGACTTCTCCTTAAAAAACCCACTCATATCTATACCATTAATACACTAATTGTAAGGCCATGAGCCATTTAACACCATGGTCACTGAGGAATTAAAATTGAGATTATCACAAAAAGCTCAAAGGAGAGACATTTGGTATGATGAACAGGCTTCAATATACATCAAATATGGAATTTCAAAGAATAATTGGATTAAGGGATATTATTAGGAAAACATATGAGCAAAAGGGATGTTATGGGTACAAAGTGAGGGTGAAAGGAATAGTAAAAGGTAAGAGAGGAACAGGTGTATGGTCTGCTTATATGCTTGCAACATATGAAAGATAGAAAGGCCCTCAGCCCTTTGTTTGGACCCTCTGTAGAAAACTTAAGTGAAGAGGTGTGCAAAGTCCTATAGGGTGTACAAACATGCCTATTTTGATATATACATAATTGGAAGGAACATTTAAATTGATGATATCATGAATTCATTTGAAAATGTGAGCAAGAACATTCAAAGAAAAATCACATCTTATTTTCAGAAAATAGAGAAAAAGAGAAAAGAAATGGTCTGGATCTTCAGCAGATTAAGATGAGTGCAGAAAAAAAGATGAGTGCAGGAATTCATTTCAAAGAAGAGAGGCAATAGTAATTAAAAAAAAACTAGAAGGGGCCATCAGCAGAGTTTAATAGCAGTAAAAGATTGTAAGAGGCTCAGGACTTCACAGAGTCATTTTAAATTTAATTAGATAAAAATTATTATCCTGTATTATGAAAGGGTAAAAAAATAACTCAATTTATATAATAAAGACAATAAACTATAAATAGTAATTTATTGACTTATTTCTAATTGCACATCATATATATTTCTTTTTTTTTTGCTTTTTTTGAAGGGAGAGGGCAGGGAAATTGGGCTTAAGCGACTTGCCCAAGGTCACATGGCTAGTAAGTGTTAAGTGTCTCAGGTCAAATTTGAACTCAGGTCCTCCTGATTCCAGGGCCAGTGCTGTATTCACTGCCCCACCTAGGTGCCCCATGCACATCATATTATTTTTCTTTCTTTTTTTTTCTGGAGGGCAATTGGGGTGAAGTAACTTGACCAAAGTCATGCGTCTACTTTTTTGTGTCAGATATCTGAGGCCAGACTTGAACTCAGCTCCTCCCGAGGTGCTCTATTCACTGTGTCATCTAGCCACCCCTGCCATTGTATGCTTAAAAAATGGAACAATATATACATAAAATGCAGTATCAAGCTGAATAATTAAAAATAAAAGTGGAAACACAACAGTCAAAATGAGCAGAAAAAATTAATCATAGGGTCTTAGATTTGAAATTGAAAGGGAACTTAGGAGCCATAAAGAACAGCCCCTTCATTAATAACAACAATTACTAATAATTGTTGTTGTTTATCCTTTTCCTAAGAGTGCCAAAGACATTAAAAGTGATTTCTTGACTTGTACATAAATTGGATTTAAATGAGGCAGAGTTTCGTAAAGTTGTCAACACTCTCTCTTCCTGAATCATCTAAGTTCAATAGCAGAGCAAAAGTCAAGATGAGTAGAAATGTCTTGGGAGCAGTGCATGACCTTGGCATCATTTATGCCTGCCTAAGTTCTAAGCACTATAAAAGTATCTACTTCAGCCATCTTCATAGTGGTTGGAACAAATTGTCCCCATCTACTCATTCTGCCAGGGAAAATCTTTACATGCTTAAGAAAAACCTCCTTCCCCACCCTCCTACCCCCAACTCATCAACATGTTTGAGACCTGTTGATTGTCCTCTACATGGCTGAGGTTACCAAGACAGTTTACCAAGGTTTGGCCACTTTGCATACTATGGCTCTTTGGAACCACAGGTGAGAACTAGGTGGATCAAGTGGACACCAAAGGTGAATGAGAAGCTCTGAAAAGGGCTTGGTGAGTCCTCATACTAGCAGTGCTAATTCTCCTGAGAATTCCATATACATCAATTGATGATGAAGATCATCATGACAGAATCTGAGTCCCAGGGAAGTTAGACGACTTGTTCAGAATCACATGTGTATTAAATGCAAGAGATAAAATTTAAACTCAGGCTGATTGTGAAGTGTGTATTTGTTCTACTGTGCTATGCTGTCTCTCAGATGTTATTAAACTACAATACAATTTAATTACGATTGTTGTCGTTTAGTCATTTTCACTTGTACCAGACTCTTTATGACTCTATTAATGATTCTCTTGGCAAAGATACTGGAGTGATTTGCTGTTTCCTTCTCCATCTCATTTTATGGAAGAGGAAACTCAGGCAAACAGGCTTAAGTGATTTGACCTGCATAGCTAGTAAGGATCTGAGGTCAGATTTAAACTTAAGAAGATAAGTCTTTCTGATTCTAGGCCTGACACTCTATCTCCTGTACCACCTAGAAATTGACATTTATCTCTATTTTTCCCTAATCTCTATTTTAAGGTATACAAGAAAAAATAAGGATATCTTTCAACAACAAGATATAAAATTGTTGAACTCATTTCCCCAAGAGGATTTACAGACTAGAAATACAAATAGACTTTAAAAGAGTTTACCTAGATTCACAGAGAATATATTGATTAATGCACTATCTTTGGACTACATGCAATAATAGAGACATTTTTCAGGTAGACAAAATGAAAGGCCACCAAGGTTTCCCTGCAAATGTTGATCATTGGTACCATCAGAAGCAAAATGTAGAACTAGAGACATGATGAATGTTCTCTTCTAAAAGTATTTTTTTCTAGCAACTATGAATTTTATTTGGACTAACTCTATGTGCTCTGGTTAGTAACAGTTACCAAAGTCTATTTCTCCAAACCCATTTTTAGAAAAGAAGAGATTTAGACTTCAAAGTAAATTTGCCCACTGTTTTGCCTCTCATTCTGCTAGATTTCATTTTAACAATATTTTCACATCCATGGTTTATCACTTCCATTTACATCTTTTTTCCTCAATTTTTCGGAAATTGTTTCCTCATAGTACAATATTCCTTGAAAAGTTATTTTAAAAACAGAGAAAAATATTCAAACATTTCCAGACAGCTTTTTTTCTCAATGTCCCCAGTCCTATCTTGAATAAATAAATGTAATGAACCCCCCCCCACTAACTTTTACTTATAAATATAGCTCTTATCTAGGTAATTGAAACTGGTGCTGAGTTACCTTAATAATTTTCTTAATTTTTCTTTTTTAGCCAGTGGAGACATGGCCTGTGAAGCATCATCTCCTGTAAGGACTTGGGATCTAATTAAAATTGTGGTAAAAACAACACCTTATTATAAAATATAATTCATTATCTAACCAACTTACCTTCAAGTACTGTTAGGCTTTCATCTCTGAGGAGACCAAAGTATATTTACACAGAAGATCAAAACTGAAGCAGCTTTAGAGTCAGGGGAGCTAGTGGATTACACATAAAAAGAATTAACAGCTGGAGAATAAAAGTCATAACTTGTAATGGGTAACAGGTCAAAAATTTTCAACATAAAGAAATAGTTTCATAGGATGACTTAAAAAAAAAGAATGGTCCAGTTTCTCATCCTGGTTAAATCATAGGTACATGGGAGATTCCCCATAGAGTAAAGTAGAATAAAACAGCTATCCCAGTGGTAACAGTGGCAGTTATCAAATATAATACATATAGGTTCTATGACTTTCTTTCTGAAAGCAAAAAAGGATTGTGTGAAGAAAGGTTAACAGTTACTATAAGTGGGCCATGCAGAGTCTTTGAGTTCTGGACCTCAGGCAACAGACATGTGGAGTATGATAGTTCCTGCTCACTTTCTCTTCCTGTCTGGGTAATGGCACCTCTTCTATGGTACAGTACCTATGGTTTAACTTTGATCTGTAAATGGATCATTGAGTTGGTAAGTCTCTGTCTTTTAAGGAATCATTTCATCATTAAGAATGAAACCAAACCCACATGTCCTGCTACCTTTGAATTTTGATCTAAGAAACCATTGCTTTCATCACATAAGATCATAACCATACTAAGTTGATGAGAGAATAGAAAAAACACATTTAAAAAGAAAGAATCAAGGAAAAAGTTCTAATACATCTTTCTTTGATTTTGTTTGACAAATGATTTTGTACATATTATCTTCTGTCTCACCACACCCCTGTTGGTTACTGACTAGAACTATTATCTTTTTTACTTCAAGGAGTTTGCAAATTGGATACTTTCCTTTTGTGTGCCATCTGCTCATATTTTCAAATGGTCAGTCATACAGTTCCTTGCAAATCTTAGTATTCCCAGCTATCAGTGTCTGAAACTTCCAGACACAGAGTTATGAAATGGTGCCAGATAAACTATGCTCATCATTTTCTTTTATGTAACTTCAAGTGGAAATTTTAAAAAAAATATTTGATACTATTTAAAAATTACACTTATATCAGGGATGAATCCTTTTATATAATTAAAAGATATAAGAATACTCATATATCTTTCTTTATGCTGAATAGTATTTTGAATTGAAGGAAACTGGCTAACTTTTTTTGCTTTAGTCCCTCCCAGAATAACAGAGCAACACAGAATATCACAGTTGGAAAAAACCTCAGAGACCTTTTTATCCAAGTCAAACCATAACCAAGAATTTTTCTACCATGAATCTGACAATTGACCATACAAATTCTGCTTGAAGGTAGGCTATTAAGTAGTACATCAGTTTCTCCACTTTTGGACAACTCTAATTATTAGTAAATTTTATCTCAGATCAAGCCTAAATCTGCCTCTTTGCAACTTTGAAGTATTATTTTTAATTCTAGATTCAAAAAATAAGTAGAAAAAGTTTAATCCCTCTAGAAGTCAGTTAATAAATATGTATTAAGCATCTAATAAGTGTGAGATTTTGTGCTATACATGATAGCTCTTCAAAAACTTGAAGAAAGGTTTCATGTCCCTATAAAGTCCCTATACTAAACATTCCTACTTCATATGAAATTTGAGGTTCTCTAACAAATAGATTCTCTTCTCTGGATGCTCTTCAGTTTGTCAATTTCCTTCATAAAATTACATGCCCAGAACCAAATGCAATACTCTGGCTATATTATGAGCAGGAAAGTTTACAAGAGGACTCTCAATCCACAGCCCTGCACACTATGCTCCTCATTATATCAGAGAGAAGGGGTACCTGCCCTAAGACACAGTTGATCTATATTGAATTTATATTCTGTTAAAACTTACGGGCTTTTTATTTTCATGTGAACTCAAATCTAGAACTATCTGATATCTAAAATTTGTGAAGTTAAAGACTTTATATTTGCCTTTCTTGTGATTTCTTGAGCAACTAGATAACTCAGAACATGCAATTCTGCCTTAGAGACCTCAGGCACTTTTCAAGTGGCATGACTCTAGGCAAGTTACTTAATCTCTATTAATCATTACCTTTAAAGAATACAAATAATGCCTATATCAGGATTGCTTCAAGGATCATATAAGATGTGAGATGTGCTTTGCAAACTATAAAGCTAACAATATATTTAATCTTTTTAGATTTGACCTAGTGTTCTAGTCTACCACAAATTTGCATCCTTAGTTTGGCCTTTAGCACACCACCTATGAATTCCTATGAAAGAGAATCCTAGGTCAACATAGTCAATTTGATTTCCTCACCTTTGTTCTAATCTTACATCAAACTACTGTCCACTAGACATTTTCAATTTGATTCTAAACTCAATATATCCAAAACATTGCTTATTCTCCTCTCCCCCCACTGGCCAAAGCCTATCCTTTCCTCAAATATGACATTTTGAGAGCAGGGATTGTTTCATTTTATTGTTGTTATTGGTATCCCCAGAACCAAGCACAATGCTTAGTCCATGTTAAATGTCCAAGGAAGGAAGGTAGGAAAGGAGAAAGGAAGGAAGGAAGGAAGAAAGGAAGTAAGGAAGGAAGGAAAGAAGGAAGGAAGGAAGGAAGGAAGGAAAGAAGGAAGGAGGGAAGGAAGGAAGGAAGGAAGGAAGGAAGGAAGGAAGGAAGGAAGGAAGGAAGGAAGGAAGTGAAGAGGCTACCAGCAAAGAGGGTTAGGGTTTCCTGAGACCCCAAAATACCTGGTCCTGCAGAAAGAATTCCACTCAAGTCTTCTCAGCCAAAGAAAATTAAAGTAAAGTTTATTGAAAGTTCATTAAAAGTTCACCATATAGGATAGACTCTTTAGGAGCCAGTCTATGCCAGATCATTCTATGGTGCTTTCACAGACCAAGTCTGTGCTAGGGCATTCTGTGGCACTCTCACACTACATGGAGGGAAGATGGGATTCTTATATATAGAGGATTCTAGGGGTAGTCTGGAGGAGGAGTTTGGGGAGGGTCTTCAGGAGGAGTCAATGAGGTCAGACTCCAGTAATGAGTTTGGGGAGGGTCTTAAGGAGGGATTAATGAGGTCAATTCAAAAGTAATGGATATTTTGATAGGCTCAAGGGTGGGAAGCAGATAGACAATGGACAACTAAGCTAGTAACAGAGGTTTTGGCCCAGCCACAATGAAATATTTATGGCCTCTGCAAATGCCTCATCAAATGGGAAGATTCAATCAGACTTCAAGGCATTTCCCAGAGCCTGTACCTCAAAGATTCAAGGAGCTCAAGGAGGGGCTCCCAGAGCCTATACCTCATGGAAAGGAAGGGAGGAAGGAAGGAAGGAAGGAAGGAAGGAAGGAAGGAAGAAAGGAAAGAAGGAAGGAAGGAAGGAAGGAAGGAAGGAAGGAAGGAAGGAAGGAAGATACCCATCCAAGCTTTGTTTCATGAGCATAACTACAACTTATTCCATTTTAAATTGCAGTATATAAATCCAAATTGATATTCAGGTTTCACCTTCTTATATATTTATTTATTTCTTAAATCTGCCTTTCTCTTCTAGAGAACTGTCTTTTGCTAGAAGCAGTGATAAAAATACCACCTATGCTTTTAAAGTTTCTTTTGTTTATTGTGATACTTCCCTCACACATAAGGCACAGGCTCTGGGAAGCCCCTTGAATCTTCCCACTTGATAAGGCATTTACCTGAGGCCATAAGCCTTTCATTATCACTAGGCCCAAGTCTCTCTTACTCTTAACCTAGCCTAGCCCTCCATTGTCCAGCTACTTCCCACCCATGATCCTATCAAAATAATACTCAAATGGGTTATCCTTAAACTAGCCTAACCCTCCATTGTCTGTCATCTCCAGGTAGTTTTTAGTTACTTGCCACCCTTAATCTCATTCCTAGAGTTTGACTTCAGTTCCTTTAAAGATCCCTCCTTAGACTCCACTTTAAAACCCTCCTCTAGATCACTCCTAGATCCCTCCCACAAGTTTTCTACATATAAGATCCATCTAGGGGCAGTTAGGTGGTGTAATAAATAGAACACCCACCCTGGAGTCAGGAAGACCTAAATTCAAATATTCAAATCCAGTCTCAGACACTTAACACTTACTGTGTGTGTGTGTGTGTATGTGTGTATAATATACAATTGTCAATACAAACTCACAAATACGTAGACTCTTTAAGAATCTGCACATTAGAGTGAATCTTTAATAAACTTTGATTTTCTTTGACTGAGAGATTTGTGTCGCATTCATTTGGTAGGACCCATTGTGTTGGTATTTGGGGTTCTAAAGCACCACTAAATCCCTAAACCTCAACAACACTAGAGCAATGCAGTAATGTAATTATATATATATATTTTCTCTCTTGATTTCAGGGAGGGAAAGTCACATAAAGAAACAAAAGTAGGTTTCTCTAAGTCCACACTCAATTATGAAGAGAGAATTGCCAAATCAAAGAATTTGATAACTCTGAAGGGTATTTTGTCTAGCCTACTACCTTCAGTCCAATGGATACCTTAACTATTTTAGAGAAACCGTAGGTTTCACAACCTCTCTTGGCAATCTGTTATAAGGTAGTATCCTAATTTCTAACCAAGGCAATGAAAAGTAAACCTTTTTGTCTTGGTCAATAGCCTGTGGAAATAAAAGAAAAATAGTGTCTAACATTGCCTATAGGAACTATTGGTCATATTACTGTTAGATTCAATTAGCCCTAAATTCAAATACCTCATATGAATCATAATTTAGTCAGTTATTAAATATCACCAGAAAAGGCCATCCTCACATGCCTCTTAATAATTATGCCTAAGGTTTTACATTCAATGCCAAAACAACAAAATCTTTTTTTTATAAGAGCAAGCATTTATACAATACTTTAAAGTTTGCAAAACACTTTACAAATATCATTTAATTTTATTCTCACAATGATCCTGGGATGCAGGTATTATTAGGAGCCTCATTTTACAAACGTATAAACTAAAGCCAGCAGAGATTATTGGACCTGCTTAGAGCCACTCAACTAGTCTGAGGCAAGATCTGAAGTTAGGCCTTTTGGATTCCAAGTCTTGCGCTCTCTCCATTGTACCACCTACCCTTTGTTGCTCCTTTAACTTTTCAAAGTGATACCATTTATATTAACTCATTTTAATTTCACAACATCCCTGAAAGGTATGTAGCCTTTGATATAATTGTATGGATATGTGAAAGATAAGATACCTGCCTTACTTTAGGTTCCACAACTCTTTAAGAGAATTGTTAAAGCTAGAACCCAGGATTTGCCATCCAATCATATGGACCCTTCCTTGTGCCTCAATCCTTCTCAGAGTATCAGAAAAGAAGCAGAAGGATGAGGTTTTATGTGCATTGTTTTCCTTTTTCCTTCCCTCAGTAATAAAGTGAGTTTTTTGTAAAGAGTAGATTTTTAAAATTACTATTTTACTTAAATAGAAGTCACTTGTCTTTTTAATCAGGTTTTTAATTCAATTAACTCTTATATTTCATCAAAGTATAAGAGTAATGAGGGATACATCTGAAAAGAGAAGCAAAAGACAAAGCAGACAGATTGTTGAAAGCAGAAGTCCAGAAGAAGTCAAGGTTATACTTTTCAACTGACCAAAAGGATGACAGAAATAGACAACAAAGGAAACGAAAGAATCAAGGAAAGGAATTGAAAGAAAGGCAGGAAATGACATGTTAGGGGGAGCACAACAAAAAGGACTAATTTTCTCTCACACGTCACTAGCTCATTTATTTTTATAGAAACATGGGGTTGCTATGGACAATGGGAAATATTGAACTTCCAGACAGGTAAATTTCTCAACCACCCAGAAGAGATGATCGTTCAGTTCCATTTTGAAAATCTTCAGCGATCAAAGCTTCACAATAGCTTTGATTTTTTTTCTTTTACTTTGCAATAATGCTTGGGTTTTTTTTCCATTTATCAATCTCTTAACAAGCATTTATTGAGTGATTCCAATGTTCCATTCAAGGTGCTAGTAAGTGGAGTAAAATAATAAAAAATTAAGCTAGAGGGGGGCAGAGCCAAGATGGCGGCATAGAAGCAGCAAAGCACCACAGCTCCCACACAAACACGCTAAAAAACTCATAAAATGGGACACTAAACAGATTTTCAAGCTCCAAAACTCTCCAAAAGACAGAAAGAACATCTATTGCTACAGGCAGCGCAGCAGGCGGGGCTCTTCACAGCAGTCTGGGACTGGCAGCGAAACCCGGCCAGGTCAAGCCCTGGGCCATTGGGCAGGGAACTCCAGCTATAGGAGAGCTGATCAGCTGCACTGGAGGCACAATTACCACATCTATCAAGCCAGAAGGAAAAAATGGCTAAGAGAAAGGTCAGTGGATTTTGCTAACTCGGGAGGAGAAGAGCGGGTCAGGCCAAACTGCTCCCAGGGTAAGGAAGCAGTGGGAGGCAGCTGTAGCAGCAGGAATGTCTGAGAGCACAGCGGCCCCCACTAGGCTGCTTCGGAGCCCTCAGCCTGCAGATAGCAGGGGGGCTGATGCGATCCATCAGGGCCACGGGCTCTTGCATTGAGTGGCCTGGATCTGGATCGTGGTCTTGAGTGGTGGTCCTGGGGTGCGCTTTCAGTGAGCCAAGGCTGGGAGGTGGGGCTGCATCACCCAACTAAGAGCTCTGGCAGCTGTGAGGGCCCCAGTGATTTCGGACAGAGCTTTCCCCCTCCAGGAAGCAGAGTTCCACAGAACAAAAAAC
>CM053594.1:189894201-189911733 GCA_028646575.1 Pseudocheirus occidentalis
CTGGCAAATTCAACTTTTTAAGGCATTCTTCTCATCATTGGCTTTCTGGGCCTCCTTTGCCTTCTAAGTTAATTTGCTGTTTAAGGTATTATTTTCTGCAGTCAGGTTGTTGACTCTCTTTTCATGAGTTTCTCACATCATTCTCATTTCTCTTTCCAATTTTTCCTCCTCTTCTATTATTTGGTTTTCAAAGTCCTTTCTAAGTCAATCCATAGCAGTAGGCATTCTTCCAGTGTCATAGAAGCATTCAGTGAGGGAGTTCTGACTCTGTTGTCTTCCTCCCGCTCCATGCTTTGATCCTTTTTGTCCACAAGAAAAGGATTCTGGAGTTTTATTGCTGTTCTTACTTTGCTTCCTTTTCCTCATGTTGGCCAGTCTATTAATTGCTTGGTTTTTCAGCTCTGTGGGACTCTGCTTCCTGGAGGGGGAAAGCTCTGTCCCAAATCAGTGGGGCCTTCACAGCTGCTGGAGCTATTAGCAGAGTGCTGCAGCCCTCCCCCCCAGCTTTGGCTCACTGAAAGCACACCCCAGGACTACCACTCAAGACCATGATCCAGATCTATGCCGCTCAACGCAAGAGCCCTTTGTCCTGATAGATTGCCACAGCCTCCCTGCTATCTGCAGTCCGTGGGCTCTGAAGCAGCCCAATTGAGGCCGCTGCTGCTCTCAGCCGTTCCTCCTGCCACAGCCGCCTCCTGCTGCTTCCTTGCCCTGGGAACAGTTTGGCCAGACGGCTCTTTTCACCCAAATTTATCAAAATCCACTGACCTTTCTCTTACCCTTTTTTTCTTCTGGCCTGATAAATGTTGTAACTGTGCCTCCAGTGCAGCCAATCTCCTCTCCTATAGACTTGGCTCCATCTGATGCCCTGGGGCTGGGCCAGCCCAGGGTTTCAGGCTGGGCCGTCCACGGCTCCCAGATTGCAGCAAAGAACCCCACCTGCTGAGCTGCCTGCAGCAAAAGATGTGTTTTCTGTATTTTGGAGAGTTTTGGAGCTTGAAAATCTGTTTAGAGTCCCATTTTATGACTTTTTAGGGTGGTTGTGTGGTAGCTGTGGTGCTTTGCTGCTTCTACACCCCCATCTTGGCTCTGCCCCCTCTGCTCAGTCATAATATTTTTAATATTACAGACTTGTTTTTTAAACTATTTTTTCAAATAATTTATATACTATTGGGGTTAATTGTTCCTTAAATGATTATATAATTCCCTTGTCTAGTCCTAGAGATTTTTCTTAGATATTTTATTTATGGCTTGTTCAGTTTCTTATTCTAAGTTAGGAATACTTTAAATTATTCTATTTCCTATTTTATTAATGTGGGCTGTTAATTTTTTTGTAAACATTTATCCATTTCACTTGGATTGATAGTTGCATTAGCATATAATTGGGCAAAAATAAATCCTTTAATTTAATCTTCATTGGTGGTACATTTACCCTTTTCATTTTTTCTCATAAAATGCCTTTGACAAAATACACTACTCATTCCTATTAAGAAACACTAGAAAGTACAGGAATCAATGGAGCATTTCGTAAAATGACAAGTGGTATCTAAAAAAAAAACAACAAATAAACAAAGCAAGTATTATTTGTAACAGGGATCAACTTGAAACCTTCCCAGTATGATCAGGGCTAAATCAAGGAGGTTCATTATCACCACTATTATTCAATATTGTGCTAGAAATGCTACCTTTAAGAGAAAGAAAAAATGAAGGAATAATAATAGACAAGTAGGAAACATAATCACCACTCTTTGCAGATGTTAAGATGGTATACTCTGAGAAATCCAGAGAATCAGCTAAAAACTAATGAAAATAACTAACTTGAGCAAAGTTGCAGGACATAAAATAAACCTGCATAAATCATCACCATTTCTACACATTACCAAGAAAACATTACAGGAAGAGAAAGTAAGAGAAATTTTATTTTAAATAATAAAAAACAGTATAAAATATTTGGGAGTCTACCTGCCAAGACAAACCCAGGAACTATATGAATAAAATTACAAAATAATTTTATATAGATCTAAACTATTGGAGAATAATGATTGCTTATGGGTAGGCAAAATCAATAGAACAAAAATGGCAATTCTACCTAAATCAATTATTTTTTCAGTGTCATGTCAATCAACCTCCAAAATCTTATTTCATAGAACTAGAAAAAAAATTCAACAAAATGAATCTGGAAGATTAGTCATAAACATTAAAGGAATCTATGAAAAAAGTGAAGGAAAACATCTAACAGTTCCAGATATCAAACTATATTAGAAAGTGGTAACAATCAAAACCCTCTGATACTGTACTGGCTAAGAAATAGAGTGGTAAATCAGAGGAAAAGGTTAGGTATACAATACACAGTAGTAAGCAGCACAATGGTTGGAGTTCTGGGCTTGTAGTCAGAAAGAAATTTTCTTGAGTTCAAATTTGCCTTCAAAAATTTACTAACTGTGAACCTGGACAAGTCCTTTAATCCTGTTTGTCTCAGTTTCACTATCTGTAAAATGAGCTGGAGAAGAAAAGGACAAAGACCTCCAATATCTCTGCCAAGAGTTAGACATGAATGAAACAACTAAACATACAAAGAAAAGTATTAAATGACTATAGTAATCTAGTGTTTGATAAAACCAAAGATCCAGAGTTTCGGGACTGAGAACTCAACCTTTGACCAAAAAAAAAAATCATTGGGAAAACTAGGAAGCAGGTGGTAGAAATTAGGCATAGACATATGTCCCATAAAGTGTACCAAGATAAGGTAAAAACAAATTATACATGATTTAGACATTAAGGGTAATGTCATAAGTAAATTAGGGGAGTATAAAAAAAATGTTAATTCAGGTCTATTGACAAGGAAAGAGTTTATGACCAAACAAGAGAGAGAAGAATGAGGGAAGTAAAATAGGTAATTTTGATTACATGAAAATAAAAAGCTTTTGTACAAACAAAGCTAATGCAACCAAAATTAGAGAAAATTAGAAGACAACTAGAAAAAAATTAAAATTAAAAATTAAAAATGTATGGAGAACTTAACCAAATTTATAAAAATAAGCCCCATTCCCTAGTTGATAAATGATTGAAAGATATGAACAATTTTTCAGTAGAAGAAATAAAAGCTATTAGTCAAATGAAAAATGTTTCAAATCACTACTGAAAAAAGCAAATTCAAACAACTGAGATACCACCCCCTACCTATTCCATTGACTAATATTACAAAAGAAGAAAATGACAAACATTGGAGGAGATATGGAAAAATTGAAACACTAACGCACAAAGCATTGGTGGAGTTGTGAACTAGTTTCACCATTCCAGAAAATAACTTGAAGCTATGTTCAAAGGTTTATAAAACTGTGCAGTAGCAATATTGGATCCAGCAGAAGTGCTACTAGCTAGGTATAACAAAGAGATCAAAGAAAATGGAAAAGATGCTATTTGTACAAAATATTTATAGCAGCTCTTTTTTTTGTATGGTGGCACAGAATTGCAAATTGAGAGGATGCCCATCAATTGGGGAATCGCTGAACAAGTTGTGGTATATGATTGTGATAAAATACTATTTTGCTATAAGAAGTGATGAGCAGGTTAGTTTCAGAAAAACCTGGGAAGACTTATGAGAAATGATGTAAAGTGAAGTTAGCAGAATCAAGAGTACACTGTATACAATAAGACTAATATTGTAAGGATGATCAGTTGTGAAAGACTTAGTTATTCTGATCAGTGCAGTGATCTAAGATCATTACAAATGACTTATAATTAAAAATGCTATCCACCTCCAGAGAGGGAGCACTGATGAACTCTGAATCTAGATTGAAGAACACTTTTTCCTTTGTTTCTTTTTTTTTAATTCTATTTTCTTTTTCAACATGATTAGTATGGAAATATATTTTCTATAACTTCACACATATTGTTGTTGTTGCTCAGTCTCTCAGTCATGCTACCCTTTATGGGGTTTTCTTGGCAATGTGACTGGAGTTATTTGCCATTTCCTTCTCCAGTAAATTAAGCAAACAAAGATTAAGTGATTTTTCCAGGGTCCACATCACTAATAAATGTCTGAGGACAGTTTTAAACTCAAGTTTTCTTATCATCAGGCCCAGTGTTCTATCCACTGAACCATCTATCTGCCTCACATGTATAAATAATATCAAATTACTTGTCTTCTTAAAAAGAGGTTAGGGGAAGATGAGAGGGAGAAAATTTGCTACTCAAAATAAAAAAATGTTAAATTTTTTTACGTATATTTTGGAAGTATTTAACGAAATAGAAATATATACATATATACACACATACACACGTATACACGCACATATAAACATTGATGTCTACATGAGAAGTCACAGTATGATGGAGAGGAAAGTATGCTCACTCAGGCATCAGAGGAGATGTATTCAAATTCTGGTCCCAGTGAAACCAATGTAGCCTTGCCAAATTTGTTAATGTACCTGGGTTATAATTTCCTCATTGGTAAAATGAAGGGATTAGACTATCTAACTTCTGAGCTCTAGATATAAGATCCACTGATGTGCATATATTACAGAAGGTATAACTAATTATTTTCAAGGAGTAATGACTTCCCCAGATAAATAAGTTTAATAAACTCTCCTTCATGAGTCCTTAGTGGATATCATTTAATATTTCCACACTACACAGTAGTGAAAACACAAACTAAATAGGCTGGGAGGTTGATTTTATGTGACTAATGTAGGACATTTTCAAGACAGGAAAACTTTTTATAGGCTCTGATGATACGAACCAAAAATCTTGCAACCTGAGACTAGATAGGGATAACAGAGAAAAAGTTTCCATTTTGACAAGAACTTGTCTCTTATCAACTACCCACCATGTACTGTATTTTATAAGCTTTTCAGAAAAGTATTCTTTTGCTCCTCCCTAACAGGTCTAAAAAAGTTATTGCCAGTATACTTAAAAGTCTTTCATTCACAATGACAGGTAAGCTTTGAAGCAATACGCAGCAGGGTTGAATCTTTTTAGGCTTTATCCCAAATTATTTGAATAAATTAATGAATTCTAATGGGTTTTATTAATAAATTAGAGAACAGCAACTGGGCAGGGGAACTAGCATAAGGTGGGAAGTAAATTTACTTGAAGAGAGAGTTGGAGAAAAGAAGTCACAGAATCATAAAATACAGCCTTCGTCATCCCTGATTCTGGAGTACTTGATTTCTGGTTTTTTAGCTGTGCCTGATTCTTTGTGACTCCATTTAAGGTTTTCTTGGCAGGGATGCTTGAGTGGTTTGCTATTTCCTTCTCTGGTTCATTTCACAGATGAGGATACTAAGGCAAATAGGGTTAAGTACTTGCCCAGGTTCACACACCTCATAAATGTCTGAGACTGAATTTGAACTCAGGAAGATGAGTCTCTCTGACTCAAGGTCCAGTGCTCTATCTTCTGAGCCACCTACTGGTATAAATGATGGTTTTAAATAGGATGTGTCTTTCCTAGGATTTGATACAGCCATTGAGTGGAAAGGGATTGCCTAAGATATCTGTGTACTTCAATTAGAAAGTGACAGTTATATCTGGAAAGGAGATGACACCTTAATATTACATGTGTACAATAACAAGAACATTTTTCTTTTCTATACTAGAGGCAAAGGAGAGGATATATAGTAAAAAACATAGATCTCTCGTATCCTTTCATCCATTATCTATCTTCTTGAATCTATTGAGCTTACTCAGACTTCAACAGATGTCTGCCAATTTAGTACAAAGTATTAAATCAACACCAGGAGTATGAAGGCTAGGAATAACAAAAGAAAATATGAAACATAATAGAATGACATTGATTCTCTGTACTACTCAGAGATAGGTTTCTTGTTCAGTTGTGTTTGACTTTTTGTGACCACATCTGGGGTTTTCTTGGCAAGGATAAAAAGGAGTGCTTTGCCATTTCCTTCTCCAGTTCATTTTGTAGATGAGGAAACTGAGGAAAACAGGGTTAAAGACTTGCCCAGGATCACACAACTAGTAAGTGTCTGAGGTCAGATTTGAACTCAGGAAGGTATGTCTTCCTCACTCAAGACTTGGTTTTCTTTCCAATGCGCCAACTAGCTGCCTAGAGATAGGCTACATAGAATAAATGGATTGTTTTCTGAATCCCTCACAATGTTTTGAATAGTTCCTGGTAAGTCGTATGTGCTCTGTACATAATTATTTATTGATTAATTGGCTGGGAGTAGGGTTATGGTGTAGGATAACAAGGTGCTGGAGATAACAATCTAGTTTCTATCTAGCCCCTTGCCTTTGGAGGCCTTTTCACTCCTTCCTTTGTGATGCTAAACTGTTTCAGTTTCATTCTGACCATTCTTGTATTCCTTGAGTAGTACATTGACAATTATAAGTTGTCAAATTGCCCTGTCTCTCACCCACAATCCTTCCCTATGATTTCTCTCCCCAAAATAGTACAGAAGTCAGAAGCTTTCCAGTTCTGTATTGGAAGAGCTGCTGGGAATTTTAAGGATTGCAGGATATGAATGTTTAAAAACTGCTGCTCTTGAATGATACCCAAGAAAATTATTACAATAAGAGCTGAAGTGCAGAATTGAGAGGCTTTGAAAGACAGGGATATTAAAGTCCAATAAACACAACCTAAAAAGTGACACATGGTTTTCAATGGGCAAAACTTTTATTTCCTGTTACTTTTTTTGCCTTTCCTTTAAATTTACTTGCATTATAGATTATGGAAAATCATTCATTAAACAGCCATAATAATCCTAGAAAGTTGTTAACCATCAGGTTGCCTATCCAGAGAGAAAAGGAAATTAATATAGCTTCTGTTGACTTAAGTAATACTAACCCCAGAGTCACAGAAATGAAATATTATATGTAGCACATATTACTTGCTTTATTATTTAATTTGTAGCCTATCTCTGGTGAGGACAGAGAATCAATGTCATTCTATTAGGTTCCCCATTTTGTTTTATGATTCCCAGCCCTGATCAGCCTGGTTTTTGATGAATACTTCATAGGTAGTTGTCTGGTAAGTGAATCTGAGCTCAAGGGATTAAAGAATTAGTGCCATAGAGAGAGTAACTAAAGTTTACATGCAGATAGCTCTCAGAGGGACAAAAACATGGTGGTATTCCAATTCTCAATGACAGGAAAAAGATCCAGAGAGCTTCAATGATTAGGAACTTATAAAAAAGTTAAACCTTAGAAAACCAACACTTTCTCAGCTCCTGAATTACATACAAGTTCACGATGAATGCACTAAGGAGCATGAAGATGTTTAGGAATACTTGCCACTATACTCCTTCAGTTGTATCAAGTATGACAATCAAAAGAGAATGACAACGGGCAGCTAGGTGGTGCAGTGAGTAGAGCACCAGCCCCGGAGTCAGAGAACCTGAGTTCAAATTCGATCTCAGACACTTAACACAAAAACTAGCCGGGTGACCTTGGGCAATTCACTTAACCCCAATTGCCCTCCAAAAAAAAAAAAGAGAATGACAGATATCCTCCCAAAATTATCCTCTCAAAGTATTATGTTGGGAATCATAGTAAATAAGCAGGTGAAAAGTATGATAGGAAGGTTTTGGGGTGTTGTTGTTGGGGTGTGTTGTTGACTTCCCCAGGGTTCTGTCTCCTTCTTTATGGTCATTTCTATCTTCAAGGGTCACAAATGAAGCTACCAAAAGACATTTATTTATAATTCTTTATAGAATGAGGAAAAGTGAAATGACTGACAAATTTGAGCTTTCAGGTTTTCACTTAAATTTTACAACATTTAAATTAGAGGGAAACCTAATATTCCATTACTGATAAATTTGAGAACCTTATCAATTTTTTTGACCAGATTTTTGCTTCATTGGTATGTGGAAATAAAAATATCATAAGAATGTAGAGCTTTAAATTGTCTTAAATTTTGTTTTAGAAAATTTCCTGGAATGCTAGGTGGCTCACACACTAAGTTTTCAAACCCTGTTCTTAGGACTCTAAACCTAGTCATCTATCTGGCCCATCCCATTGCTTAGTGTTTAAGATATTTAAAAATCAATGTTACTTACAACTATGTATAGAGTTTACATTCCATTAAGAAACAAGTATGGATGGCACTTTTACTTAAAAAGAAACAAATTTTTAAAAGGTTACTGATGCTTATATTTTCTTTTAAAGGGAAGAATCTAGCTACTGATCTAGAGAACATCAAGAGCTTTCTGGCATCATTAATTGGCAGCAACACTTCTTTAATTAAGTACCAGTCTTTAAAGTACTCTATCCTGTTTTGTAGTATGCTATTTATTGTGTCAGTGAATCAATCAACTGATTCTGAAAGTCATACCTTTTGCTTTGGATCCATAGTCTAGTTGCTTTGTTCCCTTCTCCCCCTCAACCCCCACTAATAGTAGTTAACTAGATTTCTTATTGGCTTGACTTTTTTTGTCTGTTTCAGCTTTTATTGATTTAATGGGATTGTAAAGTACTGTCCTTTTAATTTATGCCATAAGGCAGTGATGAGAAAAGCCAGGCAGGGTTTTATAAGAGCCTATTGTAGGCTGAACAAAGGTCAGTACTGTAAGAAATGAGGTCATGTTGGTTAGATTATTAAGACAAAGTTAGGCTCTCTGATGTTGACATGGATGCAGCAGACCAGAAAACCCTGCCTGTGTTACTCAAAACCAGTAACAGACCCAAGAAAGGAGCCTTTCCATTATCATGCCAATGTGAATTTTGGATTTACAAGGTCAGTTTGTATTCTCTACCACTCCCCTATTTACTGACAAACTAACTACAGAATGATAGCCACTTAATATTCACAGTGACACTGACATTGATACCATGCAAGGTCAACCTGCCAAAGCTATTACCTGTAACTTTATTTGTATGATATGTTACTGAATCATTAACCCTTCTCTATGGTCTTTTTAAGTTGAGACATATTGAAGTAGCTGTTTCCACTACAGACTCCACAAAGCTGTGCTACATTTTCCAACCTAGCACCTTCTTAGTCTCCCTGTAAATGTTTTGCTAGATAAACAGAATAGCAAATGCTTTTTTTCTCCCTTACCCCTTCAAATGAATAAATTAAAAATAACAGGTGGATCTACTGAGACTAGAGGCATACTGAGTGAAGAGCAATAAACCTGTCTTCAATTTAAAGCACGAGGGGAAAAAAATCAACCAAGCACTGATTTCATTAACATCCTGTTGTAAAAAATAATGGTCATTATATATAACTGTTAATCTAGAAAAGGCATGGAGTTATGTTATACACCAGCCTGAATGACTTATACCTACCTAGAACTATAATAAAGATGAGAAACAACAACAATAAATAATAATATGATTTTAAGAGTCATTCAGACATAAAGAACAGATTCAGGGAAGAAACTTTGAAAAGGAGAAGAGGAAGTAAAAGATTTTTGTTTTTTTTTACAGAGAAAGACTGAGAAAGTGTGTGTGTGTGTGTGTGTGTGTGTGTGTGTGTGTGTATGTGTGTGTTTTGCTGGCTTGCCTGTAGAAGAAAAACAATGCCCTTCCTTGGTTCTGACTGTGTTTCCTCTGGAACAACTGTTGTTCAGGAAAGTAAAGCTTCATAATTGTGATGAGGTCAGAGACTGGATGAAGCCTGTGTTCATTAGCAAGCAAACTAGTAAACGTAAAAGGCAAAAGAAAAAGAAGAGGAAAAAAAGCAAATGTGAGATTTCAGCAACAGGAAGAATTATAGGATCTTTGTATTCCCAAGGAGATATTCACCCCTATCCAATCCTAAATGAAGAGCTTTGATTATTTGGCTTCTTAGACCTTTTCCAACTTTAAAACTATGACTTATTTGCTCTAAAATTCTAAGGGATTCTTGTAAACTCCATCATACTCCTTGGGAGTAAGACTGAAAAGCATGAGGGAGGGTTGATAAATTTTGTTTTACATTTCTTTTTTTGTTATGTATTCCTGTCAGCAACAAAATATTTTGTCTCTCTACCAGGAAGCAAATCAGTAAAGTTGATAAGAAAATAAAATTATAACATATTTTCCTTTGATAATGGTGAAGATAAAAATAATTCACATTCATATAGGGTTCAATTAGGTGGCACAGTAGATGGAAAACCAGGCCTCGAGTCAAGAAGAGTCATTTTCCTGAGCTCAAATTTAGCATCAGATGCTTATTACCTCTTTGACCCTGGACAAATCACTAAACTTTGCCTCAGTTTCCTCATCTATAAAATGAGTTGCAGAAAGAAGTGGCAAAACATTCCAATATCTTTGCCAAGAGAATCCCCAAAGAGGGGTTGTTATTAATGACAGTTTGCCCAGTCTGGAATGGCCTCAAGCCTGTGAGTCTAGTATTGAAACTCTCTGTCTCTACCATAAATGAAATAAACCTAAACGACAGTGCCTTGGTTCTTTGGAGATATGCAGGTAGAAATGATGAAACTGTATATGAAATGATACTTGTCTTTAAGATAGTGGTACATGTCATTTCAAACTCTATAATAATAACATTATTCAATAACTGGACAGGTAGCATTTGATAAAGTGTTAGATTCAAGTGGCATATATAATCAATCAGGAAGGAGAGGAATGATTGTGTTGTCACTTTGATGGCCCAAGTGTGATTAAATAACATAACTTTGTAGTGGAACCAGTCAGCATGTGTAAAAGATTTCCTCCAGTTTCATTAAGTTATACAGGAAAAATAATAGAGGTAGGTAGTATAAAGAGTCTTGTTTTGGGATTTGGCATGATAAGATAAAGGAAAATACCAAGAAATTGGAAGAGTAGAGAACCTGAGAGTTATACTTAGGGAAGAGAAGAGTGTACAGCTAATATAGGAATAGTGACTATGAATGAACTTAAAGTTAGAGTAAATGGAGGCTATGAGGAAGATGAAAAACAGATTTAAACATAGTAAATAATATGAAAAGAGAAAGTGATGAAAGAATATGACTAGATAAAGGTATTTCAGAGTCCATTAAAAAAAGAAGAGGAACATTTGTGAGTGATGGCAAGATCAAGGTATGACTATCTTTGTGTATAGTTGAGGTACATTAGAGAAATAAGTTAAGAAAAATGTATAGATTGTATAACCAAAAAATTGGGAACTTAGAATATTTGAAAGGACATTAATATGTACGTTGAATTCCCTTAGGATAATGCAGAGTTGGAAGTGGAAAGATGATGAATGAGGCAGCACTAAATTCATTGAATAAAGAAAAAAATGTCCTTGAAGGGGGAGGGCTTAAGAGATAATGACCACTGAACTCTGAATTGGGGCATAAATTTGGAATTAATAAACCACTAAAGTCTGAATTGTAAAGCAGTAGTATGGGGATAGAATAGAAATAGACATGAGGAACATTTCCTTAGCAAAACCAGTGAGTTGGGAGGCATAAGAGAAAGTAAAACCAACAATGGAATGAATAGCAAGAGAAAGTATGTCATAAGGAAAGAGTTATTTGTCAATGAGGGCTAGAAGACTGGAGAATGAGAAAGAAATTGGTTTAAGATAAAATAAAATTTGTTAATTATCTGGCAGACACTCCAGAGAGATAGTGAAAGGAATAGGAGGATATGGAATAGGATATGAGGGAGGGGGTAAGGCTTAAGAGCAGTTCTCAACCTATGGGTTATGTTCAATTTGTAACAGTGAAAATACATCCTACATATCAGATATTTACATTACAATTCATAACAGTAGAAAAATTACAGTTATGAAGTAGCAACAAAAATAATTTTATGATTGAGGGTCACCACAACATGAGGAACTGTATTAAAGGGTCATGGCATTAGGAAGGTTGAGAACCGAGGGGTGGCAGACACAAGATGGCAGTGTAGAAGCAGCAAGGTTTTGCAGTTCCCACACAGCCACCTTTAATACCCGTAAAATATGACTCTAAACAGATTATAGGACTCCAAAACTCACAAAAATACAGAAAGCACAACTCTTGCTGAAGGCAGCTTGGCAGGTGGGGCTCATTGCAGCAGGCTGGGAGTCAAAACCAGCCCAGCCTGAAACCACAGCCTGGAACCAGGGTGGTCAGGAGTAGCCGCAGCTGGAGTCTTCAGGAGAGTGGATTGGTGGCAACTGTGGCAGTTTCCAGACTTATCAAGCCAGGAGAAATAAGGCTAAGAGAAAGGTCAGTGGAATTAAGTTAAATTTTGGGGGAGAAAAGCAGTCCAGCTGAACTTGCCCCAGGGCAAGGAAGCAGCAGAAGTGGCAGTAGTGTCAGAAATGGCTGCACGCAGCAGCCACCTCCAGCCAGCTGCTTCAGAGCTCCTGGCCTGCAGATTGCAGGGGATCCAAGTTGATTGATCAGAGGCCCAGTGCTCTTGCATTGAGCGGCTTGGGTCTGGCTCGTGGTCTTGGGTGGTGGTTTTGGGATGCACTTTCAGTGAGTCAAAGCTGGTGGGGGCAGCAGCACCCCCCTAATAGCTTTGGCAGCTGTGAAAACCCCAGCAATTTGCAACAGAGCTTTCCCCCCTGGAAGCAGAGTTCCACAGATATAAAAAAATCAAGCAATTAATTGACTTGCCAATATGAGTAGGAAAAGGAAACAAAGTAAGAACAGAAATCAAACTCTGGAATCCTTTTTTGGGGACAAAAAGGACAAAATCATGGAACAGGAGGAAGACAACACAGAACTCCCATACCAAATGCTTTCAAGAAACATGAAAATTGCCTGCAAGCCATAGATCAGCTTAAAAAGGACTTTGAAAACCAAAGAAGAGAAGTGGAGGAAAAATTGGGAAGAGAAATGAGAATGATGTGAGAAAATTATGAAAAGAGAATCAACAACCTGACTGAAGGAAATAACACCTTAAAGAACAAATTATCTCAAATGTCAAAAGAGGCCCAAAAAGCCATTGAGGAGAAGAATGCCTTAAAAAGTCAAATTTCCCAGATGGAAAAAGAATCTCAAAAGCATTCTGAAAGAGAATAATTCTTTCAGAATTAGAGTGGAGCAAGTGGAAGCAAATGAATTTATGAGAAACCAAGATACTATTAAAGAGTTACAAAAGAATGAAAAAATAGAAAGCATTGTGAAATATCTCCTTGAAACAACCACTGACGTGTAAAATAGAGCCTGGAGAGACAACCTGAAAATTATTGTTCTACCAAAAGCCATGATCAAAAAAAGAACTTAGAAATCATCCTTCAAGAAATTCTCAATGAAAATTGCCCTGATATTTTAGAACCAGAGGGCAAAACAGAACTTGAAAGAGTTCACTGATCACCTCTTGAAAAAGATCCCCAAAAGAAAACTCCTAGGAATATTATAGCCAGGTTCCAGAATACCCAGTTAAAGGAGAAAATATTATTGACTGCCAAGAGGAAACAATTTGAATACTGTGAGAACACAATTAGGATAATCCAGGATCTGGCAGCTTCTACACTGAGGAATCAAAGGGACTGAAATATGATATTCCAGAGATCAAGGGATCTAGGATTAAAACCAAGAATCAGCTACCAAGCAAAATTGAGTATAATATTCCAGGGGAAAATATGGTCATTCAGTGAGGTGGAGGACTTTCAAGCAGTCTTGCTGAAAAAAATATAGAACTTAACAGAAAATTTGACATTCAAATACAAGAAGCATAAGAAGGTAAACATGGGAAAGAAATCATAAGAAACTTATCAAAGTTGAACTATTTACATGCCAATATGGAAAAACAATTATAGTAACTAATGAAACTTTTCTTAATATGAGGATAGATGAAGGGAATACAAATGTGTATATATGTATGTATACCTACACATATGTCTATATAGAATGCTATATATGCATTTGTATACATATCTGAGCATATGTGTATATGTGTACATAAAGCATACATGATGAATTGAATAGGGAGAGATGATACTTTAAAAGGTGAAATTCTGAGGTAGAAGATGACTAGAATGAGAGGAGACAGGGAGAGACAAAATGGGGTTAATCATCCCTTATAGAAGAAGCAAGGGTTAACTGTTACAACTTTACTTTCATTTACTCTAATTGAATTTGGCTTAGGGAAGGAATGACATATACTCTTGACTGGGTATCTTGCCACACAGGAGAATAGGGGGGATGGGGATGAGATGCAGGATGACGGAGGGGAGGGCAGGGTCAGGGGGAGGGCTGCTGGAAGCACACATATCAGTAAAGAGACAGGGACAGGGTAGAGAATAGAACAAAGGTGGGGCAGCATAGGAAGGAGAGACATAATCAGCCTCTCACAATATGTCCACTGTGGAGATGTCCTATGTAATTACACATGTACAGCCTGTATTGAATTGTTTGTCCTTCCAGTGGAGGTGAGTGATGAGGTAGGAACTGAAAGAATCTAGAATTTAAAGTTCTACAATCAAATGTTAAATACATAATAATAATAATAATAATAATAATAATAATGATAATGATAATAATAATTTTTATTATTAACCACATGCAACTGGGAATTAAGATATATAGACACAGGGGCAGGGAGATCTGCTCTGCCCTACCAGAAAGTTAGAGGGGTATTGGATGAGGACATAAAAGAGAGCAGATTGGGGGATGGGATTTACAGTGGGATTGGGAGTAGGGGAAAGACGGGGAGAAAATTTGTAACTCAAAATCTCGTGGAAATTAATGATGTAAACAAGAAAATAAATAAAATAATTAATTTTAAAAAAAGGAAGGTTGAGAACCACTGACTTAGAAGGATAGGAGTAAGGAAATGGGCAGTTAATGATGGGGAATAGGGTTCATAAATCATTAGCTGGAAGTGTGGAGACTACAAGTAGTGTAGGTATGGTAACCACTGAGGAGTCAGTCCAGTTCAGGATACCAAGAATCAGTGACTAGAGTAGTGGTTTTTAACCTTCCTAATGCTGCAACCCTTTAATACTCATATGTGGGCATATCTGGGTGTGGGCAGACCTGCCTGGAGAGAGATAGAGGAGCAATGTCTCAGTTCCTAAGAGCATTGGAAATATGTATTTTCTGATGGTCTTAGGTGAACTCTGTGACCCTTGTGAAAGGGTCATTCAACCCCCAAACGGGTTGCAACCCACAGGTTAAGAAATGCTGGACTGGAGAGAGCTTATTTGACAGAAGAATTTAATTAAAATATTTTGCCATGGTAGGGAAGAGAAAGAGGAGGAATGGAGTTATGTGAAGAGGCAATAGTGCCTTACCATTCTAGTACAAAACCTTAGGAATGTGAGTGATGAAAAGAGTCTTCTCTTAATCAGACTTGCCTTGGAACAAATCCCTTTTCTCACTTCTGATAGTTGTATCCCTGACCCTAGATATAACCCTGAGCAGGACCCTAGGCAAACTAAGAGGCAATGTTGTATGGGTGGGGATATGGGAGAGGGTTTTTGTTCTCAGTGGGCTCCAAGCTGAAGATAAGTTGATTGCAGATATGATCATAAGGTATATTCACCTCAAAACTTAAGAACTTAAGAACAGAAAGTTCTTCTATGTTCTATTTTCTATTTCCCTGATGTCTCAGTTCACTCTCTTTTTCTGACTCTGGCATATATAGTCTCCACCCCTTCCCTTTGAAGTGATTGTTCTCTACAAAATATTGCAAAATTTTTAAGATTCCTAACTTTTGCTTATGTTAACCACTTTTTCACTGTTTTCTTGGCATAATGTTCTCTTTATCCAACTGATTCTTTATTCCTAATTAACTTTTATTGATCAGGTTAGGTTAGGGTTGCTCAAGACCCCAAAATACCAACACACTAGATCCTGCCAAATGAATTCCACTCAAGTCTTCTCTCAGCCAAAAAAAGCAATGTTTATTAAAAGTTCATTAAAAGTTTGCCATATTGGGTAGAGTCTTAAGAAGCCTAGGTATCTGTGATGATTGCAATGGGCAAGCCAGAGTAAGTCTGTCACAGAGTAAGTCTATGCCAGGTCATTCTATGGCACTCCCACACACATGGGGGGGCAAGAAGCGATCTAATATACAGGAAGATTATGGGAGGAATCTAGGGGTGATCTGGAGGAGAAGTCTGGGGAATGTCTTCAGGAGTAGTTAGTGAGGCCAATGAATGATTAAGTGTGAGAAGTTGTTGGAGGCTACCTGGAGGCAACAGTCAATGGTGGTCTAGGCCAGTTCAAGGGTAGATTGATATTGTGATAGGCTCAAGGGTGGGAAGTAGATGGACATTGGAGGGTTAGGCTAGTAACAGAGTTCTGGGCAGAGTCACAATGAAAAGCTTATGGCCTCTGCAAATGCCTCATCAAGTGGGAAGATTCAGTCAAAGTTCAAGAGCAGAACTCTCCAGAGCCTCAAAGATTCAAGAACATCTCAAGGAAGTTCTTAGAGCCTGCACCTCATCATTATCACCCCCCAAAACCCACTGCCATCCTCAGGCAAGGCATGCCTTTTTCTCATTAAACCCTGCATTCCTCTCTGCTGAACATATGCCTATATACCTAGGGGTCAGGGCATTATAGGAAAGCAAATTCTTTCCAATGGGTTCCAATCCCAGTCCATAATTAATTATTTTTTTTCTGAGGAGTATGGGCAATTTATAGACTTAATGTTTCTAAAGAAAATGACTTTGAGTCTATTGAAAATTTCTTATAGAAATTATTTGCAAAAATGAAATCTATTGTAAAATGTAAGGATTAATGTATTAATCAGAGCTTTCTGAACTCTCACATTAAGCAGCTTTGTTATGATAATTGCCTTTTAAATGAATAATGGAGTTATTCTTCTATTATTGCATATCATTTTTCAAGACCCAAATTAGAAAAAAAAACCCTAGATATTCTTTACACTTGCAAATGATATCATGTTTTGTACCACTCTTTTGTTTTAGCATGTGTTTGTTGGGGGGTGAGAGAGTAAAGTAATGTGTTAATTATTTTTATGTGTAGCCTTATTTTGCCTGAGACATTTACCAAACAGGTGTCCACTCTGGAAAGAATTCATAAAAGTAAGTAAGAGAAGCAGCTTGACTTTGAGAAACTCTTTTCTCTTTGTCTTCTGTTAAGTATTTAAAATAGAGACTTCATATCACCTGAATGTACAAAAGGAAACGGGCCCATTCTTACAAAAATCATTCATTCATTAATTTTAAAAGTTTGACAACTATTTATTGAACTTTGTAGATGATGTGAGAAACTTATGAGATCTCTGATATTTCACGTTTTGAAAGTCTTTTAAAGATTTCAAAGGCATTGTGTCTCTCATTTAATTCATCAATCTTATTTTATACTCAAGAATGTTTTATTTCTTAATCAACAATTGGAGTACAGGTTGCATTTACCTAGTATAGATTAAGCTCACCAAAGAACAGAGCCCAGAGAGATACCATGAAACAAAGATAATTAAAATGATAGAAAATAGGTCCTCTGTGAAAAGGTTAAAGAAATCCATGCTCTTTAGCCTTGAAAAGATAAAGCTGAGGGTATTGTTTGTAATTATTGTCTTCAAACATGGGAAGTTCTCTTTTTATGAAGAGAGAACTGAATAGTTTAATAGTTTATAGAATATAACATTTCACTGGTACAAATGAATAATTTATTCTACATACCTTTGAAAGATTAAATGAGAAAGGAATGAACTTAAAGTAAAAGACACTGGTTTTTTGTAAAGGTA
>CM053594.1:189912233-189934200 GCA_028646575.1 Pseudocheirus occidentalis
GGGCAGGGTCTGGGGGAGGGATGCTGGAAGCACACACTTTAGTAAAGAGACAGGGACAGAGTAGAGAACAGAACAAGGAGGGGGGAGGGATAGGAAGGAGAGACAGAGGATCACTGTCACAATATGTCTACTATGAAGATGTCCTGTATAATCACAGCCTCTATTGAATTGAGTGTCCTTCCAGTTGGAGTTGGTGACAAGGGAGGAATCGAAAGAATCCAGAATTTAAAGTTCTGTAATACCTGCAACTAGGAATTAAGCTATACAGGGGCTGGGATAGGGAGACACTCCCTGCCCTACCAGAAAATAAAAGAGCAGAACAAGGGAGGGGCTTTACAGTGGGATTGCTGTTTTAGGGGTGGGGCAGGGGCAAGTTGGGGAGAAAATTTGTAATTCAAAAATGAAATGAAAATGAATAATGTAAACAAGAAAACAAAAATAAAGTTTAAAAAAAAGAATTTTATATGGAATTTCTAAAAGCTAATGCTCACAAAGGCTGGATTTAAAAAGTGTAATATCTTCAATGAAGGAGGTAATTGCTTTTTGTCCCCAAGTGCTTTACTACAGTCAATATACCTTTGAAATACCATGTTTCAATTTCTTGCTGCTGAATTTTAAAGATATTTATAAACTGGTCTAATACTTATAATAATATAATGGTTCACATTTTTAAAGAATTTGCACTACCAAGTGGTTAAATATCAGAAGAAGATGTAGTTCTATCAGTGAAAATAGAAGTGTAGAATTTCCATCTACTTTGGAGTTCAACTTTAAGGAGGCTTTCCATTTTACATCAAAATACATACTCCTATGTGCAACCTCTCCTATTTGACTGTGAATTCTTTGACAAGAAAAATAGTTTTGATTTTCTATTTTTTCCTCAATGTTTAATATAATGCTTTACATACAGTAAGTGATTAAAATGCATTTTTATTCATTTATTCAAAGTATGGATGTTTCCTAATAAAAAAAAAAGACAGTAGAAAGATGAAAGCTGTCTCCAAATATTTGAAAAGCCATGTGAAATGGGTATAAAACTTCACTTTGGTGCAGGATAAGGATTTTTGCACACACACACCCCCCCAAAAAAAGTACATATAATCACACATTGGTTTTTCATATAAGGTGAAATGAATGGAAGTTATAGAAAGGTATATATTGAGGTCTAAAGAAAGAAGTTTCTTAATACTTAGTTGTCTTCATAGTTTTTAATCCTCTGCTTTCCTTAATTTCATTTTGAAGAAGGTGAGAGTCTGGTAGTAGTTGCTGCCTGGAAATAAATGTCTGGGTAAAGTGTCAACTAGAAAAAGTTGTCTACAAGGATCTTTACCCTAGAAGGTGGGAGGAGGGATGAGATTTTCAAAAAGGAAAGGTGAGAGTGAAGAGGAGACAATGGCAGAGCACTAAGGGTGATTTGCTTGTTTTGTTTTGCAGGTACCCCTGGGGAAAAACCAGAAGGGTACAGATATCTCTTCTTCTTATCTTTTGTTTTACTGAAACATTTGAGGCAAGTGCCATGTTCTTTCTCATCTCAGTTACTTCACAATTTAAAACTTCTCTAAATCTTCTACTTTCATTTTATTCTTTGCTTGGATCTTTTCAAATTTCTTAAAAATCATTTATTTTACATTTATTTAGTTATAGCACTTATTTTTAAAAATCTTGATCTCCAGGGGTGGGTAGGTGACACAGTGAATAGAGCACCAGCCCTGGAATCAGGAGGACCTGAGTTCAAATCCGGCTTCAGACATTTAACACACTTACTAGCTGTGTGACTTTGAGCAAGTCACTTAACTCCAAGTGCCCTCCAAAAAGCAATAAATAAATGAATGAATGTATAAATAAACAAATAAATAAATGGATAGATAGATAAATAAATAAATATATATACATATATACATACATAGATGAATGGATAGACAGACAGATAGATAGATAGATAAAATCTTGATCCCTAAATTCTCTCCTTCCCTTCCAATGTTCCCTTCCAAGTAGAAGCCCAAGCAGGATAGGTTCCAGCTCCAAACAACTCCAATACATGTAAAAAATGACTCTAAACAAGTTATAAAGCTACAGAACCCACAAAGTGATAAAAAGAAACAAATATCCCACTAAAGGCAGCCCTGCAGGCCAACAGGAAAAGTCTATCACAATGTGCTGGGAGCTGAGCACAGTCCCACAAGAGCCACATGGTTCAAGACCCAGGGTGGCCCCAACCAGGAGAAACAAGAGCAAACTTCAGGAAAACAAATAACTGGCAGCGGTAGCAGCTTCCAGACTTCTAAACCCATAAATGCCAAAGTAAAAGGTCAGTGGGGAACTCTGTTGGAACAGGGATAGATGGAAGAGTATGGTCCAGCTCCTGCCACTGGGGCAAGAAGAAGAGACACAGTGGAAGTCCGGCAGCTGCTCTGTGTGGCTGCTTCAGGAGCTCTTGGCCTGCAGATTGTAGGTGGACCAAAAGACCATTTAGAGGTTAATTGTTCTTGCTTTAACCTACTTGGATCTGGATCATGGTCTTGGGTGGTGGTCCTGGAGTGTGGGGCCAGTGGGCCAGAGCTTGTGGGGGCTATAGAGGGGGCACCTTTCTAATACCTCTGGCAGCTGTGAAAACCCCAGTAATTTGGGACAAAACTCTCTCCATTCTGGAAGAAGAGTTCTACCATAGCAAAGAGCTCAAACATCAAGTAACTGGCTGGCAATATGAACAAGCACAGGAAGCACAAACAGTTGATAGAATCCTTTCTTGAGGACAAAAAAGATCAAGGCATAGAGCAGGATGAAGACAGTGAAATCAGAACTCCTGCATCAAAAGCCTCTAAGAAAAATATGAACTAGAAAAATATGAACAGGCCAAGGAGGAGCTTAAGAAGGATTCTGAAAATCAAGTAAGAGAAGTGGAGGAAATATTGGGAAGAGAATTGAGAATGATACAAGAAAATCATGAAAAGTGAGTCAACAGCTTGCTAAAGGAGACCCAAAAATACACTGAAGAGAATAAGACCTTAAAAAAATAGACTAAATCAAATGGCAAAAGAGGCCCAAAAGCCAATGAGGAGGAGAACGTCTTAAAAATCTGAATTTGCCAGATGGAAAAGAAATTTCAAAAATTCACTAAAGAGAATAACTCCTTCAAAATTAGATTGGAGCAATTAGAATCTTATGACTTTATGAGTAATCAAGATACTATAAAACAGATCCAAACAAATGAAAAACTAGTAGGCAAGCTAAAATATCTCATTGGAAAAACCACTGAGCTGGAAAATAGATCCAGGAGAGATAATTTAAAAATTATTGGACTACCTGAAAATGATAATAAAAAATAGAACCTACACACCATCTTTTAAGAAATTATCAAGCAAAGTTTCCATGATATTCTAGAACCAGAAGGCAAAATTGACATTGAAAGAATTCACCAATCTCTCTTGAAAAAGATCCCAAAAAGAAAACTCCTAGGAATATTATAGCCAAATTCCAGAGTTCCCATATCAAAGAGAAAATACTGCAAACATTCAGAAACAAACAATTTGGGTACTGTGGAGACACTATCAGAATAACACAAGACCTATCAGCTTCGACATTAAGGGATCAAAAGGCTTGCAAAATGATAATCTGGAGGTCAAAGGATTTAGGACTAAAGCCAAGAATCACCTACCTGGAAAAACTGAGCATAATACTTCAGGGGAAAATATGGTCATTCAATGAAATAGAGAGTTTTCAAGTTTTTGATGAAAAAACCAGAGCTGAACAGAAAATTTGACTTTCAAATACAACAAGCAAGAGAAGCATGAGAAGGTAAACAGGAAAAAGAAATTATAAGGAACTTATTAAAATTGAACTATTTACATTCCTACATGACAAAAATGATAATTGTAACTCATAAGATTTTTGTCAGTATGAGTACAGTTGAAAGAAATAAATTGTATATATGTATACATATATGTGTGTGTGTATTTATATGTGTGTATATATATATATATATATATAGGAGGGTATGTGTATATATAAATATATATGTGAGTGTGGACATTTGTATGTTCAGGTATACACAGAGAGAGGGCACAGAATAAATGAAAGGAATGGATGATATCTAAAAATAAAATTTAAGAGGTGAGAGGAATTTATTAGGAGGAGAAAGGGAGACATAGATTAAATTATCTCATACAGAAGAGGCAAGAGAAAACTGTTATAATGGAAGGGAAGAGCAAGAAGGTGAAAGGGAATGAATTTGGCTTAAGTAGGGAATGACATATACACCCAATGGGGTATCTTATCCTACAGGAAAAAGGGGGTAGGGGAAAAGAAAAGGGATGATAGAAGGGAGGGCATATTGGGGGAGGGGGTAGTCAGAAGCAAATATTTTTGAAAAGGGATAGGGTCAAAGGAGAAAATAGAATAAGTGAGGGCTGGGATAGGATGGAAGGAAGTATAGTTGGTTTTTCACAATATAACAATTATAGAAATGATTTAGGTAACTACACATTTACCACCTATATGGAATTGCTTATCTTCCCAGTGGGGGCAAGTGAGAAGCAAAGAAGGGAAAGAATCTGGAAATCAAAGTTTTAAAATCAAATGTCTATTTTTTTTTCTACATGCAACTGGGATATAAGATATACAAGCACTGTGTTAAAGAAAGCCATCTTACCCTAGTACTTCACAGGGTGATGGTGGAGAATATATGAAAGAACTGATTGGGGAATGGAGTATTAAATAGGCTTGCTATTTTGGGGTAGAAGTAGAGGAAAGACAGGGAGAAAAAAATATAACTCAAAATTTTGTGGAAATGAATCCTGAAAATCAAAATTTAATTAATTAATTAAAAAAAAGAAAAGTGAAGAAATCAAATTGATTATCTATCATTTTAGAATTGATTCTATGCTGTCACAGGTCCTATTGTGTACTTTCACCCCATTTTCCCTCTGTGTTATAACATATAATTAAAAGGAGAAATTTTTGTGTACCAATATTGTTGTTACTTGTTATTGCTTAGTTGATTAGATGTTTCCAAATCCTCATCACCTGGTGTGGGGTTTTCTCAACAAAGATACTAGACTGGCATACTATTTTCTTCTATAATTCATTTTGTGGATGAGGAAACTGAGGTAAACATGGTTAAGTGACTTTTCCTGGGTCACACAGTTATTAAGTATGTGAGACTGGATTTGTATTCAGTTTCTCCTGAGTCCAAAGCTGGCATTTTCCACTCTATGTAATCTAGCTGTCCTGATATCTACCACACCTTATCTTTAAAGGGTTATAAACTGGCCTGGTATATTACCACAAGGCATATTGTCTGCTCTTGGCTTTTCTTGTACAATTAAGGAGGGTCATATCTTTTTAGGGAGTCTGTTAACTCAGGTCCAGTAATAATGTCTGGAAGATGTTCACAGTTCCCACAAAGCAATTAACAATCTTTAATTGTTGGAGGGAGGTGGTTACTAACTATAGCTGGGTCCTAACCTACTTTCTTTAAAATAGCCTATCATGTAGTCCTCACTCCCAAGATGCTATCTACCTTGTCATACAGTCTTCCCCACCTATCCAATTCTGCAATCCCAAAAATTATATTAAGGCTAGTGAGCTGTACCTTAGGTCTTTGGTCCTTAAGAGAGACTATTGGCCAAATTTCTTGGTTTCTGCTAAACTAATACATTGATCATGCTCAGACCATTGTTTCTCAGTTTACCTTAATTTTCAAATGTAACAGAATGCAAACAAAATTATATTGATTATATATGTGAAGTCATGCAAAACATATTTCATTGTTAGCCATATTAAAAAAGGAGAGTGAGGGAGGAAGAAAAAGAAAAAAAATTTGAAGTCTCAATCTGCACTTAAAATTGATCAGTTCTTTCTCTGGCAGTGGATATCATTTTTTTTAAATCATAGATCTTTGGAATTGTCTTGGATCGTTGCCTTGATCAAATTGGCTAAATCTTTAACAACTCATCACCCTTACAATATTGCTGTTGCTGTATACAAGGTTCATCTGTTTCTGCTCACTTCACTTTGCTTCAGTTTATATATCTTCCCACTTTTTTTGTCTTAAAATGCCTGCTTATCATTTCTTATAGCACCATAGTAGTCCATCAAAAATTATATACCACAACTTTTTCAGCCATTCCCTAATTGATGTGCATTATCTCAATTTTCCTAATAGAGTTGTCCAAAAATATGCTGGAATATATTGTATTGTCAGAAAATTTCTCACAGAGATCTTCAAATAGATATTGGATAATGCGACAACCACTCTGGGATGATTTGACTTTTGAAGTTTCTTTCAACTCTAAAATTATATGATTTTAGAATCTTCAATGTAAAAGAATTCCTTATTTCACTATGTAACCTATTCTATTTGTGAATATTAGTGCATTGATTAAACAGCTGTCATTCCCCCCAAAAAATATCAACTATTTCTCAACATCTTCTATCCTTTGATCTAAGTTATTTTATCTAAGTTTGAAAAGACACAAGCCAGGTAATATTTCTGAGCTATATATTGTACCTTTAAATATTTAAAGACAATGTTCATGCCCCCCTCCCCAACATTCTCCTTTTCCAAACAGAGAAGTGATCAGAATTTTAAAACCTTGTCATAACATTATTTTGAGTTCTCTTTCCATTTGAGTCACTCTCCATTGACTATATTCCAGTGTATAAATATGCTTATGTAGTGTCATAGGCAGAACTGAATGTACTCCAGTTTATCTGACCATTGCAGAATATATTGGGACTAACACTTCTGAATTGTATTTGCTATTCGTATGACCTAAGTTACTGTCAGTATTTTTTTTCTTTCATGTCACAAAGTTGAAATATTGAGCTTTCAAGGAAACTAAAAACTATTTCATATGTACTCTTGTCTAGCTATCTTCTGTCATCCTGGAACAGTGCAATTGTTGATTTAATTTAAGTGTCAGACATTTCATACACCCGTATTAAATTTCATCTTATTAAATCTGGCCCATCAAAAAACTTTTGCATACTGGTTCTGTCATAAAAAATATTAATCACTTTGTGCTTTGGACATATTTGTTATATGTCATCTATGTTTCTTACCATGAACATGGTAATTATGTTAGGTTTACATTTTCTATCTGTTTCATGGGGCACTAAGGTCAAAACGTTTCACGAACTGAGTGCTAACCTTCTGGTGATAAGGTTTTTAATTCTTAGCTACAATACAGTTGTCTTTTGTTTGTACTGGAATGAAAGATATACTGGCTTGATACTAGATTGAAACCTTGCAAGACCTTGAGCTCTGCATTAAAAAAATATCAAGAAATCAAAATTACCTCTACATCAATATGACACCGGCCTATATAGCATATAATTTATAAAATTGTGGCGGGGGGGTGTTCAGATTTCAAAGCCCCTTGGTTCCTTCCAAACTTAAATCTACAATCCTGAGACTTTTGTCATTGAGCTTTTGTCTTGTTTTTCTTTTTTCAGTCTTAGCTTGTTTTTTTAATGTATTTTTTATTACATTGAAAATTCTGAACTCTCTCCCACCACACTAGATAAGACCACCATTTGACACAGATTTACAAATTTATGCAAAATCATACTATGCAACATCTATTTATCAATTCTTTCTCTTGAGGTGGATAGCATCTTCCTTCATAGGTCCTTTATACTTGTTTTGAATAATTATGATGCTCAGGATAAATTTTATTGTTCATAATTGTTCTTTGGTACTGCTATAACTTTACAAAACTTTCTCTTGGTTTTGCTGATTACACTTTTCACTCTTTTGTGTAACTCTTCTCATGTTGTTGTTGTTTTTCCTAAAATCAATCAGTTCATCATTTCTTACAGCAGAGTAGTATTCCATCACAATCACATATTACAGTGGTTCTCAACCTGTGGGTCATGACCCCTTTCAGGTAAAACCACCCTCTCACAAGGGTCCCAGGGGTAGCCTAAGACCATTGGAAAACACATATTTCTCATGGTTTTAGGAACCTACTCTATCTGTATCTAGGCAAGTCTGCCCACATGCAGACATGCCCACATACAGCTATTAAAGGGTGGTGGCATTAGAAAGATTGAGAACCACTGACATACTATAACCTGTTTTGCCAAATGATGGACATCCCTTCATTTCCAGTTCTTTGTCTTTGTTTTCTATGACTCTACTTTGTTCTCTTTTTGTCCACATATTTCTTGTTTATTAAGATCATTCACAATGCCATTGTCAAGAATTTCATTTTGAATGACTAATATGAAAATATTGTTCATGATTGCACATGTATACCTTGTATCTAATTGTTGACCATTCCAGGAAGTGGGAGGGGTGGGAGGAAGGAAGGGCTAGAATTTGGAACTCAAAATATTTAAAATGTCAAAAATCATTTTAACATGTAATTGAGGAGGGAAATAAAATATATTAAAGTTTAAAAGAATTTCATTTTGAGTGTATCACCTGTAATGTTTGTTTTTAGCAATATTCTCTTTTAGGATGCATGGCTCCACTTTAAGTGGTAGGTATTATACTGAATGATAATGAAAATTGATCAGAATAAATAAAATCCTATGAGGTATGTTCTTGTACCCAAACTTTAAGAAAATACCTGCAACGTACTTCCTCAGTATGGAATATTCCTAAAACAGCATGCAAACAGTTTGTATTTTGGTAGACTTGGAGAAGTGCTATGCTTCTGACAGAGTTTTTGTTTTAAGCACAATTACTCTATGCATTTTGCATTTCTGGGAGAACTGGTAATGTCACTTTTTACTAGTCATATACTATTCCATTGAGATAGTTAGCTAAAAGTTTCTATTAATTGCAGTTACTAAAACCTGAAAGCCCATAGAATTTTTTAAGATTTATATCCATGTATAGGTCATTCTGTACTGGTGAAAATTCCAAAATGTAAAAGGGAATAAACTTAACTAAACCTGAAGGAATCCAAACTGATATTTCAACTATTCTATATGAAATAATAGTCTTCACTGAATTTTCTTAAACCAAAACGAATCTGAAGCTGATATTTCAAAGTTCTTACCAAAAGAGATACTCATTGAGAGTAGACATTCTCCTTTATATTTGCAGGTTCTGGTTTTTGTCTTGTTGTTGTTGTTTTTAATTTTAAAAAATACGACCAGGGAGCCAAGATGACAGATTAAGGAAAGCAACCCAATTGAACTCTCCAAATATTCCCTTCCAAATAACTTTAAAATAATGTCTTAAATAAAATTTTGAGGCAGCAGAGGTAACAAAAGGTTGGGGTAAGGTTTTTCTATCCTAAGAAAATGTAAGAGGTTTGCAGAAGTCTGTGGCACAGGGATGGACACTGTACAGAGTGGGGGTGTCAATAGTATTCCCAGAAGCAGTTTGGGAGCTCTCACTCCAGAGACAGTAAGGAGGCAGGGCAACTTATCAGGAAGAGTTTAAAGGGAATATTTTCCTAACACTGAGTACAGCTAGCATTGATTGGCAGTTCTATTGCCCATATAAAATTCTTGGTCTCATATCCCAGGTGGAGAGGAACACTGGTGGTTGGTCACAAGGGAGCAGGGGCCCTGGTCACAGTACCAAAATACAGAGGAACACTAGTGATTGCAACTACAGAGGATCCAGGGCCCTTCCCTTATAAAGACCAGAGCATGGACCAGAACAGTAATGACCATATCTCTCCCAGGATCATATCATATTATAAGCAGAAAAAACTTTCTGGTACCCAGAAGTACTTCTAAAAATAGCATCTTGGGATAGTGCTTCTCCAACCCTAGATGAGGAGAACCCAGTTTTAACATAAAGTTCAAAGTGAAAAATAGCCTGGGAAAGTGAACAATAAACAGAACAACAACAAAATGACCACAAAAAGCTACTACAATGGGAAGGAAGATCAAGATATAAATTTAAAAGAGCAACTACAAACAAAGCCACAAAGAAAATGTTAATTTGACTCAATCTCAACAAGAATTCCTGAAAAAAGTTAAAGAAAAAATGGATGTAGAGGAAAAAATGGAAAACAAATGTGAGAGGTGTAAACTATGAAAATAGAATCAATAGCTTGCTAAAAGAGGCACAAAAACAGTGAAGAAAATAATACCTTAAAAATAAAATTAGCCAAATGGTAAAAGAAGAACAAAAGTCTACTGTAGAAAATAACTGCTTAAAAAGCAGAATTGGCTAAGTGGAAAAGCAGATTTTAAAAAATCTCAATGAAAAAAAATTCTAAAAAATTAAAATTGGGCAAGTGGAAGCTAATGACTCCATGAGACATAAAGAAACAATCAAATGAGTCAAAAGAATGAAAAAAAATAAAAGAAAATGTGAAATATATCATAAGTAAAACAACTGACCTGGCAAAGAGATCTAAGAGGTATAATGTAAGGCTTATTGGACTACCTGAAAGTCAGGATGAAAAAAAAACCAATTAGTCTAGATGTCATATTTCCAGAAATTCTCAAGGAAAATAAACCTGATATTTTAGATCTAGAGTGCAAAAAAAAAAAAAAACAAACCTAAAAGAATCCACCAGTCACCTCCTGAAATAGATCCCAAGACAACATTTCCCAGGTATATTATATTCAAAATCCAGAGCCCACAGGACAAAGAGAAAATACTTCAAGCAGTTAGGAAAAAAAATTAAAATATCATCAGCTGCTTCGATATCAATGAAGAGGAAGTCTTAGAATATGATATTCTGGAAGACAAAGGAACTAGGGTGACAGCAAGAGATACTCTCTCTTGCAAAATTGCATACACTCCTTCAAGTGTTAATGGAAAAATTAATAAAAATAAATGACTTTTAAGCATTAATGATGAAAAGACCAGCATTGAAAAGAAATTTTGACATGCAAATGTAAGAGTCAAGAAAAGCATAAAAAGGTAAACATGAAAGGATAATCATGGGAGACTCAATAAAGTTAAACTTCTTACATTCTCATATGGGAAGCTGAGTTAGCTGTAACTCCTAAGACTCTTAGGAGCTAGCTGTAACTCCTAAGAATTTTATCATTGTTAGGAAAGTTAAAAAGAGTTTACAGAGATGTAGGGCATGGGCCTGAGTTTATTGCATTGGAATGATCTCCAAAAAGAAAAAAAAAGGGATGGGAAAGACCAGTGAAGTGAAATAAGGGGGAAGAGAAATGTTGAAATAGGGAATTTTTTCTCATAAAAAAGGCATAGAAAGAAGAGCTTTTTATCCATGCAGGGGCAAGGAATGGGTGGTGGTAAGTGATTGAACCTCACTATCATTGGAAATGGTTCAAACAGGAAGAGCTATCTATGTACTCTCAGTTGTGTATAGAAATATAATTTACCCAATAGAGAAATAAGAGAGGAATGGAATAAAAAAAGAGGGGGTGATAAAAGGTAGGATGAATTAAGGGAAGCAGTGGTTAGAAACAAAATAGATTTTGAGTAGGGACAGGATAAAAACAGAGAGAGGAAGAACAGGAAAACATTGGGATGGAGAGAAATACACAATCAATAATCATAACTGAATATGAATGGGATAAGTTCATCCATAAAATAGAAAAAGATAGAAGAAAAGATTATAAACTAGAAACTAACAATATATTGTGTACAAGGGACACACTTGAAACACAAAGACATACACAGAAAATTAAAATAAAGGGCTAGAACAGAATAAGACATATTTCAGCTGAAGTAAAAAATACTGTCACAGCAATGATCTCAAACAAAGCAAAAGCAAAGATATGTCATTAAAAGATATAATCAGGGAAACTATATTATGGTAAAAGGTACCATAAAGTACCATAGACAATGATGTAATATCAAAAAATCTTGCAGCAATTTTCTTTCATAAAGATCACATTTCTCAAATATATAGTGAGTTTGTAACTGAGTCAAATTTATAAAAGAGTCATTCTCTTATTGATAAATGGTCAAGGGAAAGAAACAGACCATTTTAAGAAATCAAAGCTCTCACTAGTCACATAAGATATCTCTAAATAGCCATTGACTAGAGAAATGCAAATTAAAGCCACTCTGAATTACTACCTCACATCTATCACTAATGGTAAATACTTGAGGAGATGAAGAAAAAATAAGTAGGCTAATAAAGTGCTGTAAGAGTAGTGAACTGGTCCAACCATTCTGGAGGACAATTTGGAAGTATACCTAACTGTCTATGAAAGTATGGACATCCTTTGACCCAGAAATGCTACTACTAGGTTTGTATCCCAAAGAAATAAAGAGAAGATAAATAAAGAAGTTTTATGTGTATATAAATAAAAGTGTTTATAGCAGCTTTTTTTGTGGTAGCAAACAATTAGAAATCTAATGAATGCTCATCAATATTTGAAAGACTGAACAAGATGTGGCATATAATTATAATAGGATACTATTATACTATAAGAAATTACAAGAAGGCGTACTTTCAGAAATAAAAAACATGACAAAACCATTTGCACCATAACAGGAATGGAGTAAAAATATTAATCTGTGAAACACTTGGCTACTATGATCAATACAATGATCCAAGATAATTCTAAAGGATTCATAATGAAAACATGTTATCCACCTCCAGCCAGAGAATTCATGAACATGGAGTGCTAACTGAAGTATCATTTTCTCACTTTATTCTTCTTGCTTTAAAAAAAAATTGACAGGCCGACTAGGTGGTTTAGTGAATAGAGCACTAGCCCTGAAGTCAGGAGGACCTGAATTCAAATCCAGACTCAGACACTTAACACTTAGTAGCCCTGTAACCCTGGGCAAGTCACTTAAGCCCAATCGCTCTGCATTCCTCCCTCAAAAAAGCAGATAGATAGATAGATAGATAGATAGATAGATAGATAGATAGATAGATAGATAGATAGATGATATATATATATATGACTAATATAGAGATATGTATTACATGATATCAGTTCTGCAATGGATGTCATATTACTCACCTTCTTAGTGTGTAGAGGAGTGGGGAGGAGGGAGAAGAAAATTAGGAATTATTTGCTTTATGTTAAAAATAACTAAATAAGATTTTAAATGTTATCAAAAATTAGAGTACTACTTAAATGTTTAAAAAAACCAAAAAAGTAATTGAGCCTGAAACACAGTTGAGTACCACTAGAATAAAATAGGTTAAAATGTAACTGGTAAATCTTTAACAAAATTAATAAAAATACAATAAAACACAATGTTAAAATATAAAATATACCATTTGTCTTCAGATTTTACAACTTATTTCTAAAAGAAAGTGATACGTCTACTTCATAATTACCTGCATTTGTTTTTGTTTGTTTCTTTGTTTTTATCAGTGCAGGTAAGAGAGCATATAATGTGGTTCTGAAGCTATTCAAGGTTTAGAATTCTCTGGTTTGACTATCTACATTAATTAAATGAGCTACATAAGTGCCCACACTTTGTTCCATGTTTAGTTGTTCAGATAGTCTTGATTGTAGACGTAGGTACAGTTGTGTGCATGGACAATGTCTGTAATCTAAGACTCTGAAGGCCTAAACTGGTTGACCAACATCATGACCTCAGTCTCATTGCATAATCTCACAGGAGAAACTGAACAATGAGGCTTTCTTCTAGTGTGTTAATAATATCCTATTTAGTACACCAAGAGAAACACATGCAGGTATAATATGTCTCAATTATCAAAGTTGGTTTTTAAAAACTACAGCTTAATTGTTATTACAGTATTAATGTAGATTTTTTTATGATACTCATTATATTTGATCCTGTCCTTTCAAAAGTATTTTTCTTTTTTTCTTCTTTTCTTTCCCATTGATTTTTCTTATCACAATAAAGACAGCCAAGAGTGATTTTTTTTTGAGAAATTAAAGATCATATACCATAGTCACCTTGAGAGAAACCTATTATAGAAACCACATTAAGTGATAGGTATTAGGAGAGTTTGCACACACCCCAAAAATATTTATTATGTTTTCTTTGTTAGTTTGATTGACCCTCTAATCAGTACTATTGAATTACAGTGTACAGAGAATGACTTATGTGAAAGGTTTACAGTTAGGAAGTAAAGCAAAGTAGTTTATGGACACAAAAAACCTAATGTCAATCAGTTATCTTTTGCTAATTATTGGAAGCAGAGCAGGTGTGAAATGGGAACCCCAATAGCTGGTTATCACCATGGTTCTTTGATTCCTCATTACTAGAGGTATGGCTAAGCCTATCAATGGAAACATAGAAATATAAAGAAATAGGCAGTCTCCCTACCCTTTTCAGGTCAAGGCCAAATTATTTTTAATTATTACATAAAATTATTCTACTTGATGGGGCAGCTAGGTGGTACAGTGAGTAGAGCACCAGCCCTGGAGTCAGGAAAACCTGAGTTCAAATCTATCATCACACACAACACAAAAACTAGCTGCGTGACCTTGGGCAAGTCACTTAACCCCAATTGCCCTACCATACCTCCTCCAAAAAAAAGCTAAAAAAAATTATACAAAATTACTCTACTTGTTTTAAAATGGAAAACAGCCTTAGCAATGTATCAACTGCCTAAGGTATGTGCTGTTCACCCTCACTAACACTACCTGTTCAGTGTCTCTTACTGCCGGTTTTCTGACTAAACATTTTGGGCCTTTCTATGCCAATCTTACTTCAGGTTCATTCTACATATCTAGGGATGCCTATGATCAAATTAAGCCTTTGTGCATATCTGTCATGGTTATGGGATTTGAAGATCTTCTATGCCCCTTGAAGTTGCTGATATAGCAGGAAGCCGTAGGGCAAAAGGAAGCCAGAGCCAAGCTAGAGTCAGAGTGGTGGTGACTGGAAGCAGCATGGAGACTGTGGCATGAACTTTTTTTGAGCCAGCCAGAATTTCTGTTGAAGACTCTTGCTGAGGACTGCCAGGGACAGGAACTGCAGGGGGCTGGAGTTTCTGGGAGCAATCTGCGTGGATGCTGAGCAGTTGCTGTGAGTGAGGAGAGAATGGTATCTTTGCCTGAGGTAGCCTGTCCTGTTTTGTAGGCTTGAGAAATGTGGGTGTTTACTACATTAACTACATGTGCCAACTTCATAACTACTGTGATGGCTTTGACTTTCTGGTTTGGGGACTCAGTTTCCTGGTATTTGAATAAATGTTCTAGCTATATTCCCCATGTAGACAGCCTGTAACATTTTGTGATTAATAATCATATCAGCATATTTATAGTTACTGTAGGCATTATGAATATTGCATTGCTGATACAATGTCAAAGCTTCTCTCAATATTTTCATCATGATGGCAAAATTCTCATCGGGTCCAAAGTATATTCATATCTTATAACCTTTGTTTAAGGACTCATCTCTATCTCATTGTAATATACTTCTAGGATAGCCTTGTACAAAGCTATATTTGCTCTCTTCCCGAAAAAATAAAGAAAGGAGTAAATGGAGACTAGAACTAGTTGGAGTTTTTCTAAGAAAAAAATAAAACACTGTGTTGCATGACCACATGTGTATAACCTATTTCAAATTGCTTACCTTCTCATTAAAGGGGTGGTGGGAGAAGAAGGAGGCAAAGAATTTGGAAATCAGACTTTGAGGGAAAAAAAAGAACAGAATTGTTGGCTGAATTATTGGCTGAATTATTGGTTGAAATGACTATTCCTGTAATGTACCAAACAATAGACCAGGGGTGGAGAGCCTGAGACCTCAAGGTCACATGTGACCCTGTAGGTCCTTGGATCTAGGCTTTTGAATCTGACCTTCACAGAACAAATCCCCTTAATGAAAGAATTTGTTCTGTAAAACTTGGACTTAGTGAAAAGATCACACCTGAGGACCTAGGAGGCCACTTGTTCCCCACCCCTTCTATAAACCAAGTGGTAAAGTTCAGTATTGCTTCCTTTTTTGAGTTGACAGGTTTGCCCACCTGTTGTCATTTATCAAGATCCTTGGGCCACTTTCACACTAAATATCCTGCCATTTGGTTTCTTGGTAGGCCTAAGCAATACCAAGTTTTGTTTGCTTAAGCCTGGGTCACTTAGAACTAACTCTCCAGGCAACATATAGGCTAAAAGTCTGATACCCTAAGTGCTTTTTGGTTTCCTCACATGGGATGGGATGGGATGACAAAAAACAATATAAATTCCTAATGCATCACTAAAATCAGTCTATGTCTAATGGGATAGTCACTTAACCCCAGGGCTAAATATCTTAACAGTCACATTGTCTCCATTTAGACAAACTTAAGCTACCTCAAAGGGTTGAATGAGACAGTCTTCTTGGAATTACATTTCCACTGAGCCCAGTGTTCTGCCTCCTTTCATTTAGGTCACAAGGCAGTCAGTTTAAATCAAAGACTATTACCCTGCCAAATCATAATAACTCACATCCTACCAGACACCACACTATCTGATATCAGCTAAGGCTTCCAGATATTTGCTTGGTTTACTAGAATAGAACATTAATAGTTAACCTGCATTCAGGACTACATAGGTTACAGAAGAGTCATTAGAATAAATAGGGTACTGGACACATTCCAAGAAACTTAGGCCCCAATTTCAAAATCTCAGGGTTTTTTGTTTTGGTTTGGTTTTTGTAATTATAAATAATACTGCTGTTATCAAAATGCTTGAATAATAGTTCTTTACAAAATAAAATTTCCAGACTTTATTTCCCCAAGTGGAATCATTGAGTCAAAGCTTATGATTGTTATTATGTTTATGGAATACAATTCCTTTAGAACAAATGCTACTACAATGCTATAAAAGTCAACCAAAAATAAATAATTATTTCTGTTTTTCCAAAGCTCCCTTAGTATTGTTTGATTGTTGTTATTATTTTAGCCAATTTGGTGAATGTGGGTGATAACTAAGGAGTTGATTTAATTTGTATCTTTTAATTTTTATTGAAGTTAAATTTTTTCATATAATTAGTAATAATTATTAACCATTTCTCTTATCTTCATTTGAAAATTGTCTATTTATACACTTTCATCCCATTTGGGACTGGATATATAGAAATTCTAATTTAATTGTATCCCTTTGATAATTAGTCAGGAAAGGCATTTTTTGAAGTGATTAGCAGTTTCTGTATTATTTTTCCTTTGAAAACTGCTTGTGCCTCTGCTTTGACTATTTATCCATGATTTAAATACTGGAAATAATTTTAGAAATAACAATTGATTATATGATTTAGATGCCTTTTTTCCCATTATAATTCCACAAATATTTCCAAGCCTTTTAGGTTTATTAGTTTATTTTTGTTATAGAGAAGAGTTTTTAAATACTCATTTCGTGCAATCAAGTTCCTCTATTCTGCTCTTAATATTTCTTTCTTTTTTAATTAAAAAAATCCTCTCTAATTTATATATAAAATTCACACACATGTAGAGTCTAGATCCATGATTTCATCAGTGTGAGGACCTCCCTTTGTGGAAACTCCTTCTCTGATGCATATCAGTAATTCCTCTCTAAATCCCAAGCTTGGAATCCCTGGGGCACTGAAAAGTTAAGTGACTTTATCATAGTGGAAGAGCCAAAATATTTCTATGGTAAGACATAGTCCCAGTCTGTCTTGAATGGAAGTCATCCCTCTGTCTATTAGATTGCATTGCCTTTCAATTTCATTAAATATGTTATTTCTTTTTCCTCTATTATTTTGTATAGTTTTTTGCTTGTTTCATGTTTCATTCAATCAAGCAACTGAATTAGGTATTATATTATGAACTGTGGGTCAAAATAAATTTGCTGAGTACTTTCTCTAAGAATATCTTCATACAATAAATCCTATCCCTCTTTTCTTCATTTTCTATAAATTTTCAAACTTTAATCACTAATTTGTTATTATATTTGGTATCTGATAACTCTCTATCACACTGATCTATGTATTTTGTCTCAGACAATAATTTTGATGTAATACAATTTATAACATCATTTAAACTCTAAGAATGCAAGACCTTTTTTCTTTATTTTTATTTTTCAACATGCTCTTTAGTAATTTTTGTTGTTTAATAATTTATCTATCTGTGTATCTATCTGTTTTGTCAGTCTCTCTGTCTATCTTTTTCTCTACTAGAGTAATCTGTTGCTGTGTCTACATGCCTCAAGTCTCTCTCCACTCCAATTTTTCATCCATTTAGTCACTAAAATTATTTTCCTAAAGGGCAGAACCAACTGTGCCACCCCTCTATTTGATAAATTCTAATGGCTCTGTATCACCTATAGGATCAAATGAAAAATCCTCTTTGGCATTCAAAGCCATTTATAACCTATCCCTCTCATACATTTCCAAGCTTCTTTCACCTTACTCCCTTTCACATACCTTTCAATTCAATTACTTCACCCTCCTTTCTGTTCTTCTGACAAGACTTACTTATCTTTCAGCTCCAGGCACTTTCTCTCATTTTCCCCCAGGCTTAGAGTGTTCTCCCTCCTCTTCTCTTCCTCCTGGTTTCTCTGGCTTCCTTTAAATCCTGTCATCTCCAGGAAGCCTTCCTCAATCCTTCTTCATTCTAGTACCTTTCCTCTGTTGATTATTTCCCATTTATCCTGTTTATACCTTATTTGTAACATATTAATTTGCTTGTTCTCCCCATCAACAGGTCTATGAGCTCCATGAGGACAGGAACTGTCTTTTATTTCTCTTTGTAGCTCCAGTATTTAGCATAATATTGGCACATATCACATGTTTAATGTTTATTGACTGTTTATTTTCCACACAAAGTCCTTACGATATGTACCAATTGTATTTGAAACTTTCTATTTGATTGTATTATATAAAGTTGTCCCTTCTGCATTGAAGGGATTAGGGTCTCCCTTATCCCTCCACCACTCCCTGCAATCTGGAAAAAGTTTTCTTGCTGTCCCTTTGTGGTGGAGAAGTCTGAAATATAATGGTATTAAAAGATAAAATTTGTTGATATTATACAATACTACACATATGTTTTAGGTATTTCAGAGTTTCTGAACTTTTGTGTCATCTGCTGGCTTTTCTGTTTCTTCTGCAGCTTCCACAAAATCGCCATTTCCCCATTTAATTTTTTTTTATGCCTACCCCAGATATATTGAAACCAGATGGGAGTCATGATGTGGAAGGGATAACAAATACATCTGTAAACTTTGCACTGTTGTCTGAAAATACAAGATGTATACCTTCTTCATTATTAAAGGACTTATTAAAACGTGTATAAGCAGACTATAAATTAAATAATAAGATCAATTATTGGTAAAATCTAATAGTTATATTCTGATTTTGAGAGTGCCAAGGTGACTGATTCTTGGGTTATATTTGTCTATTTCATATTCTATCTCTTTTGATCTTTGTTGTATGCATGTAACTTTCTGATTATGGGGCTCATATAAATTCAGAATTGCTACATATTAGTTATTGCTACTTTTACTTTCATTATAATGTAATGCCATCTTTGCCTATTTCATTTTTTGTTTAATTTCTTTTTACAAATTACTGCTTTTTTACTTGCCTTTAAGTAGCTATATTACATTTTGCAATAAATCTGTTTCCTAAAAGCAACAAATAAAAATTTTTGTTTCTATTATTAATTCTATAACTTATAATTCTCCTTTAAAATAAAAGAATACCTTTCATATTTATTGTTCAAACTAATAATTTTTTATTTCTCTTATAACACTGTCTTCTTACTGTGACTGATGCTTCCTAGAAAGAGTGAAATATATCTTACCCTTATATTTGTTTTCACCTATAAAAACTAGTAAATAAAACAAACTTTTATTTTAAAAAAACTACTAAGTTTTAGATTCACCTTGAGTTTTAGTAGCTTCTTATTATAGACAGGAGTTTTTCTTTGATAATCACTTGTTCCTTTCCTTCTCTTCCTTTTTTTATTAGTAAATGTAGATTTGTATCACTGTTCTTTATGCTTTTATAACCGATATTTTATGTGAACTCCAATTGGTAATTATTATTGATATATTATATGCAATATATTATATTATTGAAGGCATATATATTTAATTTGTGTATATGTATATACATATATGTATGTATATATGAGCATATACATATATACATATATATAGTCTTTTATAACTTACATATGAAAGTGTGTGTGTGTGTGTGTGTGTATGTGTCTGTGTGTGTGTGTGTGTGACCTATTATAGTTCTCATTTTGGGATTTTGTGGTGGGGATGTTTTTTTGGACACATTCAGATATGTTTTGAAGCTCTTCATTTGTCCCTGCATCTTCTTTGGTCTTGGATGCTGCTGTTGTTGCTACTCTATATGTAATGTTTGGTACTAGGCTCCAACTCTGTTTCAGTACTTTTGTTTCCACCTCAGTCTTTGGGTGGAAGATGGTTTGGGGATCGATGATCTCTTTCTTCTCTTCACACCATCCTCATTTAGGAATTTGTTCCATCCTTCATTTGCCCTAATAGTTCTACTGGGGCTCTGGAAATTAATCTGTTTTCCTTCACAGTTGTCCTGGATGGCACTAAGCACTCACTTCCTCACTCCTCATTTCAGTGCTTTGACTAAGGTTGATTCTTTCTTTTCATTCTATTCTGCCAGTCCAGGGTCAGGATTTGGCCTCAAAAGCTGCTTATTGAATTTGCCTCCAATTTACTAAGCCTGTGTTCAAAGTATTGAGTAGCTTTATGATAGTTTGCATGATTATCTGGTTCTCCTTTTGTCCCCAATCACAGATCATCAGGCTCTCAGGAGTTAATTTCCCTAGAATGACCTTTTACTAGCCTTCTTTACTCTCCGTTCCCATGAATTGGTTTTGATTCCCCCTTTGCAACCCCTTTATCAACCTCTGGTTTTTTCAAAGTTATTTATTTTTAGTTTTCAACATTAACTTCCACAAGATTTTGAATTCCAAATTGTCTCCCCATCTCTCGTCCCCCCACCCAAAGACATTGTACATTCTGATTACTACTTTCTCCAATCTGTCCTTCCTTTCCTTCCCTTATCCCTTTCCCTTCTATTTTCCTGTATGGAAAGATAGATTTCTATACCCTATTGCCTATATATTTTATTTCCCAGTTATATGTAAAAAAAAATTTAAGAGTTGTTTTTAAAATTTTGAGTTCCACATACTCTCCCTTACTCCCTCCCCATACACCCTCACTGAGAAGGCAAGCAGTACAATATAGGTTGCACATGTGCAGTTATGTAAAACAGCTCCATAATAGTCATTCTGTGAAGGACTAACTATATTTTCCTCCATCTTACCCCACCCCCATTTATTCTATTCTCTCCTTTGACCCTATCCATCATAAAAAGTGTTTGTTTCTGATTAACCCCTTTCCCCATTTGCCCTCTCTTCCATCATCTACTCCTCTCTTGTCCCCTTCCCCACTACTTTTATGTAGGGTAAAATAGATTTACATACCCAACTGAGTGTGCCTGTTATTCCCTCTTTATCGTATTCCAAGCTGTCAAATCACTTAATGTAGAAACTGCTAAATCTTGTGTTATCCTGAATCAGTTGATTGTTTCAATTTCTATTTTACCCTGTGTTTCTAGAATATCAGGGCAGTTTTCTTTGATAATTTCTTATAAAATGATGTCTAGTCTCTTTTTTTATTTTGGTTTTCTGGTAGTTCAATAATTTTTAAATTATCTCTCCTGGATCTATTTTCCAGGTCAGTAGTTTTTCCAAAGGGATATTTCACATTGTCTTCTATTTTTTCATTCATTTGCTTTTGTTTTATAATTTCTTGATTTCTTACAGAATCATTAGCTTTCATTTGCTCCATTCTAATTTTTAAGGAATTATTTTCTTCAGTGAGTTTTTGGACCTCCTTTTCCATTTGACCAATTCTATTTTTTAAGGCATTCTTCTTCTCATTGGCTTTTTGGACCTCTTTTCACATTTGGTTTAGTCTATTCTTACGGTGTTATTTTTTTCAGTATTTTTTTTTATTTTCCTTAGCTAGCTATTGACTCAATTTTCATGATTTTCTTGCAGCACTCTCATTTCTCTTACCTATTTTCCCCCTACTTCTCTTATTTGATTTTCAAAATTCTTTTTGAGCTTTTCCATGTCCTGTGACAACCTTACATTTTTCTTGGAGACTTTGGATGTAGGAGGTTTGACTTTGT
>CM053594.1:189934700-189951036 GCA_028646575.1 Pseudocheirus occidentalis
TAATTGAACTAATTATCCTATTTATTTTATTCTAACAGACTTTATTACTTGGCTAATTCTTTATTATTATTATTATTATTATTATTATAATTATTATTATTATTGCTATTTTGCTTTATTTTTTTTGGAGGGCAATTGGGGTTGAGACTTGCCCAAGGTCACATGGCTAGTTTTTGTGTTAAGTGTCTGAGGCTGGATTTGAACTCAGGTCCTCCTGACTCGAGGGCCAGTGCACTATTCACTGCACCACCTAGCCGCCCATACATGGGTAATTCTTAAATGGGTTGACTAGTAGACACATTTGTTCTTAGTTGTGGTGTGTTTATCTATCAGTAGATTTGCTACTTTTTAAGGATTATTTAAATGCAGCATGTGTTTTATGCTTAAGTATACAGGCTACAAGGTAGATGACTCTTACTATTATTCCTCCTCTTAGCTTAATCTTACTCAGCTTCCAAAGACCAGTTCAAATCCAACATCCTTCTCTCACCTCTTATAACATTTCCAGTGACTCAGAAATTTAAAAATTAAAACCAACCTCAGAGACCATTGTGTTCAATGCCACCTCCATTTCCTACTCAGTTTTAGACAAAAAGAAAAAGGGAACACAGGGTGAAGTAATTTTGCAAGTTCATTCAGCTAGTAAGTAGCAGGAATGAAACTCTTACTCAAATCTGTAGATCCCAAAACCAGAACTCTTTCCACTTCATCATTTCCATAGATGTACAGATAAGTATTTTCTTATTATTTTGTGTATGCTATATTGTAAGTTTCTTGAGGAAGACAACAAGTCATATTATTGCAAAACTATTTAGCATAGGGTTGGGCACAAAGGAGACACTCAACAAGGATGGGCTGATTAATTTTAAATTAAGCTTTAAATAGTTATAATTACCCTTTCTGGATTTTATAATTTACTCAGAGAGGAAATAGGCAAAGGTATAGACTAAAGTATTTTCATTCTGATGAAAAGATCATTTTAAACAATCCCCTGAAAATGCCTCTGATTGTGTTGTCTCTATTGGTATACTAAACACCTGTCCCTGAAATGTTGGAATCAAAAATTGTAGGCAGAAAGTCCTAATACAGACATCTGTAGTATGCCATTGATATTCTTCTAAAAAACAATGAGCATCCGGACTGTGGATAAGCATCTGGAAAAAAATGATAAATAGCCACATTCCCATTTGGTGACATTTCATTTTTTTCATCTGTGGATATGATAGACTTATAGCTAATTATCTGGAGGCAGAAATGACTTAGAATATTTTCAAAGAGTGTGTGTTAATTTCCTAGTAAAATACTTGCAATCAAAGTTTTTACCCTTTGAAACCTAAATATCAAGACCCAGTCATTCTGCTTGCTCTCATGAATAGATAAAATTATTTATATGACTTAACATAAGACTACTTTAAAAAAAGAAGATAGCTACCCTTTCTTGCAACATTTGTTTTTTACAATTAAATTAGGCCAATAAATTGTCACTTTGTGGCATAATTTCCCCAGGGCAGCAATAATGATACAATTCAGCCTCACTGTCATGGCATAAATGGCCAAATATGAAAGTAATCAGCCAACCAAAGGAATGATTAAATTCCATGTCTGCAACCGGGCAGGTGCAAAATAAAAAAAGACTCAGTTAAATCTCATGAAAAATGTGACTCTTGGTATCAAATTAAACTCATTTAGAATATACTTGGTTCAGAGAAATATACAAAAATTTCTTGTGTGGAGAAGAGAACTGAGACATAAATTTTTCCGATGAGAATTACAAAACGATGACATTCACACAAACAAATGAACAACTCACATTCTTGAGGAATTTTACTGCTCTTCAACAGAAGTGATTAACCACATTTGACAGACTCTCTCTCTCTCTCTCTCTCTCTCTCTCTCTCTCTATATATATATATATATATATATATATATGCATGTATGTATAATATGTACACATACATCCATGCACACATATATACATACACATAAAATATTAAATTTTAACCTATAAATTTGGAATGAGTACATCTAAATAATCATGTGTATGGTTCTAAAAATACAAATGTGGATATTCAAGAATAGAGATCTGCCTGTATATAGAAAGACAATATTAAATGGTGGATAGAGAGGAAGTCTCAGAGTCAGGATAACATGAGTTCATTTATCTTTTGATACATTTGGCAGTGTAATTCTGAGCAAGTAACATAATTTCAATCCCCTACTCAATTGTCAAAATGCCATGCACTAAATAGTGGTTTCCAATCTATAACAGAAATTGGTAGAGGGAGGTTCCTCGATGTACAACAATGAAATCTACATTACTTTGCTATGTGTGTGTGTGTGTGTGTGTGTGTGTGCATATGCATATGAGACAGAGGGAGAGACAGATACCCACAGAGAGAGAGAGAAAGAGAGAGAGAGAGAGAGAGAGAGAGAGAGAGAGAGAAAGAGAGAAAGAGAGAGAGACTCCTGTTTTAAAAAAATGGATCATGTTTGGTAGAACTGTAGATCTGAGTCCTGGAGAACTGAATGGAAAGAGGGGGTCCAATTTCTCTCATTTATTATGACTCCAGCTATGGTGTAAAACTTTTAGGAAATTAAAGCAATGGCATGACTCAAGGTAAGGATTCTCCACATGTGGGTATTAAGGTTCCTCTAAATACAATTAAACATATATGGTTGTCAGGTATGGGGTACTGTATTATTTTAATTGACTTTTTCATAAAGACAAAATATGCAAAGGGTTAATGAGGGTACAATGAAAATGCTTTTATAAAAAGTTCAAATACCCAATTTTTCTCACAGGATTAATCTTGAGAGTAAATATCCCTGGGGGACTAAAGACATTTCCCATTCATCTTAGACGTGGACCATCTTTAAGAATGGTTATAATGGAGGCAGAGTCAAGATGGTGGCTTAGAAGCAGGAGAACTCCACAGCTCCCACATAACCACCTCAAATACCTATAAAATATGACTCTAAACAAATTTTAGATCTCCAGAACCCACAAAATTACAGAAAAACATATCTCCTGCTGACTGTGGCCTGCCAGGCAGGACAAGGGCTCATTGCAGTGCACTTGGAGCCAAGACCAGTCACAGCTTCAGCCCCAGTGCTGCCAGGACAAGCTGTGGCTGGAGCATTTGAGAGAGTGGATCACTGGTAGCTGTGGCAGTTTCCAGAATTATCAACCCATAAGAAACGAGGACAAAGTGAAAGGTCAGTAGAACTCAGCTAAACTTGGGGGAAAGAAATGGGTCTGGCCAACTGCCCCCAGGGCAAGAAAGCAGCACAAGTGGCAGCACAATTTTATTTGAGCAGAGTTCTAAATTGTTGTCCAGAATATTTGGATCAGTTCAAAACTCCACCAACAATATATTAGTGTTGTAATTATCCCACATCTTCTCCAGCATTTATTATTTTCCTGTTTTGTCATATTAATCAATGTGATAGGTATGATGTGGTACCTCAGAGCTGTTTTAATTTGCATTTCTCTAATCAATAGTAATTTAGAGCATTTTTCCTATGACTATAGATAGCTTCAATTTCTTCATCTGAACAATTCCTGTTCATAACCTTTGACCATTTATCAATTATGAAATTGCTTAAATTCTTATAAATTTGGATTGATTTCATATATATTTTAGAAATGAAGCTTTTACCAGAGTCATTGGCTCTGAAAACTGTTTCCCAGTTTTCTGCTTCCTTTTTAATCTTGATAACATTGGATTTATCCATGGAAAAATATTTTAATTTGATGTTATCAAAATTATCCATTTTGCATTTCATAATGATCTCTATCTCTTGTTTGGTCATAAATTCTTTCATTCTCCTTACATATGACAGGTAAAATATTCTTTGATTTCCTAATTTGCTTAGAGTATTACCTTTTATGTTAAAATTGTGTACCCATTTTGACTTAATCTTGTTATATGGTGTAAAATGTTGGTCTAAGCCTAGTTTCTGCCACACTATTTTCCATTTTCCAGAGCAGTTTTCTCTCTCAAATTGTGAGTTCTTATCTCAGAAGTTGGAATCTTTGGGTTCATCAAACAGTAGATTATTATAGTTATTGAATACTATATCTTCTGTACCTGTCCTAGTCCACCAGTTCTCCACTCTATATCTTAGTACCAAGTAGTTTTTATAGTAGCTGCTTTATAATAACAATTGTAGAACTAAAAAGCTAGGCTTCCTTCTCTTTTATTTATTTTCATCAATTCCATTCACATTCTGCATCTTTTTTCTTCCAGATACAATTTGTCATGTTTCCTAGCTCTAAAAAATAATTCTTGGTAGTTTGATTGATATGGTAGTGCATACATAAATTAATTTAGATAGAATTGTAATTTTAAGTATATGAGCTCAGCCTACCTGGGAGCAATTGATGTTTTCCCAATTGTTTGGATCTGTCCTTTGTGTGAAGTGTTTATGTTCATCTAGTTCCTGAGTTTGTCTTGGCAAGTAGTCTCCCAAATGTTTTATGATGTCTACAGTGACTTTAAGTGGAATTTCTCTTTCTATCTCTTGCTACTGAGTCTGTTCATAATATATTGAAATGTCAATGATTTATGTGGGTATATTTTATGTCCTGAAGCTTTGCTAAAGTTGTTAATTATTTCAAGTAGCTTTTATTTGTTTCTCTAGAATTCTTTAATTATGCCATAATATCATCTGAAAAGAATGAGAGCTTTTTTTTCTCATTGCCTATTCTAATTCCTTCTTTTTCTTTTCTTACTGCTAAAGCTAACATTTGTAGGGCAATGTTGAATAATAGTGGTGATAAATGGACATCCTTGTTTCAATTCTGATCTTATTAGTTCAATGTTTTCTTAATTTTAATTTTATTATTCTCCTTTTGAAATTCAGAATTTCTGACATGGTACTTAATTTGGGGGGTTAATTTGTTTATAGTTTTTTAGTTGCATGTACAATTCATTGAAGCCCTGTTTCTCTATTTAATTCATGAAAGAATTTAAGATATATAATTTCCCCTAAGAAGTGCTTTTGCTGCATCTCATAAGTTTTGGTGTGTTATCTCATTATTGTCATTCTCTCAGATTCAGTTAATTGATTCTATTTGTTGTTTGACTCACTCATTCTTTATGATTATGTTCATTAAATTTCCAATTAGTTTTTAGTCTATCTTTCCATGGTCATTTTTACAAGTATTTTTTATTGTATTATAATCTGAAAAGGATGCATTTAATATTTTTTCTTTCTTCACTGCATTGTGAGGTCTTTATGCTGTAGTACATAGTCAATTTTTGTTTAGGTGCCATGTACCAGTAAGAAAAAGAAATAATGCTTTCCATCCCCATTCAAATTTTTCCAGAGGTCTAAAATATTTAACATTTCTAAGTTGCTATTAAACTACTTAACTTTGTTTTGGTTTATTTTGTAGTTATAGTTTTCTCATTCTGAGAAGGGGAAGTTGGGGTCCCTCACTAGTATAGTTTTTGCAATCATTTTTTTCCCTGTAACTCCCTTCACTTTTCCTCTAAGGATTTGGATGCTATACCACTTGTATTTTAGTATTGATATTATTTAATTGTTTATTGTACCTATTAGTAGGGTGCATTTTCCTTCCTTCTCTCTTTTAACTAGATCTTTTCTTTTTTTTTTGCTTTTGTTTGGAAGACTGATAGTGACTTTCATGTTTACTTCTCCATCTTGGCTCCCAGGAGTGACTAGTTCTTTTCCTTTTCTTATCTCTTCTCTCCTCTCCTGTTTTCTCTTCTCTCCTATTTATCTTTTGCCTGCTAAGGATGAATGGAAATACAAACTATCTGTGTGAGTGAAAAAATCCAATACAAAACACCTTACATGGTGTTTTGTTATATTCCAAAGCCCACTCCACATAAAGTAATATACATTAGAATCCCATTTTTTGGTCAGTGGTTTGCCAAAGAATATGATCTAGCAAATGCTAATGTCATAGCAGGGTTTGTTATGAGAGCAAAATTCCTTCTCACTTTGGTAGCAATTGTTCAAGTCTGAGAGGAATCTAAAGGCAGGCGGAAGAGAAAGTATTAGTCAATTCTAACCAGTATTCAGATGGTCAAAGTAACCACATCACTTGGTGCCTGATATTCCAAATGATTAGCAGAAGCACAGGCAGCAACTATTGTTTAACCTGAAGTCTTTATATTCTTTTTTCTCTGCCTAGGTATTTCATTGCTGTTTGATAGTAGTAGAGGTTACCTTCATCATGACTACAGGTCATAGCAAATGTACTAGCAATAATGTCCTGAAGAAATCTCTGTTAGAAGTAAAGCAATTCCATGGAATCCTAAAAGTCAATTTTCAAGAAATCACAAAGAAGGGTTGATTTAAAAAATAATGAAAAGGTCCATTGTGTGCTTTATCAAGACAGGATGCCAAAAAGATTCACTTAATTCCCAACTCAAATGATTCTTACTCATTCCCATAAAATCTCTATGAGAACAGTCTTATACATAAAGAGAACATCCTCACTGAAAATACACAAAGAGAACAAACAGGTTTCATAGAACAGTTTCTGTAGCAGAACACATTTTGTATGGTCTAAGTGCTGACTGAGATGATTGTAAAATACATATCACTGGGCCAGCCATTTGGAGGTTTGATAAAAGCATTGACTCAGTGAAGCAAAGTAGAGCTTTTTGGGTCTTTCTAGTTAAAATGCCTCCTGTAAAAATAGTATTATTCTTCAAGATGCTGCAATAATGTGACTAAGGAGAAAATTTTGATGATTTACTTATTATGGAGATAAAATGCAGGATATAATGGGAAGAGGTATGTTTCCCCTTATATTTTTGACAGTTTCATAGTAGATTACCTTAAAGTTTTAAATGGAAGATGCATTTCCTAATGATATTAAGGCTCTCCAAATTCTTCTATCCATCCATAAATTACATGCTTTAATTGAATTGAGACTGACAGTAATAAGACTCTCCAGTTGCAGCCAGAACAACATGAAAGAGATTATTCTGTTTGAAAGCAAAAACTAGCAGATGAAAGATATTCATCACAGTAGTAACCAAACTATGATATGCAGCTGTAGAGATAATACATTGGGTTAATGCTTCAGGTTTGTTTGGACACATATACACATATCTGTATTTGTATATATGTATATGCATTTATACAAACCTGGAAGAGCATAAATGCATATAATTTAGGGATATATAATATATACACATATCAACCTACATACACACACATATAGAATGGGTGTGTAAACATATATACATGTGCCATATACTTAGAGTCAGATTTTGTGATTGAATTGATATAAGGAACTCCCAGTAAGGAAAATCCTTCTAGTGATAGAAATCAATAATTGCTCTAAAACCCTTGTTTTAAAGAGACTTTCCTGCAGTACCGAGAGATTAAATAAGTTGTTCAGGAACACATAGGCAGTGAGTGTGAAAACTTAAACCCAGGTTTTCTGGACTCTGGCACGGGCTCTTTCATCACTAAGAATTGCTGCCTCTCATAAATGTATAGAATTTACCTGTCATGTTTTTTTTGTATGACTGGGAAATTATAATGTTTCCTGATGTTTTGTGAGACTCTAATACTATTAAAAAGAAACTTCTAATAATATACAGACTGTGCTTCTTGCAGGCACACAGTAATAAACCCAGCAGGGAATGGTTCTTTTTTATTATTATTATTCTTTTGGAAGACAGAAGGAGTAGAAGGGAATTTAAGACAAAAATGCTTTACAAAATTAAATGCAATATCATAGTTGTAAGAAAACATATGCTTTTATATATTGTGGAACAATTGCACCTTTCAAAATTTCAGAAAATAAATGAGACTTTTCTTCTATAGATTGCAGTTTATTGTTGAAATTCATCCCTTGTCTTCCTTAGTATTTTTCCCTATATCTATTATTTAAGTCAAAATGTTATTCTGGCCTTTTGAAATGACTGCTTCTTTCAGGACAGAGACTTGTATAGCTTGTGCTAAACCAGTGATGAAGATACTACTTTGAATAGCATAGTGTATCTTGGTTAAAGTTGGTATTTTAGCTGTACCTCAAGGACTAAAATCCTCTCTATTCCTTTTTTTTTTAATTTTTATTTTTTGCAAGTAGCATTTATGCCTGGATTTTTGACTTCTTACTGAACATATCTACTAAGATTAGTACAGATGCCTAATGTATGGCAACCTATTCCCCCCGCTCCCCAAACCATTTACTTGATTTTGTATTTACTTATATTAAACACAACCATTTACCTGTATTTTTTGGCTCTTTGCAGCATAATATACAACTGATAAATGATCCTCAAGTTACCTCTACTCCTCAGGAGAATTGTAAATTACCCTGATAAACCTGGGAAGAAAGGTTCTTAACATACTTCTATGTATTTGTAAGAATAAGTGTATCAAAAAATGAGCACTGAATAGATATTTTGTTTTTATTATTCTCATTTTCCTTTACTTTATTATCCCATGTCTGTGAGTCTATTGGTGTAAAGATCTCCTGGTATAAAGAATGAACAATCATTTTACTGATATGGAGGAAAAACTTATGGACATTTACAGACTTTGATCCATACCTGGGGGTTCTGAGAAGTTCTGACATTTATTTATAATCCTACAGCTTTTATTTGACAGAATGTGGGCCTGAATTCAGCACTTCCTAACTCCAAAGTCACTCTTCTATCCATTATACCATGCTTCTTTTCAATGTGAACTCAATGAGTGTTGTATTAACATAAACCAGGACTCTGTGGTGTGTGTGTGTGTGTGTGTGTGTGTGTGTGTGTGTGTCTTATGTGGTATTCAGTGAGAACAAATACCTCTTGAGTGGGCTGTAAAAGCCCTTTATAAGACTATCCACACACCTATGGCGTCCGCCTGTCACCTAACTCAGATGTGTGGCTCCAAGAAGCTGTGGCATAAACAGAGTCCACAGTCTAATAAAATTATCTTAGCAGAAAGCTTAAATCAAGATGAGGGTAGCCTACAAGCCTTAAACCCATTGATAAGTAATGGAGATGTCTACCCAAGCAGGTAAATACTACTCCCAGTGGAGTGAAAGATGTAAACAATTATTCATATGGCCATGTAGGAAGCTGAAGCAAGCTCTATGGAGTGCTTAGACATTGGTAAGAAACTAAAGGTGCCAAGATCATCCACTGGGATTCTGGGATGACTGGGATAACACCATTAGTCCTAACTTTTGTCTTGACACTGGACTTTGATGTTTCTGTAAGAAAGAGTGAGGCTGATGAATTTGCACAGCTCTATCTCATTTAAATCTCTCTGTCTCTCTCCCCCTCTCTCCCCTTCTCTCCCCCTCTCTATCTTCCTCCCTCCCCACATACACATGTGTGTATACACACACACACACACATACACATATATATAAATATATATATATAGCCTATATATGTGTACACAGTACTCCTACTTTATGCAACATACCTATATGATATGGTGTGTGTTTACACATATGTGTATATGTGTATATACATATGTATATACATATATTAACACATATCATGGATTTGTGTCTATAAATATATAATACCTACACACACACATGCACACACAGGCACAGATATAGAGTGAAGGTTAAAAATCACTTCTCTAATACAATGGTTTTATACCTGGTGACTTCTGGGGACTAGGGGAAGAAGAAGAAAACTATTTTGTCACTATTGTCAACAGAAAAAAGATATACATAGAAAGACAGAGCTTTATTTTTCTATCTATATGAATGTTAGTATATAATATGGACATATATATATATACACATAGGTATATATATTATATATACACACATATACACATATGTGTGTATATAACATATACACATTACTACTTGATGATGATAATAATATTGCTAGATAGCAGATAGAAGAGGCTTATAATGCTGGAAATAAGCATTGATTATCACTTTCTTCTGGATTTTTTCTTCTAACTGTATCATTTAGTGAAATATTTTATTCTTTCAGTTGCATTCAAGAAATTGTAGTTCTTCCTTATTCACTAGCCCTTAATAGCATGACTGGTGAAACTCAATGTATAAAGAAAAAAATGAGGTGAATCAAATTTTATTTTCTTCAGCTTCCCATTCCCCCTAAACTCTCTAAACCCCCACAATACCTTGTGGTTGAATAGGCTCCTAAATGAAATGATTTTCTTGTCTTTGTTCATGTAATTGAAGAGGTAATGTGAATAGGATGCGAATGTGGAGGACTGCAGTTAATGGTTTAGACTGAATATCAGAAATACTCAACTGAAAACACTTCCAGATAAAAGTGATTATGACTGCAGTAAAGTGGGTTAATCTGTCAGATCCTGAAAGATGTCAGTTAATGACTGAATTCAACATTCAGGGAGTAAAGAACAATACAGTTAGACAGCTAGTGAATTTGCAATTGGTGCTGACAGGAAAGTTAAGAGAAGCAAAATAGAAGCAACTCAGCGACTCAAAAGGGACATGAGTAAGTGTATTTTTATTGTTGTTGTTTGTTCTGTTTTATTTCTAGTAGAGTAGTTGTACAGTATTTGTAGGAATATTGATTTTAGAAATGACCAACCTATGGTCTTTGAAGATTTGAGAATTAATAAATGATTTTGTTATTCTCTCTTTAAAAAAGAAAGAAATGGGGGATGGCTAGGTGGTGCACTGAACAGAGCACTGGCCCTGGAGTCAGTAGGACCTGAGTTCAATTCTGGCTTGAGACACTTGATGTACTTACTAGCCATGTGACCGTGGGCAAGTCACTTAACTCCAATTGCCCTCTAAAAACAAACAAAAAAAAGGAAATCTACCATAAGCTCTCTTGGATGGACTGATACAACCATTGTGACCAGTAGTTACTTCTCTTAGTATTTTAAATAATGTTTTTTTTCAACCAACAAAAAAGAACAACAGCAATAACAAACATCGGCTGTCCTATTATCCCAGTGTTACAATTTGACATGAAATATGCATAATTAGAAGAAAGAGAAGATTTTATAGAATCTTCAAATATCCTGGGTGCTAAATTCATGAAGACAAGTTTGTGATGTCAAGGATTGCTGAGAATTTGTCAAATGCTTGGCTGTTTATGAATAAGAGACTTTATATATATTTCTATTGGTTAAAGACAGCTGACTAAATAAAGATAGCATCACAGTTGTTTTGTATCTATCATTCTGGTTGCAAATGGATTTACCTTTCTAAGTCCTCATAAAAATCAATTAACATCTGGGGAACTGATCATGTTATCCACTTTAGATGATTTAGGGAATTCATGTAAGGCTATGTTATATCTTGAAAAATCTACAAAAATAATTTTAAAAAATAAACCAATAGTACCATATTTCTAAATGTCACTTAAAATTCAGAAAAAATTAATGTGAAAAACATGAAGGGAAATTATGCAATCTAAATATAGCTTTGTAACCATTTAAAACATTATAGAATCTCTGAAATTACCTACACATACCTCCTCTTTATTTCTATGAATAAAATTGATGGCTTTTCTGAGAACCATAATTCCCCAAGTAATTTATAAAGAACACCTGAACAGCTGTTCTAAGGCATTCTATAATGAATCATTATTCTCATGTTATGATTTTAAAATATAAATAAATACAATTTCCTTTAAAAAAAAACCTTTTCTTTTTTTTAAATTGCAGGGCTTTTTCCCTTCAAGTTTTGAAATGTCCCTGTGCCATAAAACATTTGAAAGGATTTTTTTAATTGTTATGTTCACCAGCAGTGTATGAATGTTTCCATATTGTGTTTTCATTCCAAAGGATAAAAGCATTCACTTTAAATAAAACTAAAGAACAGATACACAGCCTGACTAGCTTGTATTTGCATTCAAAACTAGTTGAAAATGTTGAATTTTGCAAGACTTTCTTTTATATTTTTCTTAGGGTTAAATAATGTAGTTCGTCCTTTCAACATGTAAAAATAGATTTTATAAATAGAAGATGATTTATGGAGAATTATAGCATAGAAAACTGTATGAGTTGACAATCATAGAGGGTATACATGACTGTCTTAATTCGCATAGGACCTGCTTTTGAAAAATCAAAGACTCCCCCCATTCCTCCCACAATACTTATTGGTTTGCTAATTATTTTAATATCCGCGCTCTCGCTCTGGCTCTCGCTCTCAGGTTCTTGGTCTCTCTGACTCTGTCTCTCACTGTCTCTGTCTTTCTCTCTCTGTCTCTGTCTCTCTCTCTCACACACACAAAATGCCCTATTATTATTTAATGAAACTGGTAGGTATCTTTGAAAGAGAAAAATAAATATTAAATGGGGTCATCAAAGCAATTCCTTTCCAACCATAATATTTTTTGTAACCAGTTCAATCTTCTAATGTCATTTATTCTACAATATTCTTCAAAATCTTCAGAGGTCTTACAATATTCTTGCCAACATTCTTGTGGAATTATGAAACTTTTAATTAGGTGTCTGCTTATGGTAAACTATGGAAAAATGGGGTTATGAATACATCACCATAGGTATACAAATATATACATGTGTATGAACATACAAGAATGTATAATCTTGCATATATAGATATTACTACCCACAAACGTACATGCATATAATATATCTATCTATGTTCATTTATACATACCCCCACAAAATATAAGTATATAAAATTTAAGGAGAAATATATATATATTTCTTCTTACATAGGAAAAACAACAAGTTTTAAGCTACTGAGCTATTTAAAAATTAAAACGAAAATTATTTTAAAAGTTTCAGAACACTAAAATCCTTAAACTACTGCATCTATTAAATCACAATTTCATATACTGAGACACTTGAAAATCACTTGTGCTAATCCCAATTTGGATGTATGTTCTTTGTTTTATTTGTTACTTAACTACACTCTATTTTTGTTGTATGCTTCACCTGGAGATCAAATTGATTGAACCATGAATCCATTCAACAGCAATCATAAATTGGCTAACTGTCCCCTATTTTTACAGGGAGGAAAAAGGAAGACATACTGACTTTATTCTAAATTCAAACACAATTCATGAGAACTCAGTAATATTTGGCTGTCTGTCCATATGTCGAAATGTAGCATAGCAAAGTATGTTTAATCCCTTGAAGAAATTTTGACCACAAGAATTAAATAATTCCTAAGTGTTTGAGAATACTTAATGGAAATAGCTTTAAAAGGTCATTAAAAATATAGCTAGTAAAAACACATATTTCCAGGTGTGACTAGGTGGCGCAGTAAATAGAGCACCAGCCCTGAAGTCAGGAGGACCTGCGTTCAAATCCGGCCTCAGACACTTAACACAAAAACTACCTGTGTGACCTTGGGCAAGTCACTTAACCCCAACTGCCATCCAAAAAGGAAAAAAAAAAGAAAAACACATGTCCTACAAGTAAAATATTGTTCTAAATTATATATTAAATTCTGCTTAATGATCTAGTCATTGACCAAGAAATTTAATTGGATTGTTATATGGATTCTTTTTTTTTTTTTTTTGCTTTTTGGAGGGGAGAAGGCTGGACAATTGGGGTTGAGTGACTTGCCCAAGGTCACATGGCTAGTAAGTGTTAAGTGTCTGAGGCAGGATTTGAACTCAGGTATTTCTGACTCCAGGAATGGTGCTCTATTCACTGTTCCACCTAGCCACCCCCTTACTTAGATTCTTAAAGTAGTTATCTGCTTTATCTCTTATAAAAGTCTTTTTGTGAGAGATCACAGTTAAGTAGATGTCTAGTTAAAGAATTCTCTCTTTAATATACTGATATGATCGCCTAATTTTTACTTGAAGAACTCTAGTGAAGAAAAACCTTTCACCTGTAGACTCAATCCATTTCACTTTTACAGTTCTAATTGGTAGGAATTTTTTCCTTACCGCAGAAGTTCACATCACGGACTAAGAGAACAATGATGGAGTTCAAATCTCTTGTTTCAGTGATAAGGATCCTGAGTCCTAGAGTTAAGTGTCTTATATGAATTCTTAAGCTAGTAAATGTCTGAGACAGGATTCATACCCAAATCATTCTTACTACAGGTCTAGCCCTCTACCTACTGGTATCTCTTTGCAGCTACTTCTATTCATAGTTTCTCATTCTGGCTTCAGAGGACAAAGACTCTTTAAATATTTGAAGTCAGATATCATGCTAAACCATCAACCTTTTTCTTTTCCAGATTAACAAATGCAATTTCTTTAATTCAGTCTCTGATGGAATATTCTCAAGGCTCTTCACCATCCCTTTTCTGGTGTCTCTCTATCCTCAAAATAACTTCTAAAACATGGCACAATTGATCAGTTTTTTTTTAAACCTGGAAAGAACAGAAGAGTCTCATCATCTCCTCTGTTCGTAGTACTAGACTCCTTTTGATTTAACATAAAATGAAAATACCTTTTTTCCTCTATGATCACTTCATATTTTTGACATATTAAGCTTGAAGTCCTTAGATATGTTAACACGAATTTTTCCTATTCATATCTCTTTTAAACAAAGTACACGTTCGTTTTCTTAATTCAATTTCATCTTATGTTTTGTTTTATTTCAACCTAAATTTATAGTATTGCTTAGCCTGCTAAGATCCTTTCACATTTTAGCAGTGACATCCATTGTTATAACTAGTCTCCCTTCCTTTGCGTAATCTGAAAATTTGATAAGTGTGTCATCCATGCCTCTATTGAAGTAATTTTTTTAAAAAATGACAGTTCTTATACTGGCGATAGAGTGATTCCTGGTGCACTGGCATGAAATGGTCACTCCATTTTGATATTAATTCCACAAAGACATGGTTTAGCAATTAAATCAGTTCTAAAACTACCCATCTTTGTTATTTTGTATATGACATTGGTGCTTAGGAAGAGTAATTTGTTTAGATATTTTGGTTAAATTTAGATAAATTTTGTCTATAGTATTTTCTGGAGTAATCATTCCTTTCCTTCACTCTAGATCAGTAGAATAACCTTTCATTTGTTAAATTGGCTTAAACCATCCCTATAATAATAAATTCTTAAGTATTTGTAAAAAGTGAAATCAAACTCACTGACTCAACATTTTCAGATTCTATTCTTTTTATGTGTTTTTTTAATTGAGAGAATATTTTCCTTAAATTTTGCACCACCTTCCTATTTTCTATTATTTTTAAAAGAACATCATTTGACTCAATAATAAAGTGCATCATTGACTCACTAATAAAGTGCACTATATTTAAGGTACGCAGCAATAAAGCATGGTTAGGGAAGGTTATTTGAACTTATGAACATACTGGATGTCTTCTTACGTTCTCCTTATATGCTTTAGATTTCAACTCCGATTGGCTTTAAAAGAAAAATCTGTCCAATAATTATTCCTATTAGATGGCATGCCATCTTGTACAGGGAGGGCGGAGGGGAAGAAAATTCAAAACTTATGGAAGTAAATGTTGAAAATTAAAAATAAATAAATCAATATTTTAAAAAAAGATTATTCCTGTTAGCAATGAAAAATCAGAGTTGGAACTTAAAAACAATTTTGCTGGCTTGTTTTTTATAAATATCATTATTATTTTTTATCTGTCCACTTTTTCCACTGAAACTTTTTAAAAAGTATTTTTTAAAAGTTCATTCTTATTCTTCACTCTCTGCCAAACTCATTCTGAGTAGTTGTATCACTGTTAAAATCCTGATTAGACTATATCATAAGGACATTCTCATCCCCTATAGTCTCCCTTGTCATTGTAGTCTCCCTTCTATTATTGTAACATTCAAAGGGAACTGGATTTGAAAGTTTCCTCAAATGCTGAAAATTGGAGCCTATTCAGTTTTGTCCTTCTTGTGTGACTTTTAAAAATGTTTTCCTTTGTCTTTCCCAGTGTAGCATATGAGCACTGAACATGAAGGAGACCATCAGTGCTTTGTCTTGACAACACACTAGTAACGTAGGAGCACTCTTACTTTATATCTACATACTGGATTCTTGCCACATGCTCAGCCCACCATCCTATCATTTTTTTTCCTATCATACCATCCTTGATGACATCTTTTTTTCCTTTTTTTTTATTGACTTGTTTGTTTACTTTTAGTTTACAAGATTCATTTCCAGAATCAGATTTTTCTCCCCTTCCTCCCCATCCCCACCCCTGCCATGGTGGCATACAATCATCTATAGGATCTGCAAACTCTTTCACACTGTATAATAGTCTGGTTATATCAGTGCTATAGTCAATGGAGTGAACAATGGGAAAAGAGAAACAAAAACCAAACATAGAAAAGAATGATAGCATGCATTATTTCAGTCTCTTTCTGGATCTTTCTCTGAATGTAGACATCTCCTTCCATCCTGAGACTCATAGGATTGTCTTTTAACTGTGCGTTGCTGAGAGGAGTCCAGTTTTTCAAAGTTGGTCATCACA
>CM053594.1:189951536-189979128 GCA_028646575.1 Pseudocheirus occidentalis
TTTCCAGTTTTTTGCCACCACAAAGAGAGTTGCAATAAATATTTTTGTACATATGGGACATTTTCCCACTACTATGAACCCCCAAAGTGGTATCACTGGGTCAAAGGGTATGCAATTATTTATAGCCCTTTGGGAATAGTTCCAGATTGCCCTCCAGAATGGTTGTATCAGTTCACAGCTCCACCAGCAATGCACTAGAGTTCCAGTTTTTCCACATCCTCTCCAGCACTTCTCATTTTCCTGTTTTGTCATCTTAGCTAATCTGGCAGGTGAGATGTGGTACCTCAAAGTTGTTTTGATTTGCATTTCATGAATCAGGAGTGATTTAGAGCATTTTTCCATATGCTTACAGATATCTTTAATTTCTACCTCTGCAAATTGCCTGTTCATATCCTTTGACCACTTATCAATTGGGGGATGACTGGCATTCTTGTAAAGTTTATTTAATTCCCTGAATATTTTAGAAATGAGGCTTTTATCAGAGATACTGGTTGTAAATATTCTTTCCCAATTCCCCACTTCCCTCTTCATCTTGGTTACAGTGGCTTTGTTTATACAGAAACTTTTCAATTTGATGTAATCAAGATTATCTATTTTGCATTTTAATGCTTTCCAACTCTTCTTTGGTCATAAATTCTTCTCATCTCCTTAAATCTGACAGGTAAACTATTCCTTGCTTCACCAGATTATTTACAGTATCAGCCTTTATATCTAGATAGTGCATCCATTTAGACTTGACTTTGGTGTATGGCATTAGACAATGGTTTATCCCAGCTTCTGCCATACTATATTCCAATTTTCCCAGCAGTTTTTGTCAGATAGTAAATTCTTAATCTGGAAACTGGGGTCTTTGGGCTTATCAAACACTATATTACTATAGTCGTTGCCTACTGAGTCTTTTGTACCAAGTCTATTCCATTGATCCACTTCTCTATTCCTTAGCCAGTACCAGGCAGTTTTGAGGACTGCTGCTTTATAATAGACATTAAAATCTGGTATGACTAGGCCACCTTCCCTAACATTTATTTTCATTAATTGCCTTGATATTCTGGACTTTTTGTTCTTCCAAATGAATTTTGTCACTATTTTTTCTAGGTCTATAAAGTAATTTTTTGGTAGATTGATTGGTATGGCACTAAATATGTAATTTAATTTAGGTAAAATTGTCACTTTTATTATTTTAGCTCTACCCATCCATCTTGATGACATCTTTTACTTCTTTTTTTTTTAATTGCTAGTTTGCTATATGGTGTAGACTATTATGGACCATTAGTAGTATTTATATTGCTATCTAAATATTAATTTTTAATTCTTCAAAAATGTATATTTTGTTCTTTTCTGTTATTCTGCTATACACATAGAATATTGTTTTTTAAATGATGGTTCTTTGCTATCCAGGGAAGCCATGGATCATTACAGATATTTTGTAATTTTCCCAAGGCAATCCAGTTCAACTCTACACTTAACTAACCTCTCTGTATTGCCTTTCTAGGCATATATATTTCTAGATAAACCCTATAGGCCGCCGTTTCATATACCTCTTGAAATGAGGGAAATAAAATAATTTATCTGTTTGGTACTTTTTATATTAAATGTTCAGACCAAATTCCTTAGAGTGATTTTATATATGTATATATATATATATATATATATCTTCTAGAAGTTCTAAAATGGAGCATTAAACAGAGGAATTTATATTCTACAAACAGAATTTAAGTACTTTAACAGAGGAGACTTGCGGAAAATTTGAAACTGATCAACAGTTCTCTAAATAGCTAGGTAATCCAAATATTTTTAGTCTCAAATTCCATTGTGCTAAATACATTCTGTCCAGGGGGAATGATACAGTCATGTCACGATGCAAAATAGAGCCTCTAGGAAAAGATCTGTGATAACTTTATTTTTTATGTAGATATATATAGACAGACAGACAGACAGACAGACAGATAGATAGATAGATAGCTCATCTCACATGTACATTTTATTTTATCTGGTAATGTGTCTAAAGTTCCTTTTTCATCTATATAATTTTTTTTAGACTGCTTCCTCTTTTCTTCTTTAGATTCATTCTAGTTTGCAACTTGAAAAATGTATGTTTAAAACTTTTTAGTCTTCTTAGGCTGATTTTCCCTACAGAATTTTATTTCATAGATTACTACCCCATTCTTCTCTTTATTACTTTGAAATTTTATCTTTCAAAATCTAAACTTCATGTCAACCCACATCTGACTACACAAGACTTGAAGATCATTAAACGTAATATAACTTTCTCCCTTATTCTATCCTTGTTCTTGTCCTGCCAAGCCATAAATAAACCTGCATCACACCCAACATCTCCTCCCTTTGCTCCTATTCATATGCTGCTGAATAAAACTATTACCAACTGAGTACACTACAAGTTTATATAATATTATCTTAACTGAGTCCTTATTAATTGAAGGTAATTATTTTTACATCCCTAAATGATGTATTATCATAATCACCTCTTCAGTGTTCCAATAGCTCCACCATTTAGCTATCCTCTTGTCTAAGAAATTTGTGTCTCATTGGGAAAAAAATAATAATAATTACATTGACCCAGATGTCCCTCTGCTTCCTCTTCCTCCTAGCATATCACCTAAATGACTTCTTTCATTACCTGAACTTTACTCTTGTCTCCCATAAAATAGTGAATTCTGTCCTTAACAAGGCAAATCCCTTCACATAAACAAGTGATCCTACTCCACCCCATCTTTATGAGTAGATTGTCTCATATCATTTATATGGTCTCACTTATTTTTCAAACTCTTCCTGGTAACTAGCTGCTTCTGCAGTGACTACAAACAAATTAATAACTTGCCCAGTTTCAAAAATAATTCTCACTTAGCCTACCTGTCCCTTCTAATTATCCTGTTTCTCCTCCTTTTTATGGTTAAACTTCTTGGGAAGTCCCTCTACAGCCAATGCCTCCACTTCCTTTCTCTTCATTCTCTTCTTAACTCTCAGCTATCTGACATCTGGCCTCATCATTCAAATGAAATTACTGTGACCAACTTAGCTGTGTTTTCTTAAAAGCCAAATTTAATGGCCTTTTTCAATCTTCATCCTTCTTGGTCTTTATAGTTTCTAATACTGTCAATTATATTCTTCTTGATATATATACATATATATATGTGTGTGTGTGTGTATTTTTTTTACTCTAGGCCTTTATGAGTTTACTTTATCCTTGTTCTCTGCCTTCTTATTTGTCCACTGCCTAATGGATACTGAGAAGTGGATTCTCATAGATACCTTAAACTCCACACTTTCAAAAACAAAGTCATGATTTTTATTCCCAAATTCACAATTTCTCAATTTCCCTAATACTCTCCTTTCACTATCCTCCTAGTCAAGCAGGCTTTCAAGCTATGTACCATCCTCTACTTCTCACTCTCCCATTCATGATTATAATAACAATTGTAGCAAAAACAATAATTTCATTATAAATACAGCATATAATTATTACAATTTAAATAGTATTTAAGTTTTACAAACTGTTTAACCAATATTATTTCAATTTTATCCTCATTAATCAATTATTTCAGTTTTATCCTCATTAATAACACCAGATAAGGAAACAGAGCTAGACGTTAACTAATTGATACACAATCAATAAGTTTCCAAGACAAAATATGAACTCAGTTCTTCCTGATGCGAGTATAGTGATCTAGCCACTCTACACAAGCAGCTACCAATCTTTTTCCAAGTCCTGTTCATGTTACCTTTCTAATATCTCTTTGAAATGACTCCTTCTCTACTCCAGCACTCTCATCAGCCTGATATAGGTATACATTACCTTATGTCTGCACAATTGTAATAGTTTTTTTTATTTGTTTGCTCTGCCAGAACCACCCCCCCAACATAATACACCCATCCTCCCATCACCAGTGAAAGTGATATTCCTAGAGCACAGTTCTATTCATATTCCACCCACCCTCCCCACATATTCACACTGAAAAAAATCCAATTGTACCCTATCATTTCAAATGATATTCAAATGAAATCCTCAATTTATCAATAAAAGCCTTTTATAACACAATCCTTTTATTTTTGCAATTATCTGTTGCCATATACATCCCCATATACTCTTGGATCTCATGACACTTTGCTATTCTTTTCAATTCCTTATACAAGACAAGCCATATTCCAACTCTGGGCATTTTTACATCCTGTATCCCATAACTGGAATTATCTGTCATTTCACCTTTGCCTTTTGGACTCCATGCTTCCAATAATATCCAGCTAAAATCCTCCCTTGTATAGAGTTTTTTTTTCATTCCCCTTAATGATATTGCCATCCATCTCTTGATTATTCCCAATTTATAATGTTTACATATTTTTATTCATTGTTGTTTGTACATCACCTCTTTAATTAGACCACAAGCTCCTTGAGAACAGTAACCATTTTGCCTTTCTTTGTATCTCTCATGCTCATCAGCGCGCACTTAATAAAAGTTTGTGACTGACTGACCTACTTGACCAACATCAGAAGTCAGTTCCCAGTGGCCAAGCCTGGTATGGAGGCAGCTCAACAGCTTAGTGACCTACTTGATCAAAGCAAGCAGAGGATTGATGAATACAGCTGAGATACCACGCCTTGTAAAAATCAAACCCAAATGATTTGCGTATTTAATAGTGAAGTTGTTCCTCTGCACAGATGAACAATGGAGCAACTCACCCATTACTGATGCTAACCCCACAGAAAATTCCATTATAAAGATGTGGAGAAAGCACATCACTGGTCTCTAGTTTCAGAGTTCAATTGCTATACCTATATCTGTTCCTTATACATATGTCTATCACTATGAGATTTGTTTGTTTCCACTTTCTTCTATAGACTATGTTCAGATTTGTGAAGCTATGCTTTATAGGTTTTGACAGTAATGGTTTATAATTCCTCTTCTTGAAATGCTATCTGAACATTTATTTGCCAAATAATTGAGTCAATTTGCTGATCATTAAGGCAGAGGACAGTAGTGGGGGCTCATAAGCTAGTATTGCAAGGATAAAAATTTTATCAAGTTACCTCTGAAACTGTGAGAATAGGATCATCTGCTTCTGGGGGACTAATCTGCCAGTGCTAATTTAAATTGGGAATGTAACCACAAAAAGAGTGGAATGGAGTGCCACACACATGTGTAAGCATAGATGTGTGTACAAATGTATACATAAATACATATATATGAATACATGTGTTCATTTATATAGTGTGTATATATGTATATAAACTATATCTGAACAGCAAAAATATCAAGAGAATCAATAAAAATGTGAAGGAAGGTGGTGTAGCAACATTGAATTTCAAACTGTATTATAACGTGGAGGTCTTCAGAACAGTCTGGTAGTACCTAAGAAATAGAGGACTTAATTATTAAAATGCATTAGCTACAAAATATACAGTGGAGGCAGCTCCATGGCTCAGTGGACAGAGGGCTGAGCCTGGAGTCAGGAAAACCTAAGTTTAAGTTTGGCCTCAGGTACTTACTAGTTATATGTTATATGGTTATATGTTATATGAACCTGGGCAAATCATTTGATCTCTGTTTGTCTAAATCCACTGGAGAAGGAAACAACAAATCACTCTGGTATCTTTTTCTAGAGAACCCCACAGACAATATAGTAAACAGAGTTACAAAGAGTCAGATGTGATTGAGCTATTGAAAAACAATACAATGAATAGTGGTAAATGACTATTGTAATATATTGTTTGATCAACTAAAAAATCCAAGATTAGGGACCAATAATTTATAATATGACAAAAACTTTTGGGAAAAGTATAAAGGTGTCTTGCAAAAATTAGGTGTATATATATATATATATATATATATATATATATATATATATATATAGGCAAACATTTCATATTATCTACCAAGATAAACTCGACATGGATACATGATTTTTATATAAAGGGTGATATAAGCAAATTAAGAGACCAAGAGAAAATGTACTGGTCAGATCTATGAATAAAGAAGGAGTTTATAATTAAACTTCAAATCACAAGAAGTAAATTATTTTGAATTTATGAAATTAAAAAGGGTTTAAAGCAAAATAGTGGAGCCAAAATTAAAAGGAAAACATGAAACTGGGAAAGAATTTACAGCATTTTTTCTGATAATGACTTAATTTCTCAAATATATAGAGAACTGAATCAAATATGAAAAATAAGAACTATTCTCCAAATGATAAATGATCAAAGAATAATAATAGGAAATTTTTAGAAGACAAAATCAAAGCAATCAATTGTTACAAAAATAGTTCCAAATCACCATTTAAAGAAATGCAAATTGAAACAATTCTGAGGCTCCATTTTACACCTTTCAGATTGGCTAACATGATAGAAAAGGAAGACAATCTGTGGAAAAGTAGTTACACTAATGCATTACTGGTAGAACTGTAAACTAGGTCAATCATACTGGAAAACAATTTGGGACTATACTCACAAGGTATAGAACTATGTATACTCTTTGACACAGCGATAGTGTTACTTGGTCTGTACCCCAAAGACATAAAATAAAAATTAATTATGCGTATGAAAATATTGATAACATCTCTTTGAGTGGTGAAAAAGAATTGGAAATTGAAGGAATGTCCAATGATTGGGTAATGGCTAACAAAATAATGATATGTACTGTGAAAGAATACTATTGTGCTATAATAAATTAAAAATAGGGTGGTATCAGAAAAAAAAACCTGGAAAGTCATATAAACAGATGCAGAATAAAGTTAGTAAAACCAGGAAAACATTGTACATAGTGACAACAATATTGCACTAATGAACAATTATGAAAGACTTAGCTACTCTGACAAAAAAAAAAGACCCAGGAAAATTTTTAAAGGAACCATGATGAAAATTCGATCCATCTCCATACAGAGAACTGATGAACTTGGGGTATTTACCAAAGCATATTGTTTTCACTTTTTTGCCTCTCGTTTTTTTGTAATATGAGCGATAAGTTCTGCATGATTTCACATATGATTTTGGTATTGTATTCCTAACCTTCTTAAAGGGTGAGGGAGAAACTGGAGAAAGGAACAGAGTTTGAACTCAAAATTTTAAAATAATGAATGTTATAAAAGCAATGTGGAAAAAAAAGGAATTTATATAAAAGAGTAGTTATGTGTATAGTTTTATTTCAAATCTCTTAATGCTCTTAAAATTATTGAGGATCCCTGAAGAGCTTTCACTTATGTGGGTTATATCTATAGAAATTTACCAAGCTAGCAATATGAATGTCTTAGTGTTATGATAATAGTTTTGACCTCATGGTACTCCTGAAATAATAGCTAGTAATACTTTAATAGCTGCTATACTTTATGATTTAAAAAACACCTTATAAATATTATTTTTTATTCTTACAACAACTCTAAAGTATGTATTATTATTATTATTATTATTATTATCCTCATTTTAAAGTTAAAGAAATCAAGGCAGACAGAGGTTAAGTGACTTACCCAGAGTTACACAACTAGCAAGTGTCTAAGGTTGGATTTGAATTCATTCCTTCCCAATTTCAGATCTAGTACTCTAGTCACTCAGGCAAATAGTTGTGCCATAGTTCTCTGGAACCACATCTCAAGAACCACAAAACTAAAGAGACTAATGCAGACACACAAGAAACTTACCAAGCAACATAGATAAATGTTGGGGCACCCTTGGCCTTTTAAGTCCTCAAATGTGGTGTTTGGACTGAATCCAAACCTTACTTTTGGACTCAGTCTAAAGGTCAAACCCAAAAATCTAGAAGGTGATATGTGGTCTCAAAGTCACAGGTTCTCTAACTCTGACTTTGATTTTTAAAGGTAAAGAAAAAATGAATTTTCAGTAAAATAAAAACAAAAGCAAAATCACATACCAGAAGATGAATATGAGTGTGTTATGGTCCTTTAAGAAAAGTAGTGTCAGAAGGGGCAGCTAGGTGGTGAATAGAGCACTTGCCTTGGAGTCAGGAGGACCTGAGCTCAAATCTGGCCTCAGACACTTAACACTTACTATGCCTGTGACCCTGGGCAAGTCACTTAACCCCAATTGCCCTTCCTTCCCCCTCCAAACAGCGCGTAAATGAATGAATGAATAAGCAAATAAATAATTTGTTTTTTTTAAATAGTGTCAGAAGCCCTAAAGGTCAAAATAATCTGTAACTAGTAAGGAAATCTGGATGACAAAATGGCTTTTAGTTATTTTCAAGAAGTAGGAGGATCAAAAAAGTTGTAGAATTTTTATATGGGTAGAAGGATGACTGCAAACAGAGGGAAAAAATTGGAATTCAGCTATTACTATGTTTCAGCTTTCTCTTTCAAAGGAAATAGCCTCTAACTTGGAAATGACAGAACAAAAACGACTAATAGGGACTTAACAACCAATATAAGTAAGAGATGGTGAGAGACCATTGAGCAGCCACTGCTGAATTCAAGTCACCTATCCTAATTGGACTATTAACGTGTATTTTGAAGAAACTGCCATATGTAATTGCTGAACCTCTGTAAATAATACGAAAAATGTGAAAGGTTCTACAAGATAGACAATGGTAAATGTTCCTGTTTTCAAAAATATGAAGAGAATACCGAGTGTGTAAAGCACCGACCAGTTAATTTTACTTCAATTCATGGGAATAATCTTTACAGTATCATTAAAGAGATTATTGATAAACATCTACACAGGGAATTATTGATTTACAAAGATCCAATATGGTTTCTTCATAACAAATGATGCCATATTAAGTTTTTTTTCTTTCTTGACAAGATTAGTAAACTACTAGGTGAGAAGGATGTTGTGAATGTTACTTAGATTTTCCTAAAACTTTTGATAATTTGCCTCATGTTATTCTTGTATAGATGGAGAAATATGGATTCAATATTAATTTAATCAAAAGGACTCAGAACTGATTGGATAACCAAATTCTATAAATGATTGTTTATATTTTGGTGGTGACATATCAGAAGACCTACACTGAAGTACAAAGAGATCTGAACTTGATCATGTGCTTTTTATATTTTATTCATTGATTTAGACAAAGGAAAAGATGGCAGATGGCACAAAACTGAGAAGCAGAAATAATAAAGTGAATGACAATGTGAGTGCCTAAAGTATCTTGACAAGTTAGAACACTGGGTTTCATTGAATAATATGAAAATCCATGGGAATAATTATGCATTTTTCTCTTAGTTATGACATTTCAATAACATAACATAACCTAAGAGAGGAGTCAAAAAGAGTTAATTGGAAAGGGATCCAGCTCTTTTAAATGTTCCATGTTGTGGCAACCAAAAAAAAATTTATTGAACTATTAAGAATGCATGAGGGGGGTGTATTTTTTCTCGTTAAAACTATTACATTCACAATTTTTTTTTATTCTCAGGTCCAAATTCTCTCCCTGTCTCTCAACCCTCTCTCACTCACTAAGAAGACAAATGATGTTATTTATACACTTGAAATCATGAAAAACCCATTTCCATATCACAAAATATCATAAGGAAATAAATTTATCAATTTGCTATAGAGTTTATCAGTTCTCTCTCTGGAGGTGGCTAGCATTTTTATTTCATGAGTCATTTGGAATTGTCCTGGATCATTGTACTGATCAGAGTAACCAAGTCATTCATAGTTGATCTCTATTACATTACTGTTATTGTGCACAATCATGTCTTGATTCTTCTCACTTCATCTTGCATCAGTTTATATAAATCTAACTATTTTATTTAGCTTCTTTTTCTGAAACTGACCTCCTTTTTTTTGTTAAACTATTTTAGCTTGTGTGTGTGTGTGTGTGTGTGTGTGTGTGTGTGTGTCCTTTTTCAGGGGAGAGGGCAATTGGGGTTAAGTGACTTGCCCAAGGTCACACAGTTAGTTTCTGTGTTAAGTGTCTGAGGCCACATTTGAACTCAAGTCTTCCTGACTCAAGGGCTGATGCTCTGTTCACTGCGCCACCTACTGATCACTTTTTGTAGCACAATAGCATTCCTTCCCAATCATATGCCACAACCCATTCAACCATTCCCCAGCTGATTGGCATGCCCTCAATTTCTAAATCTTTGCCACCACAAAAAGAGTTTATAAAAAAAAATTGTACCCATAGGTCCTTGTCCTTTTCCTTTTTTTTTGGTCTTTTTAGGGTGCATAACCAGTAGTGTTATCAGTGAGTCAAAGGGTATGCAGAGTTTTACAGCCCTTTGAACTATGTGGAAATTGTAAAGAATGGTTCAGTGTTCCAATAAAAGTGCATTAATGTATGTATTTCTACACATGATCTCCCACATGTGTCATTTGACTATTCTGTCACATTACCCAAACTTACAGGTGTGAGGTTTCACTTTGGAACTATTTTACTTTGCATTTCTCAATTGTTAATGACTTAAATTTCATATAACCATGGGTAACTTTGATTTCTTTTTCTGAAAATTTCCTGTTCAATCTTACTATGGTTCCTATTTTTTTAATATAAATTTGGCACAGTTCTAAAAATATTTGAGAAATTATATCCTTATTGAAAAAATTTACCACAGAGATCTGCCATTCAGTTTTCTGCTTTCCAAATAATTCTGGCTGTCTTGGATTTGTTTGTAGCTATAAAAATAACCCAAGCATTTTAAAATTTTACTCTATAAAAATTCTCCATTTTTACCACATATGATCTTTTATATCTTATTTGAAAGTGAACTCTGCCCTTATACACTATCTGACAGGTATATCTGCCAATGATACATTGGTGTTCCAATTTTTCCACATCCTCTCTTTCATTTATCATTTTCTTTTTTTTTTTCATCTTAGCCAATCTCACCTGTGAAATGTGGTACTTCAGGGTTGTTTTGATTTGCATTTCTCCCCCTCCCCCATTTTCCCCTAATTTACTTCTAATATCACCCTTTATTTTGGTATATCTTTATCTTAGTATACAATGTGAGATATTGGTCTGCTCTACACTTTTCATTTTTTCCTAACAGTTTTTACCAAATGGGGCATTTTGCCTTGATACCCCATGTCTTAGAGTTTATCACACACTAGGTAACTGTTCATTTTTACCTCTGTATATTTTATCTTAAATCTATTTCATTGATCAACCTCTCTATTTTTTTTAAGCCAAGATCATATTGTTTTGAGGACTACTGCTATGTAACATACTTTGAAATCAGGATCTTCTTGGTCACTTTCCTTTTTGTTTTAATTCCATTGATATTCTTTGTTTCCCCCAGATGAAAATTTTTAGTGTTTTTTTTCCTTGTTCTACAAACAATTATTTGCTAATTAAGTTTGACAAATACTTCAGAATGAATTGTTCTTAACCATTTAATTACATCTGTTCCTTTATTTGTTTGTTGCTTTGTTTTTTTAGAGTCCATTTATGGCTTCTTCAACTTTTTTTTCTAAAATAGTTTGATTTAAGTATTCTGTTTCCTTTTCTGTTTATTTGGGCAATTAATATTTTTGTAAATATTCACTCATTTCAATTAGATTATCTCTTTTATTAAGATACTAATGGGAAAATAGCTTCTAGTAACTGATTCAATTTAATCTTTAATGATGCATATATACTTTTCATTGTTGGCACTCTTTATTTGGTTTTCTTCTTTTATAATCAAATTATTTTTAAAATCTATTTATGTTTAAATTACAACATGCAATTCCACAATCCCTTGAGATCAAATTTCCTACCTCTTATTCTCCTCTTCCCTTCATTTTCCAAGGCAGCATACAATTCAACATAGTTTCTACAAATACCTTAACATTAAACAGTCAAGTTGTAAAGAAGAATTATAACCAATGGAATGAACAAAGACAAAGAAGGAATGAAACAAAACCCAAGAGAGAGAGGAAGTAGTTTGCTTCAATCTATATTCAGATTCTATAGTTCTTTCTCTTGATGTGGATATCCAAACTCCATCATGAGTCTTTTGGAGTTGTCTTATAACTTTGCATCACTGAGAGGAGCCCAGTTTATCAAAGTTAGTTGTCACAAATACAATGTGTATGTAATTGTGTACAAAGCACTCCTGGTCCTGCTCTCCTCACTCAGCATTTCTTTATATATGTGTCCAAGTTATTATGCAGTGTATCTACTCCTCATTTCTTATTGCACAATAGTATTATATTACATTCATACATGACAACTTGTTTAGCCATTCCCCAATTGATATACATCCCCTTGATTTCCAATTCTTTGCCACCACAAAGAGTCCATATAAATGTTTTATTTATTTATTTATTTTTATATGTGGGTCCTTTTCCCACTTCTATGATCTTTTTGGGATATTGCCCGAGAGGAGGTAACATTGGGTCAAAGGGTATGCACATTTTATAGCCCTTTGGAAATAGTTCCTAATTGTTCTCCAGAATAGTTGGATCAGTTCACAATTCTGCCAATGATATATTGGTATTCCAATTTTTCCACATCCACTCCTTCATTTATCAGTTTCTTTTTTTTCATCTTAGCCAATCTCACCTGAGAAATGTGGTACTTCAGGGTTGTTATGATTTGCATTTCTCTAATCAGTAGTGGTTTAGAGCATTTTTTTCATATGCTTATGGACATCTTTAATTTCTTCCTCTGAAAACTGCCTGTTCGTATTCTTTGACCATTTATCAGTTGGGGAATGAGTTGTATTCTTATAGATTTGACTCAATTCTCTGTATGTTTAAGAAATGAAGCTTTTATCAGAGACACTGGTTGTAAAAATTCTTTCCCAATTATTCACTCCCCTCCTGATCTTGGTTACATTGGCTTTGTTTGTACAAAAACTTTTCAGTTTAATGTAATCAAAGTAATTAATTTTGCATTTCATAACACTCTCTATCTCTTGTTTGATCATAAATTATTTTCTTCTCCATAAATCTGTCAGTTAAACTATTCCTTGCTTTCCCAGGTTGCTTAAAATATCTGCCTTTATGTATAGATGATGCACCCATGTAGATTTTATTTTGGTATATGGTATAAGATATTGGTCTATGCCCAGTTTCTGCCATAGTATTTTCCAGTGTTCCCAGAAGTTTTTGTCAAATAGTGAATTCTTATCCCAGAAGCTGGAGTCTTTGAGTTTATCAAACAGTAGATTAGTATAGTCATTCACTGCTGTGTCTCATGTACCTAGACTATTCCACTGATCCACTACTCTATTCCTCACCACCAAGCAGTTTTGATGACTGCTGCTTTACGAGACAGTTTAAAATATGGTGTGGTTAGGCCATCTTCCTTAGCATTTCTTTTAATTAATTCCCTTTATATTCTGGATCATTTGTTGTTACAGATGAATTTTGTTTCTATTTTTTCTAGCTCTATAATTTTTTTTGGTAGATTGAATATAATAGCACTAAATAGGTAAATGAATTTAGGTAAAATTGACATTTTTATCACATTAGCTTGACCTGGCCATGAGCAACAGGTGTTTATCCACTTATTTAAATCTGAATTTATTTGTATGAAAAGTGTTTTGTAATTGTGTTCATATAGTTCCTGGGTTTGTTTTGGCAGGGAGATTCCCAAATATTTTATAATGTCTTCAGTAACTTTAAATGAAATTTCTCATTCTATTTCTTGCTGTTGAACTTCATTATAAAGAGATAGGAATGCTCAAGATTTATGTGGGTTTATTTTACATCCTTCAAGTTTGCTAAAATTATCGATTATATTTTTTCACTTGATTCCATAGGATTCTCTAAGTATATCATCAAATCATCTGTAGAGTGAAAGCTTTGTCTCTTCTTTGCCTGAACTATTTTCAAAAATTTATTTTCCTTCTCATTGCTACAGCTAACATTTCTAGTAGCAAATCAAATAAAGAGAGGTGATAGTCCACATCCTTGTTTCACCCCCAATCTTATTGTAAAGGCTTCTAGCATATATCCATTACATACAATACTTCCTGATGGTTTTAGATAGATGTGATATACTATTTTAAGAAAGACTCTATTTCTATAATCTCTAGTGATTTAATGGGAATGGATGTTATATTTTGACAAAAGGTTTTTCTGTATCTATTGAGAAAATCACATGGTTTCTACTAATTGTGTTGCTGATATGATCAATTATACTGATAGTTTTCCTAATATTGAACTATAAATTCATTCCTGGACTAAATCCTACCTGAACAAAGTGTATTATTCTCATGATAAGTTGCTGTAATTTTTTGGCTAATATTTTATTTTAAAATTTTTCATTTGTTTTCATGAGGGAAACTGGTCTATAATTTTCTTTCTCTGACTTAGCTCTTCCTGATTTATGTATCATTACCATATTTGTTTCATAAAAATAATTTGGTAAGACTCCATCTTCTCTAATTTTTCCAAAAAATTATTAGATTTATTTATTTATTATTAGAATCAATTTTTCTTTTTTTCAGGTTGTACATGTGTAATTATGCAGGGCATCTCCACAGTGGACATATTGTGAGAGGCTGATTTTATGTCCCTCCTTATTATCCCATCCCTCACCCTTGTTCTATTCTCTACCTTGTCCCTGTCCTTGTCCCTTTACAGAAGGGTGTGATTGCTGTTCTTACTTTGCTTCCTTTTCCCGCTCATTTTGGCCAGTCAATTAATAGCTTGATTTTTTAGCTCTGAGGAACCCTGCTTCCAGGGGGAAAAGCTCTGCCCCAAATTGCTGGGGCTTTCACAGCTGATGGAGCTATTGGAGGGTGCCACAGCCTCCACCAGCTTTGGCATGTTGAAAGTGCACCACAGGACCACCACCCAACGCCACAATCTGGATCCAGGCCACTCAAAGACATACCCATAAAATACAACTCTAAACAAATTTTAGGGCTCCAAAAGTCACAAAAATACAGAAAACATCTCTCACTGAAGGCAGCCTAACAGGTGGGGCTCATCCTGGCAGGCTGGGAGCCAAGGCCAGACCAGCCTGAAACCGCAACCTGGTCAGGAGGAGCCGCAGCTGGAGTCTTCAGGAGAGTGGATCTGTGGCAGCTTGGGCAGTTCTCACATTTATCAACCCAGAAGAAATAAGGCTAAGAGAAAGGTCAGTGAAATTTAGCTTAATTTGGGGGAGAAAAGCATCTGGAGAAACTGCCAACATCAAGCAATTAGCTGAGTAGCCAACATGAGGAAAAGGAAGCAAAGTAAGAACAGCAATAAAATTCTAGAATCCTTTTTTGGGGTCAAAAAGGATCAAACCATGGAATGGGAGGAAACCAACACAGTCAGAACTCCCACACCAAATGCTTCTAAGACACATGAAGATTGCCTACAAGCCATAGATCAACATAAAAAGGACTTTGAAAACCACATAAGAGAAGTGGAGTAAAAATTGGGAAGATATATGAGAATGATGAGAGAAAATCATAAAAAGAGAGTCAACAACCTGACTGAAGAACACAACACCTTAAAGAACAAATTAACTCAAATAGTAAAAGAGGTCCCAAAAGCCAATGAGGAGAAGAATGCCTTAAAATATCTAATTTGCTAGATGGAAAAAGAATCTCAAAAGCATTCTGAAGAGAATAATTCCTTCAGAATTAGAGTGGAGCAAGTGGAAGCAAATGACTTTATCAGAAACCAAGATACTATTAAACAGTTACAAACAAATGGAATAAATAAAAAGCAATGTGAAATGTCTCCTTGAAAAAACCACTGATCTGGAAAATAGATCCAGGAGAGACAATTTACTATTTACATGCCAATATGAAAAAACAATAATAGGGTAGAGCCAAGATGGCAGTATAGAAGCAGCAAAGTTTGACAGCTCTCACACAGCCACCTTAAATTCCCACAAAATACAACTCCAAAAAAAATGTAGGGCTCCAAACTCACAAAATGACAGATAACACATCTCTTGCTGAAGGCAGCTCAGCAGGTGGGGCTCATTGCAGCAGGCTCAGAGCTGAAACCAGCCCAGCCTGAAAATGCAGCCTGGTCCCAGGGTGGTCAAGAGGAGTTGCAGTTGGACTCTCCAAGAGAGCAGATCGCTGGCAGCTGAGGGAATTTTGAGATTTATCAAGCCAGAAGAAATAAGGTTCAGAGAAAAGTCAGTGGAATTTCTCTTAATTTGGGGGAGAAAAGTGGTCTGGACAAAATGCTCCAAGGGCAAGAAGTGGCAGGGCAATGGTGGGAACGCCTTCAAGCAGCAACTGCCTCCACTGGGCTGCTTCAGAGGTCCTAGCCTGCAGATAGCAGGGTGGCCAAGGGCTCTTGTGTTGAGTAGCCTGGATCCGGATTGTGGTCTTGGGTGGTGCTCCTAGGGTGCACACTCAGCAAGCCAAAGCTGGTGGGGACTGAAGTACCCCCATAATAGCTCTGGCAGCTGTGAAAAGCCCCAGTGATTTGGGACAGAGCTTCCCCCCCTCCCCCCGGAAGCAGAGTTACACAGCGCTAAAAAATCAAGGAATTAATTGACTGGCCAACATGAGAAAAAGGAAGCACATTAAGAACAGCAATAAAACTCTAGAATCCTTTTTTGGGGACAAAAATCATCAAAGTATGGAACAGGAGGAAAACAACACCATCAGAACTCCCACACCAAATGCTTCCAAGAAACATGAAAATTGCATACAAGCCATAGATCAACTTAAAAAGACTTTGGAAACCAAATAAGAGAAGTGGAGGAAAAATTGGGAAGAGAAATGAGAATGATGAAATAAAATCATGAAAAGAGAGTCAACAGCCTCACTTAAGAAAACAACACCTTAAAGAACAAATAAACTCAAATGGCAAAAGAGGTCCAAAAAGCCAATGAGGAAAAGAATGCCTTAAAAATTGAATTTGCCAGTTGGAAAAAGAAACTCAAAAGCATTCTGAAGAGAATAATTCCTTCAGAATTAGAGTGGAGCAAGTGGAAGCAAATTACTTTATGAAAAGCCAAGATATTATTAAACAATTACAAACACATGAAAAAATAGAAAGCATGAAAAATCTCCTTGAAAAAACCACTGACCTGGAAAATAGATCCAGGGGAGACAATTTGAAAATTCTTGGTCTACCCATGACCGGAAAAAGAACTTGGAAAGCATCCTTCAAGAATTCCTCAAAGAAGATTGCCCTGATGTTTTAGAATCAGAGGGCAAAATAGAACTTGAAAGAATTCACTGATCACCTCTTGAAAAAAGATACCCAAAAGAAAACTCCTAGAAATGTTATAGCCAGGTTCCAGAATCCCCAGATCAAGGAGAAACAATTATAGACTGCCAAGTGAAAACAATTTGAATACTGTGGAAACACAATTAGGATAGCCTAGGATCTGGCAGCTTCTACACTGAGGTATCAAAGGGCCTAGAATATGATATTCTGGAGATCAAAGGAGCTGGGATTGAAACCAAGAATCACTTACCCAGCAAAATTGCATATAATGTTTCAGGGCAAAATATAGTCATTTTGTGTGGTGGAGGACTTTCAAGCATTCTTGCTGAAAAACTGAGAACTGAACAGAAAATTTGACATTCAAACACAAGAAGCATGAGAATGTAAACATGGGAAAGAAATCATATGGAACTTATCATAGTTGAACTATGTACATGCCAATATGGAAAAATGATAATAGTAACTCATGAACCTTTTCTTAGTATGAGGATAGGTGAAGGGAATACAAATATAAATATATATATATATATATAACTACACAGATGTCTATATAGGAGAGTATGTATGCATATAAATACATATTTGAGCATGTGTACATATGTGTACATAGAGGGTACAGGATCAACTGGATATGAAGGGAAAGATACTTTAAAAGTTGATATTCTGAGGTGGGAGAGGACTAGAATGAGAGGAGATAGGGAGAGACAAAATGGGCTTAATCATCCCATTTAGAAGAGGCAAGGGATAACTGTTACTGCTTTACTTTCATTTGCTATCATTGAATTTGGCTTAGGGAAGGAACACCATGACTCTAAACTGTGTATCTTGCCACACAGGAGAGTAGGGGGGATGGGGATGAGAGGTGGATTTATGGAGGGGAGGGCATGGTTGGGGGAGGGTTGCTGGAAGCACACAGTTCAGTAAAAGGACAGGGACAGGGTAGAGAAAAGAATGGGGAGGTTAGGAAGGAGGGACATATAATCAGCTTCTCACAATAGGTCCACTGTGGAGATGTCCTGCAAATTACACATGTACAGCCAGAATTGAGTTGCTTCTCCTTCAAGTAGGGTTGGGTGATGAGGGAGGAACTAAAAGAATTTAGAATTTAAAGCTCTACAATTAAATTATCAAACAACAACAACAACAACACCACACACACACACACACACACACACACACACATAATTATTAACTACATGCAACTTGGAATTAAGATATAAAGGGACTGGGGTAGGGAGACCCTCCCTGCTCTACCAGAAACTGAGAGAGAAGTTGGAGGAGGGCATAAAAGAGAGCAGATTGGGGGAGGGGCTTTCCAGTGGGATCCTTGTTTTGGGGTTGGGGTTAGGGGAAAGATGAGAAAACTGTAACTCAAAATCTCATGGAAATGAATGATGTAAACAAGAAAATAAATAAAAAAATTTTTAAAAAGAGTTTAGCAACCTCTTGACAGTTTCCCTCTGATTTTTCTCCCCTTTTTAATTCTACCATAAATTTTTCCCCATCAAAACATGAAAGGCTTTTCACATCAAGTGAAAATTAAATATAATTACATAATTTGAGAAGACACGTATTCTGCTAGTCAAAATCATGATTTTCTTTTTGAAATAAAAAAATAAAAATGTAAAAAAAAATAAACTTTTATCTTGAAATTCCTGTCAGCATAGTAGCTTTTTATGGGCAATTTCTTTTCATTTTCTTTTTTCTTTCCCATTTCTGGTGTTTGAACATTATGTTAGAATTGGAATCTGTTTTGTACAGGGCATGATGGGGCTGTCCCCAGCTTCACACTTTTATTCATTCTTGTTTTCACAAGTAATCCTTGGGATCTGCTAGTTTTCAGTGTACCATGCTCCAGAGAAAAGTGTCTTCCCTGCCCTCCTGATCTGTGCTATATTCCTTGCTCAGGTAAGGCCCTTGTTCCCTCATACTACAAGAATGTCTCTTCTCCTCTATCCCAGAACTGGGTAATAGGAATGGAATTTCCAAACGGTACCTGGTCCTATTCCCAGTGCTGAAGACTCTTTCTGATCAGGGGTTCAATTCCTTTCCTATTTCTGGGTGCTGAATGTCCCTAGTACCACTGGTACTATTGCCATCACCGTTTCCAAGGTACACAGCTTGTGTTGCTTCTTAAACTGGCCACTCCTTCTCCGGTGTCTGTAGACATCTCTTTCTGTCTTCTTGAGCTGTTCTTTGCTGTAAAATTAAGCACTCTGCCTGTTTGGTTATCCTTCTTAGAATTTCTTTTTTTTTTTTTTTTTAGAATTTCTTTAAAAGATAGATAATTAGATAGATAGATGGATAGACAGATAGATATTTAAAGAGTGGAATATTGATAGAGCTCAGCAAAAATGCTTACTTTAAACCCAGTACCTATAGAAAAACACCTAAAAAACAATTTTTACACAAACAAAATAAGATCTAACTAATAGGAAAAACTTCAATTGCTTGTGGCTAGGTAGAGCTAATATAATAAAAATGACAATTTTACCTAAATTAAATTACATATTTAGTGCCATATCAATCAATTTACCAAAAAAGTTACTTTATAGAGGCAGAAAAATAGTGAAAAAATTCATTTGGAAGAACAAAAGGTCCAGATTACCAAGACAATTAATGAAAAGAAATGCTAGGGAAGGTGGCCTAAACATACTATTATCAAAACTATTTGGTACTGCCTGAGGAATAGAGTAGTAAATCGATTGAATAGATTGGGTAAAAAAAAGACTCAGTAGTCAATGATTATAGTAATATAATGTTTGATAAATCCAAAGATCCCAGTTTTGGGGATAAGAACCCACTAATTGAAAAAAACTGCTGGGAAAATTTGAATATTTTATGGCAGAAACTGGACGTAGACCATGATCTTAACACCGTACACCAAAATCGAGTGTAAATGGATGTGTGATCTAGGTATAAAAGCTGATACACCAGTAATCTGGGGAAGCAAGGAATTGTTTACTTGTCAGATTTATGGAATAGGGAAGACTTTATGACCAAAGAAGATTTAGAGAGCATTATAAAATGAAAAATGGATGCGCTTAATTACATTAAATTGAAAAGTGCCTGTACAAACAAAGCCAATGTAACCAAGATTAAGAGGGAAGTGGGAAATTGGGAAACAATTTCTTATAACCAGTGTTTCTGATAAAGGCCTCTAAAATATACAGAGAATTGAGTCAATAAGATTACATCTCACTACCCAACTGGGAAATTTTCAAAGGATATGAACAGGCAATTTTCAGAGGTAGAAATTAAAGATATCTTTAAGCATATGAAAAAAACTCTAAATCACTCGATTCAAGAAATGCAAATCAAAATAACTTTGAGGCACCACATCTCACCAACCAGATTGGCTAAAATGACAAAACAGGAAAATGACAACTGCTGGAGAGAATGTGAAAAAATTGTAACAGTAATGCATTGTTGGTGGAGTTGTGAACTGATTCAACCATTATGGCGAGACATCTGGAACTATGCCCAAAGAGCTATAAATAATTTGACCCAGTAATATCACTTCTGGGGTTGTATCCCAAAGAGATCATAGAAGTGGGAGGAAGATCCATATGCATAAAAGTATTTATTGCAGCTCTCTTTGTGGTGGCAAAAAACTGGAAATTAAGAGGATGCCCATCAATTGGGGAATGACTAAACAAGTTGTAGTATATGAATGAAATGGAATCCTATTATGCTATAAGAAATGGGGAGGAGATGGGCTTCATATTTACCTGGAGAGGCTTATACAAACTGATGCTAAGTGAGAAGAGCAGAACCGGGAGAAGTTTGTTCACAATCATAAACACATTGTATGAGTGACAACCAACTTTGATGTACTGGACTCTTTTCAGCAATGCACAATTATAAGACATCTCTAAAAGTCTTAGGATGCAAGGGGATACCTACATTCAGAAAAAAATCTAGAAAGACCAGAGTTTAAATGGAGACTGAAGCAAACTACATGCTCTCGTTCTTTTCTATGTTTCATATTGTTTTTTTTCCATTTTTCACTCCAGTGGATACAACCCTTCTTTACAACCAGACTAATGTCCAATGTGAAAGGATTTGCAGATCCTATACTTGATTGCAAGCCACAATGGGGGGCAGGAGGAGTGGAAGTAAGGGAGAAAATTTGAAATTCAAGGGATTGTAAAACTGAATCTTGCAAATTAAAAGTAAATAAATGAATCATTTTTTTAATGCTCACTTTACTCCACTATCTTGGCTTTATTCCAACTAGGAGCATAATTTTTGGAATCAAGAAAGTGATAACTGAACTACATTCTCTCATTATTGGAAATTAACTGGAGTATGGTGTTCTATTCTGGACAGCATGTTTTAAGAATAACATTGAAAAGATAGATAATTTACAAAGGAGGGCAACCAGAATGGTGAACATCCTTGAGTCCATGGATGTGAGCTTGATTTGAAAGTCATGCATGTTTTTCATGGAGAACGGTATTCTTGAAAGTGATCTTCAAGTATTTAATCATCTGCAATGTGCAGCAAGGGATGAGCCATGTTCTATTTAGCTCCAGATAAAAGAAGTAGGAGCCAATGAGTTGTAACTACAAAAATATATTTAATTTAATATCAGGAAAAGCTGGCATACAATTGTAGTTAACAAAAAATAGAATGGCTTGCCTCCAAAGGTGGTAAATTCCTCCTCCTGACAGGTATTTAAGCAGAGGATACTGGATCATTTATTGATTTTATTATTATTGAGAAACCTTTGTATGTGAATTGAAATTGGTAACGGCTGAAGTACTTCTCACTTAAAGTTTTGTGATTCTTGATGTCTCTGGATCTTGGTGTTGTTTAATTAAAAAATATAAGGATAATATTAAATGACTTTTTGACCCCCTTCCAGTATTAGCAATATAAATATATAAAATATTACATTTAATTTGAAAATTATAAACATCAGTAAACCCAATTAGAATTTATTAAGCCCATATAATGTGTCAGGTATATATGTGTGTGGAATTTAAAGATCCCCCTGCATTGGCTTGGTTTTTGGGTTGGGTGTTGAAACTCAGAGCTTGTGAATCCCACTTGTGGGATGGGCTTGTTGAGGTGAAGAGAGAGGGATGAACTGGAAGGAGCTGATACTGTGGATTTAGAGAGAGGTCCAAGCAGAGAGAAAGTCCAAGCAGAGAGAGAGACAGAAGAATGTTTGGGGAGCAACATTGTGGAGGCAGAAATATAGGATAATTTCTGGGGGCCAGAGTTGCAGAAAGAGAGAGAGAGAGAACTACCAGTCAAAGCCTCCCAGTCTACTGAGGGCCAATTGGAGCTGCCCAGGCCTTTTAAGAGCTACCATCCAGAGCTGCTGAGAACTAAGGAGGCTTAACTGTGACACCGGTATATTGTCTGTCTTTTTTGATGTTGTTTTGCCAGATTTGTTGGCTGGTAAAGGACAGTGCTGTTGTTGCAGAGGTCTTGGAACCTTGCTGTTGGTTCAGAAGCCCAAAGGATAATTTTCTTTTTATATGTTTATAGAAATCCTAGAAGAGAGTCCCTGAGACTGTTCTTCAGGCAGAGAGTGATTTGAAGAGGGCACTGGCAATGTATATTTTGGCTGTGTTAAGCTTTGTCTCCCCAGGTACAGAGATGTCTGATAACTTTCCTCAGGTCAAGATGAAGAAAAGACCTCTCCTTGGGTATTAAATAATGTGATGATATCTTAACCTTTGTAGCTTAAGGGTAGATGGCCTTTGTTCTTTCCATTGCCCCTTTTGAGAAGGTGCTTGGTGTTAACTGCTGAAAATTTTAATTCATTTGTGATCCAGGGGTTGGAAACTTTTGACTTTAACTGCTCTGTGACTGATAAAATGAATGTACTTTGTTAATGATTGGAAACTAATCTCCATTTGAGAAGAGAGACTTGGTAACTGACTAAATTAGTGTACTAGCTATGGGTGGGGTACTTTGACTCTCTACTTTGTGATTGAATTGAGATACTTTGTGTTTGAATTGAGAGCTTGCTAAATGACGGAGTTACATTGTATTTTGATTTTCTCTGTTCTGTGAATGTTTTGCCTTAATTTGTCACTGAACAAATGCAGAGTTACTATGCTGTTATTCCAAGCGTTGCAAGTTGCCTTTGCTTGGCATTACACATGCTTACACAGGTATACACATATGTATACATATACATGCACGTACATAAAAATATCTGCACACATACATATAACACTTATGCAGAAACAGAGGTAACTATATACACACATGCATGCCTATAGAGATGAAGATAACTATATCTAGACGGACTATATCTAGACAGAATTTAATGATTTATTAAACTTACAGGAGATGATGAGTTCACTGGGACAATTTAGATAGAGAGGTCCCAGGTCAGAGCATGGAAGACACTCACAGCTTGGAGTTGTGATATGATTGATAAAGCAGCAAAGAGCACTATGACAGGACTGGTAAGTAAAATTAAACCAAGAAGATGGTGTTAAAAATGTGAAAGTGAAAGTATACATACGAAGAAGGTGATTAACCATATCAAACACAGCTGAAAAATAAAATGTCAAATATCTGAGAAAAGATTAAATTTAGTAATTAATAGATAATTGGTACCCATGGAAAGCACAATTTTGGTTAAGTGATGATATATAAGTAAAACTCTTAACGATTTAAGAGTGAGTGAGAAGAAAAAAAAAGCAACAAAAACAGATAACTTTTTCCCTCCATGTTTGACTGAGTTATGAGAAGAGATATGATGGTATCTTGAGGGAATGATAGGATCTAGTAAAAGTTTATAAGACCGATCATTCAAAATAAAGTGAATATACAGAAGATGAGTGAACTTGAATTAATGGAATGACCAAAGACTTTTGTGAGTTAATTGCTTCTGAGATAAATTAATACATACACATATATACATTTAAATGTGGTGTGATGTGTGTATGTGTGTGTGTGTGTGTGCATGTAAATATAGCTTATCACAAGAATAAGAACAATTGCATGAGTTCTCTTGGCAATATGTATTGGGAGCAAGATTCAAGTGTGATGGATAGTAAAAGGAAGACAAAGTCAATGTCAAGGCAAACAATCCTAGTTGATTTAGCTCAGATCTCTAGACAAGAAGCAGACACATGCCTCCATATTCAATTCTTCTTATGTCTCCAAAGTCACCAGTTAATAACTTGCTATGTCTTTTATAAGGTACCATATAAGATGAAGTTTTGCAAGAAAATGTTTGAATCCTTTTCTATGATGCAATTATTATTCTATGAATTAGTCTATATATCCAGATTTTTTCAACAAAAAATGATATGTACACACACATACATAGAGATGTACACGCATGCACACATATACATACACAATGCATATATACATTCATAATCATAAATATATACTTATGTAAATATATACATACAGAGGTGTATATGTGTGTATGTGTGTGTATATATATTATATACACAAATATATGTGGATGTGCAATGACATTCTTTCACTCTGATATTTACTATGAGTACTACTGCTCTTTAGCTATCATTCAGTGGAGCATGTACTGAAGCCTCCCATTCAACCATTCACTCATTTAAATATACACACAATTATGTATGCATATATAGAAACAGCACATGTATATACTCATAGACAAACCCATGTATGTATATGTGTATATATGTATGTGCATGTGTGTATATACATACACATACACACGTATATTCTTTCACCCTGATATTTATGAAAGTACTACTGATGTTCAGTTATCATTCAGTGCTGAAAGTATCAGAGCCACCCATTCAACCACTCTTTCTTACTGACAATTTTATGAGAAGAATACTCCAAAAGGTGATCAAAACAAAATTTATTCGTCTAAAAAAGCCAATTTTATCTTAGCACATGAAATGAGGTAATAAATTACCATTCATGCCTTTTCTTCCTGATAGTTCATTGAGGACATTGGCCTTTTTTTGCTTTTTCTTTGTTTCCCCAGTGCCTCACATATTGTTCTGTACATAATGTGGCTTTATTAAATCCATGTTGAATTAGAGTGATTGCCTGCTACCCACCCAGGCAAGGGGAAGAATCAGTTCTGTATTGCCCATTAATGGGAACTGTATATGTGCCAATAAAATAGCTTAATGCAGGAAAATATGTAGATTTAGAGAAAATTGAGCTGCATTGAAAACGAAAGAGAATTGTGCAATCATCTTGGATTTCAAATATATTTGTAAATGCTATACAAGTTGGCACCCCGACATTAAAATTAGATTTGCTATAAAATATGTTTCATCCCTCTATGTTATCAAAGGGCCAAAGGGTTTTGGGGGTGGAGTGTTAATCCCATTTTCTGTGCTCTGGACAGAAATTCTAAGAACTTAATGGAGCTCTTCTCGCTTCAGGGGAAAAAAAAAGTTCCTCTGTGACTCTGAGGGTCTGTTTAACTTGACACTCAGTAGCATAGAAGCTTCATTGTATATTAGAAATGAAAAGAGAGGGATGAAAACTAATGGAACAATAAAAGCCATTAAAAATGCCTTAGCTAGTAACTTGTGATACTATAGGCCAATCAGAGCAAAGTTCAATTTATTTGGACATTAGTTTGTTTGATAGATTAATTTACATGAATGCTTACCCTGTTTTTAAAGATTTAAAACACCAAAAATATCAAATAACATCAGAGGAATACAAAATATTTTTGCTGTGATTCAATATGATGTAAAAGGACATATGTTTTCCCTTAATGGATACATTATGAAATTAATGGAAAATTCATTTTTCTCACAAAGTCAAAATCTAGGTCATTATCATAATATTTTTTAGCTTTTTAGCCTCACTGTAATGTTACTAAATATTTCCTTCTACTACCAAAAGACAAACAAAAACCACAAAGCATGTCTCAAACAGCATATCTTTATATAAGATAGATTCTTTTTGGACACTTTCATTTCATTCATAATTATCAAAACATCTCACATCTTATAGCTGTGTTGTTTAATCAATTAGTTGTATTCAACTTCTCATGATCTCATTTGGGGTTTTCTTAGCAAAGATAATGGAATGATTTGTCATTTCCTTCTCCGGACCATTTTATAGATGATTAAACTGTAATGAACAGGGTTAAGGTACTTGTCCTGGGTCACACAGCTAATAAATGTTTACGATCACATTTGAACTCAAATACCCTTGACCCCAGGACCAACACTGTATCCATTGAGTCACCTAAGTGCCCATCTCATAGTTAAAAAAAATATAAAAGGAGAATTAGGTAAATGAATGAAATATGAACAGATGTGGTTCCTATCACTACTTGAGTATTTCTTTTTTGAATAATTTTCACTCCCTCATGTAGTGAGCAAGACTAGAGTTCTTAGAGTCCACTATATAGTTAGTAGTTCAGATACTATCAGTGATAATGCATGTTTTGAATAGAAATGCCCACAGAGTTCTCATTTTCTCCATACTATAGTTATCATTTTCTAGCTTTGTCTATGAGTGTTCTTAATTGAAAGATATTTGTTCAGTCTCCTGCCAAGAATCCAGTGCAAGCATCCCTTCCAGTATTCTTCATTGCTTTGTAAGGTGATAATTCCCATAAAATCCTACATTCATATTCTTTTGCAAGTGATTTATATTCTAAACCATTTTTACCTGGGGTCATCAATTTGTCTCTTCTTTAATGATAATTTGTGGCCACTTCTGGCATTGGGTAGATCCTCTGTGGATTATTATTACAAACTTTTATTAGTCTAAAAAGTAATTGATAAGTTGTATTCTTTGCTCCTGAAAAAAGTCACAACAATGGCATGCATGGCTTTATTGAATTATATATGAAGTATCCATTACAAAATGAAAGAGATCTATGGTTTCAGCAATACACTGTGATAAAGCTCTCATTTCTCAAATATATAGTGAACTGAGTCAAGTCTATAAGATTACAAATAATTCCCTAATTGATAAACACTTTTTTCAGATGAAGACATTAAAGCTATCTATTGTCATATTAAAAAATGCTTTAAATCATGATGGATTAGAGAAATGCAAATGTAAACAACTCTGAGATACCAGACCACTCCTATCAGATTGACTACTTTGACAAAACAGTAAAATAATACATTAAGGAAAAGGTATTGGAAAATTGGAATACTAATGCATTGTCGATGGAGTTGTGAACTGATCCAAAGAATCTGGAGAGCAATTTGCAACTGTATGCAAAGGGCTATCAACTTGTGTATACCGTTTGATCCAGCAATATTACTACTAGATCTGCATCTCATAAGAGATCGCAAAAAATGGAAAAGGAACCACATGTACAAAATTGTTTATCGCACCTCTTTTTGTAGTGGCAAAGATTTAGAATGTGAAGGGATGGCTATCAATTAGAGAATGGCTGAACAATTTGTGGTATATAAATAAAATGGAATACTATCATTCTATAAGAAATGATGAGTAGGCAGATGTAAAAAAAACATGGAAAGATTCATATGAATTGCTGCTGAGTAAAGTGAGCAGAACCCCAAGAAAATTACACATAATAACGACAATACTGTGTGAAGATCACCTATGATAGACTTAGCTCTTCTAAGC
>CM053594.1:189979628-190015917 GCA_028646575.1 Pseudocheirus occidentalis
TCTATCTATCTATCTATCTATCTATCTATCTATCTATCTATCTATCCAATTTAATGCTAAGATTTAAGAGAAAAATATACAAAACTTTTACTTTTCTACCAACTCTGTAAACAACATATGAAATATATTGAAATACAAAGAATGACTACATTTTATGTGAATTATTTTGAATAAATATAATACCCAAAAGACATTTAATTGCTTGTGTTGATATGTGGAAATTGAGTTCAAATGGTGAATGAAACTTATTCATCTTTTATTATTTCAGTTTATATCACTATGTTCTAATACCTATACAGACAGCATAGTGCAGTGCACTTGGAGGCAATGAGATCTGCATGAGATATGGGTATACAAATATCTATGTGTATATATGTATTATTGTTGTTCGATTGTTTTCAGTTGTGTCTGACTCTCTGCAACCCCATTTGGAATTTTCTTGGCAAAGATACTGGAGTGGTTTGCCATTCTCCAGCTCATTTTATAGATGAGGCAACAGAAACAAAGAGTTGACTGACTTGCCCAGGGTCACACAGCTCTTAGGTTGTCTGAGGCTGGATTTGAATTTAGGAACATGAGTCTCCCTGACTTCAGGTCTAGCACTCTATGCACTGTACCACTACTCTATGTACTGTGGCACATAGATGCATACACACTAACACACATTTTTATATGCATAAATTCATGCATGCATTCATATGTGTTTTTTATGTGTGTGTATATATACATATATATACACACATAATAGATTCTATAGAATTAATTTATTAAGTCATGGAAGGATTGTGATTTTCTACTTATACCCAGGAAGGAAATGAAAAAATAATGCATCCTTTCCATTTTCTTATAATCAAATCTCATTTCTATTCCCACTAACATTATAACAGCAGTAATTCTTTACACAAATACTGAAGAATAATTCTAATATATTTAGGATAAAGTAAAGGTAAGAGAGAGTGTCAGTCTAGCTGGGTTCTAGCTATTTGGGTGACCTTGGCCAAATTCCAAATTCAGCTTTCTCATATTTAAGGCAAAGGAGTACAAATACCTATTTCTATAGTGTCTCCCTAAAATTTTTGATGCTAGATCTCTACAAAGCTATCCTCCAGACTAGTAGAATCATCCATGCTTCATATATTGTCTTTTATAAACAGAATACTGTACTAGGGAATATAAATTATAGAAAAAATAGAATATGTACTGCCTCCACATTCATTTCATGTGTCATGTTTTGACTAACTGAAATAGAAATTTCAAGCACAAATGTATATATTATGTTTTATAGATGACAAGTAGAACTTATATTATAAGTGATATGTTCATTTCTATTTCCATATCTTATAAATTAGAGCTTCAGTATGGCACAGTGGATCAAGTGCTGTGTTTGGATTCAGGAACAGGCTGATTCAAATCTTATCCTTGACCTTTGATACTCCTTACTTGTTTTATCATAGGTGAGTCTCTCAGTTTCTCTGAATCTCAGACAGCTCCTGAAGATGTTTGGAGAGTTTTTGATATACATTACTGAAATTCTCAAATAGGTTACAGATTCTGGATATATTACTCAAAGTTTAACCAGTAAACAAAGAAGAATTTATTAGGTAACAATTTTGTAGCCTTCACTGAACTAAGCATTGTATGAGCCACAAGGGAAACAAGGTGTGACCTTTCTACTCAATGAAGTATTGTGAAAGGACACCAGGGAACAGTCTGATTTGGACAGGATTAACCAAGCAACTCATTTTAGAGAAGGGGATTTATAGCAAGTTTTGAGAGTATTAATAGGCATGGTTTGGTGGAAAGGGTACCATAGTCTTAGAAATGAAAAATTAGTATAAAACCATAATGGTGGGAATAAACTGGGCCAGATTTAGGCTTCTTAGGAGGATAAATAACTTTAAAAAATGAAGATATTGAGGCAGGATATAAGGAATTCAATGTAAATAACTGTCCTGATGTGTGTGTATACTAGTTCTCATACACATATAAATCAGACAATGATACCTTATACCACAGAAGCGATAAGTATGTCCATGTGTGTTATATATAACATGCATGTATACATATATGTATTTTCATTTATACACTATGCATATGTATACATTAAAGCAAATGTGTTGGGGCAGCTAGGTGGTGCAGTGAATAGAGCACCAGCCCTGGAATAAGGAGGACCTGAGTTCAAAACATGTGTGCTCGTGTTTGTGTATATGCATGTGTATATACTTATATATGATTCACAAAATAATCAAAATGATATGTGAGGAAGCATTGACTCCCAGTTGAGAATGAGTGACATTAATAGAAATATTTGAAAAGACCTTTCCTTAGCTAAGCATTCTGTGATGGTCCTAAGGTATTGATAAACACAAAGTATTATTAGTTCTTAAGGTTAAAGTCTAAAATGACGTTTCCCATGTGGACTTATTTGAACAAAATGCAACAGGACCAGAAGAGAACCACAGGATCATTTTGTGTAAGGCAGTTGCTATAACTGGTGCCTTGACTTCCATTTAAAGAATATGTTCATGAGGAATCATGGGGAGGGACTGAAATTTAGTTGAACCAAAGACATTAAATATATTAAATGCTATAAAATCAGTGCTTTGATTCAAAATCCCACTGGACTCCTGATAATTTTCAGTTAAGATTTTTTCCATATTAGACTTTTGTATAACTAGGGTTAAAAACTGTTAATGCTGTCAGTTTTCACTAATGTCTGACTCTTTACGACCCCACTGGGGGTTTTCTTGGCAGCAATTCTTCATTGGTTTGCCATTCCTTTCTTCAGCTCATGTTACAGATGAGGAAACTGAGACAAACAGCACTAAATGACTTGCTTAGAGTTTCATAATAAGTAAATATCTGTGGCCAAATTTGAGCTCAGGAAGATGAGTCTTCCTCACTCCAGGACCGGCACCATTATGTTACTTAGCTGCCCTCAGTTCGTGGACCCTGATCTCAAATGTAACTCGAATATTTGTCAGAACTTGCTGGTTTTCAGTTTCCTCAATAAAATGAGGAGGTTGGATTTAGGTGATCATCAGATCTAAATCTATGATTTCAGAGGCAGCCTACATAACTGATAGCTGCATGATCCTTGGAAGTGAATTATCACCTCTTAGTCTCAGTTCCAAATCTGTAAAAGGAAAGATTAGACTAAATGACTTGTAAAGTCCCCTCAAGACTATAAATTTATGATCCTGTGATGTTTCTATTGGTTACTTACACTGGGTGAAGTAAACAAGAGAAGTTTTCTGTAGATGACATTTTGAGCCAATACTTAAAGATTATAGACATTATTAAGCAAAGAAGTTTGTAGAATATTATACATACCAGGAAGTCTGTATGTAATGAGATGAAGTAGAAATGTCTAAATAGACTGATTATCTAAGGAGTCTCCACCTCAGTCACAGTACAATTTAATTTAACACAAGAAGAAAAAAATAGAACATAAGCAAGTTGGTCTTTAAGAAGTTGGCATGGTGTGATGATATGATGGAAAGCATACTGGATTTGAGACTTGTCTTGAGCTCACATCACTTATCTGATCATTGTTTCCTCTGCAACCAAATTACAGTATTTTCTATATTTTTGTGTCCTCATCTGTGGATCACATCAGTGAAGTCAAGTGTAGATAATATAATACAAGAAAATTGTCATATATGGAAAGGTCTCTTCTATTTGAAGAAAGGTTAGATTCAATGGCTCTTGATTCTACTTCTCAATTTGAGATTCTGGCATTCAGTGATATCACCTCTTGGTGTTTTAAGACTCTCAGATGCTATGATTTTAATACTTTAATCTCAGGCTTAAAGCATGAATGTTAACACCTGAAAATTGAGAGATGAGTAAGAAAGCATTAGAAAAAATCAATTGGATCATAAAATGAGACATCTTTCCAACTGAGTTTTTCTTTTCCATTTAGCTTTTATTATGTGAATAAGTGTTCTTGAAGTCCCGTTTTAATATTATTCAGGAATTATTACCTATACCCCCACAATTTAAGAAACATTCATGTTTGAACTAGTGATATTAACTTACCAACAATTATATTGATATATGCTATGAACTTGCATATTCGATCAGTTTTTAAATAATTTTATAGAATACCACAATGAAATTTGTTACTTCAACTGCTTGAAACTTACTTCTCAATATATTCTTAGCCTCAAGTTAAATTCCCCATTAGCTCATATTATTACTTATTTTTCAATTCCTAAAAATTTCATTAACCTTTTAGACATTATATTTCTTATTTATTTCATATACAAGCCTTTTCTTATGTAATAAGATCATTCACCTCATGATTTATTGTTATAAACTATTTTAAGACATGTTCTCTGCATTGCTTAAATTTGCTAGGAAATAATAAATCTGCCCCAGCTTATACTGAAGCCATAAATAAAACCACTCTCTTACAACATCCTGAATCTGCTTTAGGATATTATTTTTAGTGCATCTCTATGGATAATCTCCTTGCCCATTTTTACTTCTTTTATGTAATTTCAAAGCACTGTGAATTTTCTTTTTCACAAACCAGTTTTGCTTCCTGAATCATTCTAGTCATTTTGCTTTCCATAATATTACATTTATATCCCTTTTGTTGTCTTTTTTTCCTTTTTTTTTTTTTGGTTTGACTTCACTCCCCCCCATTTATTTATTTATTTTTAGTTTTACAACATTCAGTTGCACAAGCTTTTGAGTTCCAAATTTTCTCTCCCTCCCTTTTTTACTCCCCTCCCCAAGATGACATGCAGTCTTGATATAGTCTCTACATATACATTCCCATTAAACCTATTTTCACATTAGTCATGTTGCAAAGAAGTATTATAACCAATGGAATGAACCACAAGAAAGAGGAAACAAACAAAACAAAAACGAGAGAGAGCAAATAGTATGCTTCAATCTACATTCAGATTCCATAATTTTTTTTTTCGATGTGAATAGCATTTTCCATCCTGAACCTTTTGGAATTTTCTTAGCACCTTGCATTGTTGAGAAGAGCCCTTTCTATCAAAGTTAATCATTGAGCAATGTGACTGTAACAGTGCATAATGTTCTCCTGGTTCTGCTCCCCTTGTTCAATATCAGTTCATTTAAGTCTTTCCAGGTTTTTCTGAAACCCTCCAGCCCATCATTTCTTATAGCACACTAGTATCCCATTATATTAATGTACTACAACTGGTTGTTTAGCCATTCCCAAACTGATGGGCATCCCCTCAATTTCCAATTCTTTGCCACCACAAAAAGAGCTGCTATAAACATTTTTGTACATGTGGGTCCTTTTCCATTTGTTTGATCTCTTTGGGATAAAGCCCTAGAACTGGTATTGCTTGGTCAAAGGGCGCACACATTTTTATTACTCTTTGGCTATAGTTCCAAATTGCTCTCCAAAATGATTGGATCAGTATAATGGTTATGGAATTTGAAGCTCTTCCATGCCCCTTGAACTTGCTGACATTGCAGGAAGGGGTGAGGCAGGAAGAAGCCAGACCCAGTGGCAGTGGTAGTGGTAGTGCAAAGGACTGCCAGGAACCAGAAATGCAGAGGGCCAGAGCTTCTGGGAGAGATCTGTGTGGACCTCAAGCAGTTGCATGAAGGAGGAGGGGAGGATCTTTGCCTGAGGATGCCTATTATGTTTTGAAGACTTGAGAATGTGGGCGTTTACTGAATTAACTATATGTTCCAACTCCATAGCTACTATCATGGCTTTGACGTTCTGGTTTTGAGACTCAGGTTTGTGATATTTGAATAAAAGTTCTAACTATGTCCCCCATGGAGAGGGCCTGTTACATTTAGTAATTAAAAACCGTATCAGCATATTTATAGTTACTGTAGGCATTGTGAATACTGCATTGTTGATAACAATCAGTTCACAACTCTACCAACCATGCACCAGTTTTTTAATTTTAATTTTCCAGCTTTTTCTCCAAAATTTATAGTTTTCCTGTTTTGTCTTGTTAGTCAATCTGACAGTTGTGGTGTGGTATCTAAGAGTTGTTTTGATTTAAATTTCTCTGTTCATATCCTTTGACCATTTATCAATTGGGGAATGATTGTATTCTTATAAATTTTACTCACTTCTCTGTATGTTTTAGAAATAAGGTCTTTATTAGAGACACTACTTGTAAAAATTCTTTCCTAGTTTTGTTGCTTCCCTCCTAATCTCAGTTACATTGACTGTTTCACCAAAAACTTTTCAATTTAATGTAATCAAAGTTATCCATTTTTCATTCCATAATCTTCTTTATCTCTTGTTTGGTCATAGATTCTTCTGTTCTTCATAAGTCTTACAGGTAAACTCTACCTTGCTCTCCCATTTCGCTTATAGTATCAGCCTTTATATCTAAATTGAGTATACATTTTGGTTTTATTTTGGTATCTGGTGTAAGATCTTTGTCTATGCTCAGTTTTGGCCATCCTATTGTCCAGTTTTCCCAACTCGTTTGTCAAATGGTGAGTTCTTATTCCTAAAACTGGAGTTTCTGTGTTTATCAAAGAGTAGACTACTATAGTGCCATGTCTTGGTTACCTTACCTCCTCCGCTAATCCACCACTCTATTTCTTAGTACCAAGTTGTCTTGATTATCATTCCTTTATAATAAAATTTAAGATCTGGTATGTCTAGGTCAAATTCCTTAGCATTTCTTTTCATTAATTCTCTTAACATTCTGGACTTTTATTCCTCCAGATAAACTTTGATATTATTTTTCCTAGCTTTATAAAATGTTTTTGGTGGATTGATTGGTATGGTACTAAATAAGTCAATTAATGTAGGTAGAGCTGTCATTTTTATTATATTAATTTAGTCCATCCATTAGCAAATGATATTTTTTTATAAATATATATAACTGAATTTATTTGGGTGAAAAGTGTTTTGTAATTGTATTCATATAGTTCTTGGGTTTGTTTTGACAGGTAGACTCTCAAATATTTTATAATATCTATAGCATCTTTAAATGGAATTTCTCTTTCTATCTCTTGATGCTGGACCTTATTAGGAATGAATGTAGATTTTTGTGGGAGTCATATCTCCTATAACGTTGCTAAAGTTGTTTATTATTTCAAATAGTTTTACTAGTGGTCTACTAGTTTGCCTGGTGCTGAGCTGGCAGTCATGCTAACTGAACTGGCTGTCTTGCTGACTGGTGTGTGCCTGGTGTTGGCCCTTGCCTACTCCTCCACTTTGATATTCAGGATCTCCTGTTGATCTGCTGAGGTGGGACTTGCTGCTGGCTTGCTGGGACACCTCCCATTATGTAGTAGTCCCCTTTAGCCACAGAAAAAAGGACCTTTCCATTAATCCCTCAGACTTTTTAGATAAAAGACTGCCATACCCTATCTTTCTGCTGGCTCCACTATTCCAGCACTGTTCCTAGGGCAATATTCTCTGGGTTATTCAAGCTCAAAAAGGGAGGATGCAAACAACTTACTTTCTATTCCACCATTTTGACTCCCAGAATTTTATATAGGTGACTTTCAAACATTTAGTCTCTTGACTGATAGCCCAAGGAGCAGTTGCTGCTTCTGCTGCAGGTCCTGTGTAGGACTATGCTTCTCTCTCACCCAGTTCCAACAGACAGACCTACTCCCTCCCTGTCTGTGATACAAGGTCTTAGAATCACCACTGCTGTCAATGGTTCAGTCTGCTGAGGTCTTCTCTGGCTTTGCTATGATCAAGTCTGAGCTGGTGCAGCCTGCACCCTTCTCTATACCTGTTTGAACAAATGCTTCCTGTTGACATTCCAGGTTGCCTTGGGCTAGAAATCTGTCATACTCTGTCTCTTTGTGGGTTTTGCTACTCTAGAATTTGTTTAGTTTCACTTTTTAGGGGGATCTGAAGGAGTTTGTGGAAGATCTCAGATGAGTCCCTGATTTTACTCTGCCATCTTAGTTCTGCTTCTTCACTTCTTACTTTGAAAATCATGTTTCCACCCTACCCCACCCCTCTGCCTTTATTTCTTAAAGAACTACCAACATTTGGCACAGAATAAATTTAGTGAGAAATAAGGGGAGAATTTAGGGGAGAAACATGGTTTTCAAAGTAAGAAGTGAAGAAGCAGAACTAATATGGCAGAGTAAAAGCAGGGACTCATCTGAGCTTCCTTTAGCCCCAATATTCTAACTTCATTATAGGCCCCACTGTATCTACCTAGCCCCTGCCTCCACCAGTATCCTAAATTCTTAATATATACCTCACTGCTCACTAGAACAAGTGTGTACAAGAACTCATATTTCTCATAGAAATAGCAGGCATTTCCAAGTGATGGTCCCAGCCATTGCCTCTACCTAGTCACCCCCAGACCCACAATAATATCATCCATTTATCCAAAGACAGGACCATAATAGCTAGCCAACTCGAGGGCAGCATAACCATATTTAACCACTGATCCACAGATGAGACCTCCACCCCCTATTACCTAACCCCTTAACAACATTCATCTGCCTTTTTAATAATAATCATATCCCTGTATTCTATGTAAATTTTGGTTGTGGAATCAGTATCTTTACCCTACAAAAATCCATCTTGCTGTCTCTGAACTTTCTCAAGCAAAGCAGTACTTTTGCTATGTGTTTCAAGCTATTCAAGTGCCTTTGAGCCTCGCCTTTGATTGTATCAAGTCTTTGTTGGAAACAGTCTACATTTTTTGCCCTTACTAGGCCTAAGGGATTTTGAAGACCTTCCCTACCTAACTTTAATAGGCCTAACTGTCATCACATGGAGTCCATGGTGGGAGGAGTTGGCCAAAAGGGTGGAGTATTTAGGGTAGTACAAGAAGGAGCAGTGTAAAGCTGGAGCAGAGCTGGGACCAAGTAGAACTGAGTTGGAGAATGCTTGTGATTTCAGTGCTCTATTGATTGGTGTTACTTTCTGTGAAATGAGAGAATGTGTGTGATGTTGCACTCTGTTAGTCTTTCAGACAAAAGAACCCTGTCTTGTTCTTAGACAGAAGCCGTGAAAGAAGAGTTTACTATTGTTACAGAACTCAGGGATCTTTACTGTTGATTTGTGTGTGATTTCCCAGATGGAAGTCTTGTCTGTAGATTTGTGTTACTTTGTCAGAAAGTGAATTGAGGTGATAGTGCTGGCAATGGGAATAAATATTGTAGATCTGTTAAGCTGTGTTTTCCTAGAAACAGAAACTTCAAAGAGCTTCGTGCTAGGTCCCACCTTAAACCTTTGCTTTTATTTTGTCTGATAATATTTACTTGCCACACACACACACACACACACACACACACTACAAATAAAATAGCACATTGCAATAGAAAAAAAAAGTTGTGATTTTTATGTGAGAGATTAGTATCTTGCACAACCTGCAAAGGACTCACTGCCACAGGTCCTTCATGAATTTCTTTCTCTGATGAAAAATGCAAGATGCAAAGATCCCTGTGGGGTGAAAAACCAAAAACCAAAACCAAACAAAAGATGTGACTGAGTCAGAATGGTAGAGAAACAAGAAGGCATTCTCCCAAAAAAGAGTCTATGTAACCCATAATTCTTAGGCATACTGAATCTTTAAACAAAATTTAACTGTTTATGATAAATTCATGTATGTATACTTTTGGCAATGAATGATAAAATAGATTAATAATATATAATATTTATGTATTTATGACTTATTATTTTTTAATTTAACATATATATCATATATGATTTTCCACAGTATACCACAAATCTCCAAAAATTCTCATTTAATTTTTAATAGCTAACTCCTGAAAAATCAAAACCAAGAAGATAAAACCCATGAATGTCAAGGGATGACTGTATTTGTATGTATATAGAGAATAAAACATTTTTTTAAGGTTTTGTCTTCAAGGTCGTGATAATACTAACTATAGTTTAGTTTGCAGTAACAGCAGATACGAAAGGTACTTTCAAAAAAATATCTGTCTATATCTATATCTATCTATACATATATACATACATATATGTGTGGTGTAAACACTATTATATATATATTTATGTGTGTGAGTGTGTGTGTGTGTGTGTGTGTGTGTGTGTACACACACTATTAAGGTAGCACTGTGTTTTCCCCCCACTAAACCAGAATTCCTCTCCATTAGACTACATATTATTTGAAGAATAAATATATGTCTCCCCTGTATCTGTGTTCTTTATAAGGTTTGATTCAGTTGTTTTTATATAATAAATGTTTAATATGTGTAAGACGAGAAAGTATAAAAGACATAAGGAAAAGAGAAAAAGGAAAAATGAAAAATAAAGGTAGGGATTAAATGAATTTGTGGATTTATTACACAGGCAGATATATTATCCATATGTATGTAACAAAATTAACAATTTTTAGCATAGGGCATTTTTGTAAACTGATGAATTATAGTTATGCACAAATAAATGGGAAGAGAATGTTGTTTTTTATTTTTTATTTCAAATATTAATTATATTGGTATTTTTCTTCCCTTATACTACATTTTTTAAGAAAATGTAAATAGAAATCTTTGTCCCAGAGTCATCTATATTTATGTTCCTTTATAGAATACATAGACACACAGACATATGTATAAACACATACATATTTATAAAAATGAAAATTTGATTAAAATGAAAAGAAATGTGGAAGTGATTTCCATATATATATATATAATTATTATTTAGATGTTGTTATATTTTAGAAAGAATTTTCTTGATTAAGGTTTTCCCCCCCTTTCCTGCTTTCTACGCATATCATGTTCTCCATCATTCAAGAGATTTTATTTCCTTTTTTTGGGGGGGGTATCTGTTTATTTTGTTTTGTTACTGAAAATCAATTCCCTTTCATGTATTCTGATATCCAGATAATATGCCAGGAGCAAGCTGAACAGGTTAGAAAACTGATTCATTTTTTGGTATTAAAAATTAATATTTTTTAATCTGAAGCATATGTACACATGTACTTCTTAGTACTTGCCCATGTCTAAGCTTCATTTTGTTTTGCTTAAATTAGATTGATAACTGGTGTTACTAGGGGAGATTGAATAAATATTTTATCATCAAATACTTGAAAATCTATGTAAAAATTTATGATAACTGTACAAAACACTGTTCTTTAACTTCTCTGTTACCTTTCCTGGTCATAACAATGAACAAATAGTTTCTGTTACAATATTTTATCAGTAGCATTACTCTTTTAAACATTATTTTTGCATCAAAATAGCCAAGATATAGACTCTGCTTTCATTGGTAAGCTGAATGAACGTCTGTTTGAAGGAACTGACATTTGAGGACACATAAAAATTAATAGAAATAAAGGACAGGGTTCTTTTCAAGCATAATGAATACAGTGAACAAATATACTGAAGTAATTCAGTATCTAGCATATTTGGGTGAAATTGAATCATCATATTTGCCTGTAGTGTTGATTATTGTAAGGGAGTGATATGGGATAAAATAGGAAGGGTAGAGCAATGTTAGGTTATATAGAAAAATAAGAAAAAGAAGTTTGAATTTTACCTGGGAGATAATACAAGCAGTAAAAATTTAGATCCAAGGTGTAAGAATGCAAAAATCTAAGCTACCTGCCCAGGAATGGTTTGAAAATTGGAGAGGGAGAAAGATGGGGGAAGGAGAGGAAGGGGAGGGAGGGAGGCAAGTCAGAAAGAAAATGGTTTGCATTTAGTTCTAGATGGCATATTTTAAGAAAAATGTGGATACTCTGAAGGAGACTAGAAGGATTGCAAAAAGAATATGAGTTCATACCATAGCTAGGTTGAATGTTCGCTGAAGAAAATTTTAAAAAAAAAAGATCAGTCTGCAAAATAGAATATTTAGGGGTAAATAGTCAATGCTTTTAATAATCAAGTATTCTTTGTCATCAGGAAGAGAAAACTGACTTAGACATCAGAGAGTGGAGCTAAGAAAGGGTAAAAATTGCCATAAGATAGCAAGATTCCAAACATTAGAAATTAGGAGGTTGTATACTCCAGTGCACAGAGAAAACTTGAAATGTATTTCCTTCTCATCTTTATCTCTTGGAATTCTTGGTTTATTTACAAACTCACTTAGAATGCTACCTAGTGCCTTTCCTAATCCCATTATCCCCTGATATTAGTACCCTCTATTCCTAAACTATATTGTTTTTATTTTGTATATATTCTTTATTTACTTACATATGTACAATTTGTCTCATTCATTGAGATATAAATTACTTGGGGACAGATATTGTTTCGTTTTTTTTTCTTTTCCCCCCTGATGTTTATGACAAGAGAGTAAAATGCTAATGTCTTCTGAAAAGAAAAGATCAGAATCCCAGTATACCTTAGGCTTCCAGCATCACAGTGACTCATAGAACTAAGAAAAACTCTGTGGCCCCTCAAGATTATGGATTTCAAGTTACATTGGTGTAGCTAATTGTTGCTGTCATGGATATGTAATACTACATCTACTGGCAAGATGGAATTTTTGAATATTAGAATAATCCATGTGAAAATATAAATTTCTCCTAAAAGAGATAGATTTAGGAGGGGATACAAAGTCATTGTATTATAATGTTCTTTGTTGACTAGTTTCAACTCCAGGTAATTTAAAAAATTAGACTCTAGGAGAATTCTGCAACACATACCCACACACACAAATACACACCAAGGTTTTGACACCATCCCAATTCAATCAAATTTGTGTTATCACAGGGAGAATTTGGACAGATATAGATTTAGTTTGAATTTCAGTTATGTTTTTACCTTCCAATACAACTGTAGACAAGCCTCTTAGCTTCCCTGGAAATATTGCCTTTATCTCTAAAATGAAAGGACATTGAAAACTAAGATGATTTATAAGTTCCCTTGCAGCTACAAAGCTTATGCCCTTCATCAGTAAATCTGGTATTATTTACCTATTTGGAATGACCTACAGTTCATTTCATAAACTACTGAATGGATTGGCTTACAAACTAGCTGTTTTTCAGTTGAATTAGCATTTTATCAGTAAGGATAATTCCCTGGGATTCAAAAAATGAATTAAAATATACTTACATGATATGACTTAGGAAATGCAATATAAAACTGTTTTCATATCAGTAGAGTTTTCATATATCTAAATATTAGAGATGTTACTCCTTTATTGTGTGTGAGTAAATGCAGGAAACTGCCAGCCATTTCCTTCCCATGTGTGACTCAGGATAGATTAAACATGGAAACAATGAAAAAAGAATTTTGCTCATGGCACAACTTAAATAATTTATAATCCGAATTTTATGCCCACATTAAACAGAAAAAAGAACTTCTCAAAATGGTAAAAACTAAAGCAGGAAATAGTTTCTTAGAGTAAATTTTTTGTTGCACTTTATGCTGTTTTTTGTTATATAGTTATAATTTTAAGACAGGACTTTAGTTAAATAATAACCGCATCTTGAGGTTTTGTCACATCTTTACCTTGATAGTAATTGGAAAAGGATAACTCTTTGTATAATAATGATGATAATAACATTTACATAATACTATATGCTAGTAACAATATTACATGTTTATAATTATTATCTCATTTAATGTTCACAGCAGCCATTAGGAGATAAGTGCCATTATTATTCTTATTTAAATTTAAATAATTTAATTTAAATAATTATTATTATTTTCTTTTAAAGATGATAAAATTGAGTCTAAAAGTGGCTAAGTGCCTTGTTTAGGAACATACAGCAATGTCTGAGGTCATATTTGAACTCTGATCTTCTTGTCCCAGGTTGACACTCTGTCTACAATTCCTTATTGTTGCCCAGAAAAATAAGCTCTAATTGAAGCAAACTAAATTTATTCTTTCTTAAAATAATTGAGTGTGTTTTAAGAAAATTTTTATTTACATAAATAAATGTTTATTTATTTTTTATTTCCAGGTAAGACTCCTATATTCATCCAAAATTAAAAAAAAATAGTAATCTTCTAATATGTGGAAGACATGAAACACAGGGGATACGAATACAAAAGGAAAGAGGGGGGAGGAAGGGGGCAGAGAGACAGGTCACTTCCCTGGAGCAGCCTATAATCTAATGGGAGAAGTCACTTCTTCAACTTTAAAGCATGGTAGAGGACTCAGAGATATCCCAAAGTAGTGCTGCCAGGTAAAGAGATATTCTAATGTGAGCTCCCTCTTTAAATGGAAATTTTGGAGTTCATAGCTTCATCATCCAATCAGGCAAATGACAGTGATGAGGTTAAAAACCCAGGCTGATGGGATCTTGCAGAAAGATGAGTTCTTCTAAATAATGATGCTCCTAAGGTTTGATGGAGTAGTCAGGGATGTCCAAGAGTAGAGCAGTCAGGTGAGACATGAAGAAGTTAGTTAAGAATTCTACTATGTTTAATGACAAATTTTACCTTTTTCCCAACACTATACCTTTGGAGATTAGAAAGACCTCCTTTATCAACTATTTTGGGGGCAACTAGATGGCACAGTGCATAGAGCACTAGGTCTGGAGTCAGGAGGACCTGAGTTCAAATTTGGCCTCAGACACTTAACATTTACTAGTCATGTGACCTTCGGCAAGACACTTAACCCCAATTGCCCTGCCCTCCCCTCTCCCAAAAGCACAAAATAAATAAAATATATGTATATTGGAAACCAATGATATATTCCCTGGTTTTTTTCATGCTTTGCCTTTATACTATGCACTAATGGTCATAAATAGCATCATAAATCTAGAGCTTAAAAGGACTTCAGAAATGTAAAAAATTTAGTAAATTATATATATATATATACTTAAAAATACTTTTAATAGTAAACATAACTTTCAATCAATTTTAGACCTACTCTCTCACTCTCTCTCTGTGTATATATATATATTTTCCCACATCTTCAAAACATTTTAAATAGGAAACTTATTGGATAAAGATATTACTATTACATGCATTGCCATCCTCTTAGCCTTTCAGCTCATAACCCAGGTGTTATACTTGACTCTTCAACATTATTCACCATATCTGAGCTATTGCTAAGACCTGTTGAATTCACCTTTCCCATATGTACCTTAAACTCCTCTCTATCTCCTCTGACACTGGATTATTACAACAGCTTTCTAGTGGGTCTGCTTGCCTCAAGTCTCCCCCCACTTCATAACATCCTCCATTCAGTGTCCAAAGTGATTTTCCTAAAGCACAGGTCTGACTGTATTATTCCACTATTCAGCAAACACCAGTGACTCTCTTTGTCCTACATTGCCTAATCTTCTCCTCCAAGGGTAAAATGCAGAATCCTCTGGAGTTCAGAGCCATTCGTACCCAACTACCCCAAACACACACACACACACACACACACACACACACACACACACACACACATGCACACGCACACACATACTCCTTTCTAGGTCTCTTACATTTTACTCCCTGCCATTTATCTGATAACTTTCTATGTAAGCTAAATTATTGAAGATTACATGAAGTTAGAAGAAAAACGCATTAGATTACAGTCTATTGTGTATTTACTTGTAAAATAGGAATAACTGCTATATTTAGCCCAAGGCAATGCTTGTGAGACCAAATGAATGGGAATATAATAAGTTGTACTGTCTATAGAACACATTTCAAAACTGTTAGACCTTGTTCTATTGACACAGATCAGTATCATAATTCTAGGAGAATAGCAATAAACTGACATAGGTCTAGTTATATGGACATGTATATATTAAGATTTCATTTTCATATGGGTCAAGATTTCATATTAATAGAGTGAAGCTCTAGTTTATAAATGTGGTTACACCTGGATTTTATTTTTTTATATAATTTTAAAGCTTATCCTCAACTTTCTCTTACTACAAATAGCATCTTCTAAATTCTTTAATAATAAAAGTTGTCCAGGTGTAGATATGTCTAGGATAAGGATTAGGACTGGATCTGTGATGTTATTGATACAAGCATTGTCCAGGTGAGAAAAACGTTTAGGAGTGCAATGGTACAGATGTATACTCTGTACTGGTAATATATTATTTTGATCTCTATCTCATAGCCCATAAGACTCTCTCCTTCCCAGTTTTCTTTCAAAATAAGCTCGGATATAGCCACAACCATATTTGGAGCATTATAGAATTCTTAATGCAATTTCCTGTTGCTATACCTATATAGCCCTAAATGTCACCACTAGTCATGCATGTTTCCAATACAGAATAAATTTACTAAATCATTGATAATGTGTTTGCCACTGTTTGCTCATTTGCTGGTTCTCTCTTATTCTGGCTCCTGCTATACACAAAGTTAGGGAAGAAACTTGCTCAATGATGCATTGACAGATATGTCAAACTTAACATCTTGAAGTACAAGGGAAATATTAGAAAAGACAGCTTTCTGTTGTAAAATATTCTAACTCATGTGTGTGTCTAATTCTTTCAATCTTCCTCTGTTCTCCTAGAGGTATGATACTGATCTCATGTACAAATTTAGAAGGAGAACTTGGATTTATTTGATGAATACCTGCCTGTGAAGAATTCAGACTACTTTTACTTGGCTGAAATTGATTTTTTTAAGTCAGAAAATAAGCTATTTTGTAAAGTCATACTTCCATTGTAGGATTGCCTTAGGGAGTAAAAAGTCATGTTTATCTTGTATTTACTTGGGTTCCTAAAAATCTCCTACAGCTAAAGTAAGTTGATTAACCTTAGTAAACCTCAGTTTCTTCATGTGTAAAATTTGGATAAGCATAGTCACTTTTTACAAGATTATTTTTGAGTTTCAAATACATGAGGTAATATATGTAAAGCACTTTGGAAACCTTTTTGTTGCTTCTTCAGTCATTTTCAGTTGTGTCTGACTTTTCATGACCCCATTTGGAGTTTTCTTGGCAGATATCCTAAAGTGGTTGGCTATTTTCTTCTCCAACTCAATTTACACATGATGAAATAGAGGCAAACAGGGTCACACAGCTAATAAGTGTCTGTGGCTAGACTTGGACTCAGGGAAATGAGTCTTTCTGACTCTGCGCCTGGTGTTTTATCTGTTACCCTACCTAGCTGACCTGGCAAACCTTAAAGCACACTATATTAACTATTATTATCATAAGTCTTGTATGATTAAATATTAATAATAAGGACCTCTCTGAACCTCATCTCATCTTTAAAATGAGCATGGTGATATCACATATTTCATAAGTTTGTTTTGAGAATCAAATCATATCAAATATAAGTGACATACTTTTCAAGTGTGAAAGTGTAAGGTAAGTCTGTGAACGATAGTGTATTAAGGAATGCAAGCTACTCCAAGTCCTTTCAATTTGCAAGATATATCACTGATAAAGCTTCCTGTAGTTCCACAGTGGGCTTCCCTTGTCCATGGTGGCTCTCTGAAGTTTTCTGATACTACAGACTTATGGTGTTATTAGCCTCTTTTGTGAAAGAAAAGCCTCTCTCCATTCAAGGATTCTATGTCTGCATAGCAGATGAAGGTATATTAGAATTTTTCGGCATAACAGTATTATAGTTTAAATTTTATGCCACGTGTCTCCTTTCCCAAACATAGCTCTTTCACTATAGATACCAATAACATTTGGCCTCATAGAAATTATTAACGCATCAGGTGGGAACACAAATCTATCTCCTTCATCTTTTAAGATGTTTCCATAAATTTAGTTCTTTTTCCTCAGGGCCAGGTTGAAATGTTTCCTGCCTATTTCAACATTGCTTTTGTATCTAGAAAAGGGATCTTTAAATATTTGTGTGTCATGGACTCCTTTGGTATTCTCTTGAAGGTTATTCATATATTTCTAGTATATTTTTAAATACATAAAATAAAATATAGCAGATGATGAAAGAAATCAATAATATGGAGATCCAAGTGCCATGAAAAATCAAGTACATAAACTCCAGATTTAGTACCCCAGGTTAAAGCTTGAAAAAAATTATATTTTTATTTTTTTCTAACTCTCCAAATTATTAAATTTTTCACAGTATCTTCTGTTAAAATTCAGTGTAAATTCAACCAATTACTCTACTGAAACTTAAAAGAGGAAGACACACACGCAGATGAAGGAATTCTTGATCTGTTAGAACTATCACTATATCTCTCCTAATAGTTATAAGTGAAATCATATCCTCGAAAATTTATTATACTCTGCTGAATTTGAAAAAAAAAGGGTTCCCAAAAAAACAACTAATTGGATAGCTTGTGTGTCTGTGTGTTTAAAAAAGTAACTGATTCACAGATTGGTTAAGTAACTTTATTAATGGCAAGAAATAATGTATAAGAGAAGGAGATCTTGAATACAGTTCTTGTGACTCAATAATAAAATGATTTTTTCCAGTGCACTTCATTAAATTCATTGGTCTTTTCATCCAAACAGTACCTGCAGAAAGAATTTCATCTTCAACATTTCTTGCAACTTGGAAATAAGCTTTTACCTACAAGCCTCCAAATATGGAGAGTTAACTACATAAAATAAGCCCTTTATGCTTTTGGACAACTTTAATTTTTTATTAAGTATCTTATCTGAAGTCTAGTTATCAGTAACTTCACCTCTTTTCCCTAGTTCTATCTATTGAGTCCAAGTCAAAATAAATTAATGTGTGAATAAATAAAGAAATAAATAATGAAATCTAAATACTCTTTCACATGACAAGTCTAAAAAATGTACATAGATTATATGCCTTTATATTGAAATATTAAAAATTTCTCTTCCCTTTGCAAGATATTTCCATTTAAGCATTTCTAGTATATTATGGTTTGGTTCCTTTTACCATCCTGGTAACTCCATTCCATATACACTGAAAACTTGTCATTATGTTTCCTAAAATATAAAAAACTGAAATTAGCTATAATATTCAGTAATAATTTGACAAGGACAGAATGTAGTAGACCCTAAACTTCCACAATGATATGCTCCAAAGTTGATGTTTTCTAAGTATGTTACTTTTCCCTCCTTTTTCTTCTCATTTGTTATTGACTTAAATTGAAATTATGACCTATTAAAATTCCAGGTCTTTTTAATTGGTTCTTTCTCAACTACCCAATCCCTCTACTATCCTACAGTAGTATAGTATTGAACAACTGTAGCATGACCTGATATAATAGCACTATAACTTCTCACATTTTTGAAACTTTTTAAATTTATTCAGTAAAAAGTCTCATTATTTTAGTTACTACCAGCACAATTCATTCATAATTTTAGTCCACTAAGCTGCCAAGTCTTTTTTAATATCAATATCAATTATTATTCACCTGTTTTTCCTAATATATGGCTATATCATGTTTTTATTTTAAACACAATTTTAAAGTGTCAAATTTATTCCAATACAGAATATTTGATTTTATTTGCCTCATTATTAATTGCTGTTATAAAATATTTGGGTCCTAACCCAATGTAATATTATCATTTTCAGATTTTTGTCTAACAGAAATTCACTGGGCATGCCATCTACACTTTGATCCAAGCCATTGATGCAAATATTGAACTGAACAGTACTACTGACAGAAATCAGTGCCACTAAAGACCGTCCTTTAAAGCAGTGGTTCTCAACCTTCCTAATGCTGTGACCCTTTAATACTCATATGTGGGTGTATCTGCATATGGGCAAACCCACCTGGGGATGGATAGAGAAGCTATGTCTCAGTTCCTAAAACCAGCAGAGATATGTGGTTTCCAATGGTCTTAGGTGACCCCTGTGACCCCTGTGAAAGGTTTGTTCAACCCCCAAAGGGTGCATGACGCACAGGTTGAGAACCACTGCTTTAGACTGACATTGATTATTCAACACATATTTATACATGTTCAGCCTGAAATTCAAACCCTTAGCTTCCCATATTGTAAAGACTTTACCAAATGCCTGTTTTAAGGACTTCTATTTTCTTTTCTTTTCTTTTTTTTCCTAACGGTCCATCATATGAAATTCCATAGTTTTTGTTTTGTTTTGTTTTGTTTTGTTTTTTGGTGAGACCAGCTTGGCAAATACTGTGTACTACTTGAATTTTTTCATATCCTGTTTTTCTAGGTATGTTCTACCTTTATAATTAGGTTAAAAGCATCTAAGGAAATAATTATTTCTTACATTGCTTTATATTTCCAGTACCATGTAAAGAAGACAAACTCAATGCATCTTTCCCATTAATGTCAGTTTAGAGAATGGAGATAGACATGTAATTTCACTGATACAGTGAAATATATGGTGAAGGCCTTCCTTAGACTAATACAGGTCTGTACTGTAATAGTAATGAAATTTGAAGATCCTTGTGTATTGACAAGTTAACATGTACTTAACACTTAGTTTCAAATTAAGCCTCTGTAAAGAAACAAGGTATTAACCCCATGTTGCTGACATAATAGGAAGGAGCTGAACAGGGAGAAGCTAATTCAGTGTTTAAGGAAAGGCCCCAGCTATAAATGTTAGAATTTCTTGGGGCAAGCAGTGCAAAAGCAGAGCAGCTAGAGAGAGAGAGAGAGAGAGAGACAGAGACAGAGACAGAGACAGAGACAGAGACAGAGACAGAGACAGAGACAGAGAGTATCTGGAAGCTGGGCTGCAACTGCTGGACTGAATGGAGAATTGAGAATAACTGAGAAGAGAAATGAGAACTGAGAACTGACACAGAACTCTGACTTGTGGTTGCAAAAGTCTAACTTCTGGTGGCAGAACTTCTTTTAAGGGGCAGCTGGAGCTGCCAAAGACTGAGGAAGCATGACTGTGGTGCCAGTACTTTGTACAAATGCTATTGTGACTTTGTTGATGTGCATGAATCTTATTGTGGCTTTATTAAGCCTTTTCCCGAAACAGAGAGTGTGAAGAATTTGGGGGGGACTGGATGCTGTGAGCTTCAATACGGAGCAGGAACAGCATAGAGAGCTGGACAAGGAACTAGGAGCTGTCTGCCTTTGAACTCAGATGGCGTTGGTTAGATTTGGTCAGTAGCTGTGACTGTGGAAGAGGAACCAAGGAAGCTGAAAGCCTTTCTCTAGTCAGGATGAAATTGTCTGAGTAGTGACTGATGAAAAACGGTACTGAGTGGTGACTGATGAAATTGTAATTTACTTGTGATCTAGGTGTGGATAGTTTTTGTGCTTTCCACTACCTCTTAAGAGGGTAATGAGTAGTGATTGTAGAAGTTGTAACTTAACTGCACCCCATGTGTTGGGGAAATTTGACTTTTGTATTTTGTGATTGAATTAATGACGTTGTGATTGACTAAATGAATGTAGTTTGCTTAAAACTGCATGACCACTGTAGTGAAAACTATGTGGCCATCTTAGTGATAAGTTATTATGTCATTGTGAATGCTGTGCATTGATTTTCTGTGAATTTTTTGCTCTGAACAAATAGAGAGTCTGCTATACTATGTACTCAGACCATTGAAAGCTGTTCACAGCAGCAGTCCTCTGGAAAGTGGCTCTGGTGTGGCTTTCAAAGGCAGACAGCCTCCAGTTCCTTGTCCAACTCTCCATACACTTACGCTATATTTAAGCTCTCTGTGTACAGTCCACCTCAAATCTCTCACAGTCTCTGTTCCTGGGAAGACAAGGCTTAACAGAGCCACAATAACATTCATCCACATTAATAAAGGAACAATATTAGTACAATGTATTGCCACACAATCAAGCTTCCTCAGTCTTTGGCAGCTCCCAGAAGTCAATAGCTCCTCAGCCTGGTTCTCAGAAGAAGTTTGCCACCACCACAAGTTCAAGTTCTGCCACCACAAGTTCTGTTCTCAAAATCAAAATTACTTTGTCCAGTTCTCTTCACAAAATCGAAATCACTTTATCCAGCCTCCATGCAGCTTGCTCCAAGAAATTGTCTCAGTTCTCAATTCTCATTTCTTTTCTCAGTTCTCAATTCTCAGTTTAGTCTTGAATCCAGCAGTAGCAGCCCAGCCTTCAGATGCTCACTGAAATTCTCTCTCTCTCTCTCTCTCTCTCTCTCTCTCTCTCTCTCTCTCTCTCTCTCTCTCTCTGTCTCTCTCTGTGTGTCTCTCTCTCTGTCTCTCTCTCTCTGTCTCTCTCTCTCTCTGTCTCTCTCTCTGTCTCTCTCTCTCTTTCAGCAGCTGCTCTGCCTCCACAATGCTTACCCCAAGATATTCTGATTCTCCCAGCTGGGACTTTTCCTCATGTATGGTATTAGTTCCTCCCTATTCAGCCCCTTCCTATTACATCAGCAACAAGGGTCACACCTTCTGTTTCTTTAACAGAGCCTTGACATAATTAGCTTGAGACTAAATGCTAAGTACCTGTTAGCTTGTCAATACAAAAGGATCTCCAAATTTCACTACTATTATATGTACTTGCTTTGAAATTTCATTCTTAGCTGCCTAAAGCCTCATGAGGTTAAATAACTAAGTCAAATAAATGACTAGGGTCATATAGTCAAAATATATCAACGTTAGGACTTGAATCCATTCCTTCTGGCTTCAAGAAAATCTCTTTATCGACTATGCTATGAGTCTATCAGTTGATAAGTCTAAGTTTTCTTTTTGCTTTTTCTATATGTGGATAGTCTGTTGTTCTGTACCTAAATACATTACCTAACTTAGATTGTACTTGTTATAGAAAGACTATTTCTTTAACTTTTAATAGGGTTTGACTTTATATGCCAATTTTCTGATGAAACAATTATTTGTTGTCATTTCTAGATCATTCATAAATATATTAAGTTATATCAGATTCTGACATTTGAACAAAGAAGCAAATAACTCTAGGGCCTGATTTTAAATTGTCCCCTGAGAAGAGAAGTCATAAGCACTAGAATTATACAATACCCCAGTAACATAGCCATGGTGTTCAGATTGCTTAGATTCCTAAGTCTTGTCATTTAAAGTTTTATCCACTACATTTATTTCTGTTGTGTCTAAAACTTTCCAAAAATAAGGTGAACATATTTAGTCAAAAGTCTCTTCTTATCCCATGCCTATGAATATCTTTCTTTTTTAAGCCAAACTTCAATACATTGCTAAAAGTGTTCTGATTACACATTTGGATGTTCACTCCATAACTAGCTCCTCAAATGCAAACTACCAAACTACCAAAAAGGTAAAATGTAAATTAATAAAGAAATTTTTATGAGGCTGAAATTGTCAATATTTTGAAACATACCATCAATCACTTTTATGTCTAACACCCAGTTTGATGATGCCTCTTTGAAATCAGTGTAGTTTGAATTAGAACTTTATCATGTAAAGGAATATTAAAAAACATTAAGAAATGGAATTTGAAATTTTAAAGTTTCCAAAAAGTGACTTAGGGAGTCAAAGCTTCATTCTCAAAATATGTGTCTTTCAAAAGATATCTATTACCCATGTATGTGCAAAGCATTATGCAGTATATGAGTGTGTGGATTCTATGGCCTTTTAGTGGGAATACTAGGATGTACTATCTCAAATTGAGGGGTCAGATCCCAGGAATGAATTGACTTGGGTTTGTTTTACCCTCTCTCTAGGAGGGAAGAAAACCTTTGTGGAAGGTGAGGGTGATTCACACATTTTTGCTTCTCTCCAAATAAATCCTTCATCCCACTTTCCTTACCTCATAGTCTCCATTAGTATCTGATGAATAAATACAGTAAATTAATTTATGGAACCTTATTGGATTAACCTTTTGGATAGTGTCTTTATTTTAGTAGTTGACATCCTTTACTCAAAGATAGAATAATTCTGAAAATTCCAGGCACCATGACAGTCAAGTGACAGAAAAATTTTGGAGGTGACTTTTTTTTAATTGAGAAAACCATTTTAATATGTCAATTAGGTGCCAATTCCTAATAAAGCATATACAAACTTACACACTGTTTTAAGTTAAAGTTACAGGTGGGGATATATTCCCTTGACACACCAAAGTCCTAGAATTTGGAGTCTATCCAAATCACCAGATAGTTTGCAATATCTTTGTGGGGATGCATCATTCATTCATCTTTCTTCTCCATTGGTTTTTTCTGTGCTGTCTCCAGTTTTTGTTGCCTTTGTGCTTCCAGTCTTTTCCTCTGCCACATTTTGGCTCCAGCAAATGCCAAGCAAAGAATTATAGATTTTGCAATCAAAATATATATCAGAAGAGGAAAGTTTTCCAAACCTTCCAGGATGGATCCCGCATATTGGATCAATTGTGAAGCTGCTCCTGGTAGAGGTCACCAGGAGAGGACAAAGCAAGCAGAGGAAGAAAAAGGAGGCAGATCCTACCTATCTCTGAGTATCCATTTCCTGGCGCAAGGAAAGTCTGGAGGTGACTTTTTTTGTATGTTCAAATGATGCTTCTATTATTCCATTTTATAGGGTTCCCCTTAAGATCATAGGTACAAATAAGCTCCTTTGGTATTTTCTAATCATGTAACATCATTCCCAACCTTGAACATATAGCATTTGATTAATAATTAGTCTTTGGTTGATTGAGTATAAAGAACTTTTCTTTCACTACCAGGAAAATAGGTTAATTGAATGTTAGACATTCACAGCCTATACTAGATGTGAAACTAAAGCAACTTAAGGGAGGATAATATATTCTGTTAATAAATTAGTGTTCAGAGAGGACTAGTACCTCTGGCATGAGGGTGAGCTCAGCCCTTTTCAGGCCTGCTCATCCACCTGCCACTTAAACATAACCTGTGACTCAAAAAAAACGGCAGCATGTGTAGGGGCTAAATCTTGGCAGGCAGGATAAATCACATCAAGGGCAACTGACAAGCCATAGACCTGTTGGTGAGTTAGGGAAATACTTACCCCAAGCCTATGAAGACTTCTCCCAGGGGGATGGTTGGGTGAGAACAGTTTATTCCAATTGCCATGACAGTGGTGACTAAAGCAGCTATTGTGGAGCACTTATAGCTTGGCCAGAAAGTGAAGATTTCAAAATCATCCTTTGCATCCTGAACCATTACCAGTCATCCTGTCTTTTGTCTTGCTGTTGTAATGTGATGATCATAGAAAAAAAGTGAGATTGACAAGTTTATGCAAGTTTCTCTCACTTAAATCCAATTAACACAAAAGTCAAAACACCCTATAATTTCATTGGTTTTCTCCAAAAGCAACAACAACAATAGACATATACATGATGAAAGAGAGTCTGAAATTCATGCTTGAAGGTATTGACTTGAAATGTAACAGTGGAAACCAGAGATTTCTTTATTTGAGGGTTATTAAAATGTTACTCTGTTTTGGTGGGGAAAAGTCAAGGGAAGATATCAGTATATTACTTTCCTCATTTTCCAAATACATCAGTAAGTCTTTGAAATCATCCTGGAATATCTGTCTTATCCCTGATCTACATTTTTGGGAGGTCTCAGTCTCTGTGGAAATATCAGAGGAAACTGAATTTTGCTTCATGCCAGCAGGGGAACCTCTTAATATTCCTCTTTAATTCTCCATAGGCATTAGTTTAACACAGGCAATGAAGTTTAAGCTAACATCTAAAGGACAACTTAATCTTTGAATCATTTCCTTCTGAGTTGCAGATTCCCATTTTAAAGTTATTCACTATATCCCTGAAGTCACTGCTTTTTTAACTTTGTAGGTTAGAGAAAGCACCTTGGTTCTCACCTGTTCAAGATTAATAATATCACTCCAACAAGATTAGAGCTATTACTCTTCCTGACCTGATCCAAATGGTACAAATGGGATTTTAAGGACATTGTCTGTTCAGAGATCCAACAGAGTGATGAGGTGCATAGAACAGCTACCATGAGGAATTGCATATGATAGACTGTAACTGTTATACAGAAGACATACCATTAGCTTTAGCTATTATCCAAAGAAAAGATTATGTCTATAAATAAATTGATCCAGGACTTTAATACAATAGAACAGCAGACCGATGGATGGACAGGTTAGGAACATAACTATTATTTTAAAAGGAAGCCTCTGGCTAGTTTCCTACACTTGTGACAGATTTGTTGATTATAGTACATGTCATGCAAACCTCATGTCACTGCCTGTTTCAAGTTGCCTAAGATGCTAAACTTAGAAGTATTTTAGAAGCCAAATAAATATTAAGCAAGAGGCATAAATACCGTTTTTAGTAGATAAAAATCACCTGCAACCTAACAATGATTATATATACATTTTTCATGTAAGGTAATATGGAGAATCATAGATTAAAGTGGGAAGGGAATATAGGATCATAGACTTGGACCTGGAGGCAATCAGGTTTAAGAGGCCATCCAGTGAAACTAATTCATCTTTCTTCCTTTTCATTTCTTTAATAGACCCCCCCCACACACACACACTCTTTCTAACCTCTCTTCCCCTACTCAGTTAAACATGTGGTTCAGAATCACTCCTTACCTTCACATCCCAACTGCAATTTCATAGCATAAGCATAAACACCATTATTTCCTGCATTTAAACAATCTTTCATTAATTTTATTTATCCTGTTATTTTTTTCTTTTTCTCTCTTTTGGTCTATTTTAGATTATATTCTCCCACTCATGACTGTTTCTATATTATTTTTCCTCTGTTTTTCTTCATAAGGGGGAGAGATTCTGGGTACCAAATTTGAGTTATAGTCTTTTAATTTTATAGATCTTTCCTCGATGCCTCCCTTGTACACATGCATAGAATCATACACAAATATGCATATATATTTTACTTTATTTTATTTGTTTTTTTAGATCTTTTTCTGCTGCATATCATTCAGGAAAGGTACTATTTCACATAGTGGGAGACACATAACCAAAATTAAAATCTCTTGTCCTAATCCTGTCTTTATCATTATTTCTTCTCACTCCTAAGTCTAGATTATTTTATTTATAATTCCATATCTCCCCAGATCACATCAGGTAATGGATGCTCGTTCATTTTCCTGGTATAAGTATTCATCCTTAGTCACCCCATTTTGTGAATAATGAAATAGAAGTTCACAAAGTGTAAGGAGGTACAGAGGTGGTAAGTAGTAGAATGAAAGAATAAAACTGAGAGGTATTTGATTCAGAATTATAGCCCACCCCACTTTATTGTATTTGAGAAACCTGAGACCCATTGAGGTAAAGAGACTTTACCTAAGGTCACACAAATAACGGTAATTGATAGAGGATTTGTCCCCATATCTAGTGCTCTTTAAATGCAATTCTGGTTAGAATGAGTTTGAAACTTTTTTTTACTCAGAAAAGATAAGTATAAAATACTCAGATACTAAAGGAAAAAATCATCTTTATAAGAAATATATTCTACAAAATAGTGAGTAATATAAAATCCTGAATTTGAAATTGGAATATAGGGCTATGATTCTTGACCCTGTCATTTCATTTATTTTTGTCACCACAATTGTGTCACTAAATTTCTGTGTAAATGGGAAATGAAGTCTAGGCTCCTTAATTTCATGATTTCATCAGGAGGCACTCGCGTTTTACACTAGAAAGACCAATAAGAAAGTATGACTTATTAACAACCCCCCAAATTTTATGCCATTTTGGAAATAGATGTTTCCTTGCAACTATAAACACATACACATATGTGTGTATAAATATATACATGTATATGTATATATAGACACACATGTGTGCATATTATACACACACACACATAGATACACAAGTGATACACAAGTGAGTTTTTTCTTTTAATTGTTCCAAGTAGTACCAAAGGATATGAGGATTTTGTGCATAATTTTTATTTAGTATTTTATTTTTCCTCAGTTATATATAGACTATTTTTTAACATTTGTTTCTGAAACTTTGAGTTACAAATTCTCTCCTTTCCTCCCTCCCCAGCATCCCTCTTTGAGAAGACAAGGCATTCAGTATAGGCAATGATTTGGAGGACCTGAAGGCTTGCCCAGGTGTTTGACTTTTGGTAAATTTTTCAAATGTGGACTTTTTGTATAATTTCATAATCCCAAAGATTTTTTTCTCACATACTTTACATGATCCCCTTGATGGTTCAGATCACAATGTATCTATCCCTACTAATTTTATATACCTGTATTTCCCCATATTTCCCTATAAGTTTGCTAAAAATAGTTTACTGAAATGCAAAAGATTTTCCTTGAATTCTCTCAACATCCAAAGAAATTAAAGAAAGAAACAGAATATCATCTGGTTATCCAACAGTCTTTCAGTAGGACCAATTCACTTTCTTTTTTACTTTTCTATTTCTATAAAATTCCTTATTTATGCAACAGGACATGTCTTACATGCTGATCACATCATCACTCTTATGATTTTGGTAAGCATCAACGTGAATTTTTAACATATTGTTTTATCACATTCAATTATTCTTATTAAATGTTTTTGCACCTTCAGCAACCATGTCATAGTACTAACAGCATGTGTCCCGAAGGATTGGTCCTATGTCCTCTTCTCTTTTCTCTATACTCTTTCACTTATTGACCTCATCAGCTGCTATGAACACAATTATCATCTTGATTATGATGACTCCCAAATCTATATAGCCAATTGTTCTCTCTTTATTAAGTTCAGCCTCCCATGATGAGCTTTCTATTGGATATTTTGAACAAATCATATACCAGATACTCACACTTGAAATGTACAAAATAAAACATTTGTATTTTTTCCCCAAACCATTTCACTTCCTAACCTCCATATTGCAAGAAAACCACTATACTTTCAGACATCATTTATATCCTTGATTCTTTTTTTGGGGGATTATTTACTATCACTGACCTCACATATGGGAACAGTTATGAAATCTTATTTCTATGTTAAAATATTTCATACATTAGTCTTTAAAATCACACAGTATGTATCTGGTTTCAAGTGTTCATTACATGTCACCTGAAATATTGAAATAGACTTCTATTTGGTCTTACTACTTCAGACATTTTCCACATCCAGCATATCCTCTGCAAAATACATTTTCTTATGTTTCAGATCTAACCATGGAAAACATCTCTCTTTTGTGACCTCACACCCAATTCAATTAGATTATTATTATTGCAATTATTACTCTTACTAATTACTATTACTACTATTACTGTTATCATCTGTGATAAAATATTGACTGAAACATTATGTCTTTTGACAACCTAGATGTTTTCTACCTTTCTACCCTTCTTAGACTTTTTAATCCCTCTATATTACCTATAATAATATCATGAAGTATGTGAAGAACAAGATGCAGAAAGAACATAAATGTAAGATATTTCCTTGATGTATTGTCTCTCTCCATTATATTATAATATTATAAGCTTTTTGAAAGCAGGGACTACCTTTTTGGTTAATTATCTCTGTAGCGCTTAATGTAGTAAGTGGCATGTAACAGAGGCTTGATAAATATTTATGGAATTATTTTTTGTATTTGACTGCATATGAAGGACTTTAAAAGTGAAACTATACATTTTATATTACATCCTGTATGGAATCACTGGATTATATTAAAGGGGTGTGTGTGTGTGTGTGTGTGTGTGTGTGTGTGTGTGTGTGCATGCTAATGAATGTGATATAAGTAGATTTCAACTTTAGGGACATATTATAAGTGTATGAAGATTGAGCTGAAGTACAGGAAAATCAAAACAAAACAAAACCTAAAGCAGGGAGACCAAACAGAAAACTGTGAAAAGCGAGGTTTTAAATTGCTAAGAGCATACAGATGGATTTTAACAATGTCAGAGAAGAAAGCAAATGGAAGAGAGACTTTAAGTGTAGAATTGAAAGGACTTGAAACATATTTATTATGGGGAAGTAAGAGAGCATGCAGAACTCTCCCTTAAGTTGATACCAAGTAGGTAATCAAGGTGACTAAGAGGATAGTTGGTCATATTAATAGTAATAGGGAATGTAGAAAGGGTGGAAAGTTTTGGGGAAAGTTAATGAGTTTAGTTTTGGACATGTTTATTTTAAGATGTCTATGGAATATCGACTTTGAGATGTCTAAAATGCAGTTTATGAATGAGATTGGAGATTAGGAGGCATGCTAGAACTAAATAAATATATCCGAGGCATGTTCGTAAGGATCATAATTGAATCCATGGAAACTGATGAGATCATCAAGTACAATAATATGAAAGAAGAAAAACAGAGAGAGAAGGAGAAAGGGAGAGAGACAGAGAGAGAGAGACAGAGAGAGAATTGTTACAAAAACCTTGAAGTACATGAGTGTCAAGAAAAAGGAAGGAATTAAGAGATAGTATCTAAGGTCATAGGGAGGTCAAGGAGGGCGAGAATTGAGAAAAGGCCATTACATCTAGCAATTAATAGATCATTGGTGATTTTGGAGAAAGCAGTTTCATTTGAACAATGAGGTAAGAGGCAAAAAGTTAGAGAGTTAAGAAAAGTAAAAGAGGAAAGGAAGCCTAGATATCAATTGTAGTTGTTCTTTTCAAGATGTTTTAGTATAAAAGGAAGGAATAATGTAAGAAAATAACTCACAGGGATGAACAGATCAGGTGAGGATTTTTTGAGTATGGGTAAAACACAGGAATGTTGTAGGCAGAAGGGATGTGGGCAATAGATAGGAAGAAAGAAATGATCAATGACAGAGTAAAAATGAGAGAGGTCCTCCTGTTGTAGAAGAGGGTATAGAATTTAATCAATCATGCATGTGATTTACTTTGAGAGAGGTTTCCATTGCTATGGAAAAGGACCATCTCTTCAGATGATCTAACATAAACTTTTAAAACTAGAGCTATCACATATAATGTTTTTTAGACTGCTTTTCATTGGAAGAGTTGAAAACTCTTCAGAAGAATTTCTCAAATTTACCTTTACACAAATAATCTTAGATAATAGAGGCTGCTATTAATCTTTTATAAAAATCTGAAAGGAAAAAGATTCAGTTGCTTTTCCATACCAAGTTAGCAAAATAATAACATAAATTGACTCCAGGCATTCTGTACTGAATATTAGTCTCTTGAATTAGAGGTATGCCAATGTGCATTTCTACTAGTAAGGTGGTACTAGGCAGCAGTCATGAACAATGACTTTATAATAAAAGTACAAAGTATTGCTATAAGAGTTGTGGAGCTTATTGAAGATCTCTCAAAACCCAACCTTAATGGAACTGTGGATTAGGTTATTTGATAAAGATGCAGACAACAAAGTATTTCCCAGTTTTCAATTTTACAGTTGCAATGAGTGAAGGAAAAGACTGTTCCAAGTTTTTGATAATATGACATTTCATTTTGTATTTTACTTTTCTGAGGAAAAAGAATTTGTAAGAAGTAATTTCTGAAATAAAAATTTTCTATGACAAATTTACTTCTTGGTTATTTAAATCTTGGAAAAATACTCCCTAATAGTCTTTAAGTATATCTGAAAAAACATTAATCATTCACTGGAACTACAGTCAATATAGCCTTGTGAGTTATTAACCAAATCAATCAATTTATCCACCAAATTTCATGATTGACTGACTAAAACATATTTTTTCTTCTATTCCAAATATAAATATAAATTCTTTGTATTATTTATTTTTTAAATCTTGAGAAAGATAGTTTTGATTATGTGAAATATAAAAGCATTTCCATGAGCAAAATTAGTATAGCAATGATAAGAAAACTGATTGAGATTTTATATTATATATCATTCACAGTGACATAATATACAAGATATTTAGCCCAAATATACATGATAACTTTTCCCTTTCCAATTGATAAGTGATCAAAACATATGAATAACAGTCCTCAAAGGAATTGTAATCCATTATCAAATATAACAAAATTGCTTCAATTCACTAATAAGAGAAATACAAATTAAAAGATTCAATTTTCATATTATATTTGGCAAACTTATCTTGATGACAAATCTTGAAACTTATGAAAGTCAGAGAGACTTTGGAATGTAAGTCACATTCATCTACTATTGCTGCTGCTGTGTATTCATTTTTCAGTCATGTCCAACTCTTCATGAGGTCCTTTTGTGTTTTTTTTTCCTTTTAGCAAAGATATTGTAGTGGTTTGCCATTTCTTTCTCTAGCTCATTTTCCAGATTGGGTATGAGGAAAATACCTTTAAGTGATTGCCCAGAGTCCCACTGCTAGTAAGTGTCTAAAGCCAGATTTACACTCAGGAAGACAACTCTTCCTGACTCCCGGTCGAGAACTCCACTTGCTACACTATCCAGCTGCACCTGACTTAATCAGCTAGACAAGAGATAATACAATTTAGGATATATGAACGAAAAATATTATTATCATGCTTTATGAAATTACAAAATGAGGATTTTTTTTGAAATGGAAAGTCTCTCAATTTTTTTTCAGGATGAAATAAGCAGAATGAGGATAATGTCAGACATGATTACAGCAATATCAAGGAAAGAATAATATAAACCTTAACACTGTTTGATCATCATTAAAAAAAAACCTTTGGTTTTTTCTTTGTTGAAAAGGTGAGGGTGTGAATGTGGAATGTTGTAAAAATTTCCAGGTGCAGTTAGCACGTTGATGTGTTTCTCGAATATTAAAAAAGCCCAACAACTTGGTTACAAAGAAAGGCCCCTTTGTAGGGACAGGAGGGATAGTCAAGAATGCATATATTGTATAGGCAAGAACAATTAATAAACTTTTTAAAAGACTTACAATTCACCTTCAAATTATTTTTTAACAATAAAAATCTATACAAATCTCTTAAGTGCTCTTTAGTACTTAAATTTTACATAAACAAAAGCCTGAACACATTTCACTGGTCAAAGAAAGCACCAAAAAAAAACAACCAAATAAGCTGAAAGCAAAAATATGAAGGTGTCATAAATCAAAATCGTGTCCTTTAGTGACAATTATGAAGTGGAAATACATAGGCCAGGTAAATAAACTTCCAGAATTTGGCAATAATAACCAATAAGGTTTGCAAAGCATTTTATAAAATAATCATCACCATAACTAAATAATAACAAATATGTAGTAGTTAAAGGAGGAAAAATATTGAGATATTCATAGAACAAATATTAAAATGAAAAAAAACTTTATACATTCATTTGGAACAGATATCACTTCACTGAGCAATATTTAAGACTGATAGGTATACATCAATGGGTTTGTTGAATGTACCTGAAGTGATTCATATTTGGTTGGAGTCTATCAATTAGCCAGCATATAAGAAAGGAATGAAAACGCCCTTTATGTTCAAGAATCTGAAGAGCTCAACCAACATTATGTCAACTTTCTTTTTATTAAAATGTTGAAGAATATAGAGAGTAGCCACTACCAAAGTCATCCTCTCCTCTTTTGCATTCTCTCTTGGCCCCTGACCAAGTCTGGACTCCCCCCAAACCAATATGGGTTGTCTGGACAGGAATACCACCACTGGGAGTTATCCCTTTCATTTTCCCCTTTTCCTTGGCTGCTTGAAATTCTCATAGGGTTTGAATGAGATGGAAATCAATAACTATCCTAGTGATGAAATGAAGGATGCCCAGATCTCACAATCTTCCCAACCTCTATAACTGTCAATTTGGAGGTGCTATATTCTTAAATCCTTAATAAATCTGTAGACTTTAGAGCTTTTTCATCTTCGATGGGGCTGAATTTTCTTTATGTGTTCCCCAAACTAGAGTATGAGCTTTTGGAGGGAGCAAGAGCTGTCTAACTTTTGCTGTTTGCATCTCTAACAGTTAACAAAGTGCTGGGCATATGGTAAATGAATGAATAGTTATGCATTGACTTACTTATTGTGGGAACAAAAGTTTATGATTGTAAATCAGGACTCGATAAAATCTCCTGAATCGCAGTATTAACATACAATTGCTGCCCACAATTGTGTCACATAACAGCTATAGCAAAATAATAATAATAATAATAATAATAATAATAGATGTCATATACCAAATGCTCCTAATCTATAAGCTACATTTTTAAAAGACTTTTAAAATGTAGAGACTTAATGGACAATGTACATCATTTGGGAACAAGATTCGACAGGTTCTCTGGGAAAAATAAGTATTTCAAAAGCAAACCCTTACTAAAAAGAAAATGGGGAATTGTGAGAAATGCTGATAATTTGGTTTCACAAGGTTCTATAGGAAAAATGGCCATCAAACATGGTGGGCAGGAAAGCATAAATCAGGATAAGATGAGAAGGGTAAAATGCCCCCACCCATCCAATTGTATAGCTGGAAGAAATCTGTAAAGGGGCCTGAACTAAGATGGCTCAGACCAATCGGGGATTGGGGGATGTTAGCCAACTTTCATTAACACACATGCTTAATGGGCAGGTCAGGAAAGTTGTAACCCAGAAGAGACGGAGTCAATCTCAGTTCTGAAGGGAAGAACAATGCAGGAAATTCAAATGAAAACAGCATAAAATGGTTTCCCTTTGTAGTCTTTTTCAGAAGGCTACCCATTTATCCACTACAGAATAAATGTAAAGATAAGGAAAACCTTCCTGAATATCCAACAAGCATTGTTTATTACTAGACAGAGCACAGAGCATATTTATAACAAGCATATAAGCCCTATTGTATCTACTATTAGAGTTGTACCATAGGTTTCTTTTAGTGAGTTTATAGCATACAAGCTTATGTCAATATATTTATTTAATAAAAAATTAGCATTTTATTCTCTTTTCAGTAGTTCATAGAATATTAAATAAAAAGAGAATAACTACTTAGTATCTGGGACCTAGAACTCTTTCTAGCTGACCTCCACCAAAATGAAAACAATGATATGTTAGTGATATTTTTTTTAATATTTAAAGGCTTTACAGAATGCTTTCTGTACATTGTCATTTTATATTATCTCATTTGATCACTGTAAAAACCCCATGGTGGAATTATAGTCCTATTTTATAACTGAAAAAATTGATAATAAGAGAGTTTAATGACTTGTATATATTCTCACAACTGGGGTAGGATTCAAAACCAGACAACTATTTGTTCCAAATCTAGTGTACTACCAAATATATTTTACTGCCTCTCAGTCATTAAACAGATGCTAGGAGAATAGCTAGGATTTGTATAGTGCTATAAGGTTTACCAATTGCTTTATTAATACTATCTCAATTTATTCTCATTGGAAATTTATGACATAAGGAACTATTCTTATGCCCATTTTCACAGTTGGGAATACTGATGCAAACACATATTACTTTATTTTCAAAGTGTCACACTACTTATAAGTGTCTGAGATCAGATTTGAATTCAAGACTTCCTGACTTTGGGATCATTACTCTATGTACAGAATCATCTACCACAGCATCATCTTAAGGATGAGATCCTTGAGGTCATAGGAACATGAATTAATTGAAACATAATCAATTAGGAAAAATAAAACCTAGCAGTGATCGCTGGAGAATGAACAAGTTTGCAGACCTGTTCTAACTTTTAGACTTTTTTTCAAACCATTTGACAGTGGACATTGTACACATAAGCAGCACTGGGGTAAAAGAAAATCCAATCAATTGTCAAAATGCATGCATTAAGAGAACTCAATTACAAAATACATTGAGTACTTCAAATTTTCAACAACCAGATGGAAAAGTCAGAAAGATTGTCTAGTTACTTACCAAAGACATTACAATTATTGCACCGGGGAAATAATCCAGCTGTCCTTCTAGTCCTGTATGCAGTCTGCATTTTATGAAAGTATTAAAGACCATCAGCAGATGCAGATTAGAAATGCTTACATTTATGAGTTCCAAATCTTTCAAAAAACATTTCCAGGAAGATTGATTACTATAAGATTTCAAGTATTAAAAAGAGGTCCCATTTACAAAGAATATGCAGCCAGTCCTCTGTAATGTGTTTCAAAGAAAGCAAGGTACATCCCACCACTTTTTCTATATGCATGCTTAGAGGTTTAAAAATGTTGTTTGGGGATGACCAGGGCAGATGAGGCCAAAGCATGCATTGTACTTGTTGGACAAGGGGATTTAAAAATCATTTAGAAACTCGCAAAAAGTTTACCTTGAAACAGATATCTTTGCTCTGAATAGTGAGGAACAGCTGGGTGGAACACTAGACAGAGTTTCAGGTCTAGAGTCTAGGATCTAGCTTCAGACACTTCCTAGCTACCTTATCTTGGGCAAGTCACTTAACTCTGGTTGCCTCAACTCCTTCACCTGTAAAATGAGCTGTAGAAAGGAAATTGCAAACCACACCACTATTGTCACTAAGAAAACCCCAAACTGTGGGATTACTCTACTGTGGCTCTGTTTCCTCAGCTATGAAAAGATGGGGTTGGACTATACAACCTTTAGGATCTTTGTGTTTTATATCCATGATCCTATGAACTTTCCGCAATTGTGTTATTCAAGGTTTTTTCAATTGTGACTCGCAGTTTAAGAAGCACTGAAGGGTTTGCCAGTGGAAAAAGTTTAAGAAATCCTTTCCAAATAATGTGGTTACTTAGGTGTATGAGGTGTTCAGGGAAGACTAGCATTTCTGGTATTAGGGTTTGCCACATACTTTTCAGGGAAGTTTGTCCATCTTTGGTGCCTACTTGCCACCACTCACTTCTCACCTGAGACTCAAAGAAGTTTTAGCATGTATAGGAGTCATACCCTGGTAAAAAACCATCTTGGAAGAT
>CM053594.1:190016417-190035441 GCA_028646575.1 Pseudocheirus occidentalis
GGGGGTGCAGGATAGGAAGGAGGGACACACAATTAGCCTCTCACAATTTGCCCACCATGGAGATGTCCTGTGTAATTACACAGGTACAGCCTGTATTGAATTGCTGCTCTTCCCAGTGGGAGTGGGTGATAGGGGAGGAATTGCAAGAGTCTAGTACTTAAAGCTATACAATCAAATGCAACTGGGAAATAATACACACAGGGACAGGAGCAGGGAGCTCCTCCCTGCCCTGCTAGAAAGCTAGAGGTGTGTTGGAGGAGGGCATAAAAGGGAACAGATTGTGGGAGGCGTCTTACAGTGGGATCAGTGTTCTGGGCTGGGGGGTAGGGACAAAAAGGGGAGAAAATTTGTAACTCAAAACATTGTGGAAATGAATGATGTAACCAAGAAAATATATTAAAATTTTAAAAAAAACTATATAAGAAAGATCTTAACATCACCAATAACCATAATGATTTGGCTACTGACATCCTGGAGAATGAAGCCAAGAATTGACAACAATAAGACTAGTGAAAGTGATAGAATTCCAGCTGAGATATTTAAAATCCTAAAAAAAATGATGCAGTTAAGATCTTACAATCAATGTCCCTGCAAATTTGGAAAACAAAACAGTGGCCACTGTATGAGAAAAGATCAGCTTACATCCCAATCCTAAAGTAAGGCAATGCCAAGGAATATTCAAAAAGCCAAACAATTATGCTCATTTTATATGCTAGCAAGTTTATGCTTAAAATTCTGCAAGTGAGGCTTCAGCAAGATTAAAATATATGATTTATGTGAAGAGTAGACTGATTTTTGTAGAATCAGAGGAACTAAAGATCTAGTAGCCCATATTTGCTGGATTATGGAGAAAGCAAGGGATTTAAAAAATCTATTTCTACTTTATTAACTACACTAAAGGTTTTGGCAGTGTGAATCACAACAAAATGTGGGATGTCCTCATAAAGATGGGAGTACCAGATTATGCTTCTTGCCCTCTGATAAACCTGCATTTGGAACAAGAAGCAACAGTTAGAATCAAACATGGAATAACTGATTTGTTTAAGATTGGAAAAGGCATATAACTAATCTATATTACTGTCACTTTATTTAACTTTTATATTCAGAGTACAACATATTAAATGCTTTAAGGGTGGATGAATCAAAATTTGGAATTAAGATTGCTGTAAGAAGTATTTACCATCTCATATATGTAGATGATACCACTTGAATGCTAAAAAGAGAGAAGGAATTAAGAAACTTTTCAATGTAGAGGAAAGAAGAGAGTACAAACGTTGACTTAAAGCTTAAAAATAAAACACACTAACTAACTAGCTAATGAACTAAAATCTTGTCAGCTGGTCCCATCACTTCCTGGCAAGCAGATGAATAAAAAATGGAAACAATTTCAGATATTATATTCTTAGGCTCAAAGATCACTGCAGATGTCAAATGCAGGCATGAAATTAAAAACAAACAAACACTTGTTCCATGGAATGAAAGCTATGGCAAATCTGAACCATACACTAAAAAGCAAAGACATCACTTTGCCAACAAAAGTCCATATAGTCAAAGTTATGGTTCTTTTCTAGTAGCAATGAATGTCTTCAAAATTTGAACTATAAGAAAAGCTAAGCAGCACAGAATCTATACTTCTTAATTATGAAACTGGGAAAGACTTCTGAGCATCCTTTGGACAGCAAGGTGGTCAAATCAGCTAATACTTAAATTAAATGAGGTTATTCACTGGAAGTTCAAGCTGAAACTTAAATTCTTTGGTCACATAATGAGAAGATGGGACTTACTATGAAAGATTGAAGGAAAAAAAGAAAATGAGACTGTAGAGGTTGAGATGGATAGATAGTATCATGGAAATGACAAATGTGAACTTGGACAGAATTTGAGAGATACTGGAGGATAGGAGAGCCTGATGTCCCCACATTACCACATCTAGGTTAATGTAGACACAAAAAAATAAAGGACAGGACTAAATAACTGAATGGCAAATGATACATTATACATCTATCTTCCCAAAGGTCAGGGTCCCTTTTGTGACTCCAGATTTTTGTTTGTTTTATTGTAAATCTCAAAGTCTTTCTATGTTTTAACGGAACATGTCACTCTTTCCCAAAAATTAGAGAATAAAAAATATTTCTTTAGCTCTTTTATTTTTCACGTTTTTTTTTTCTGTATACAGGCCAAATATCACTTTCTTTATACATAGTAGTTACTTGAACATGGCAAAAAGTCAAGCATCAGACAATATTGGCAGTTAAGTACAAAAAATTTATTGTCTATCTCATTCCTTTGAAGCAAAATATTTTTCTTCCCTTTATTCATTCTTGGTAGCTCTCATGGCCAATGCAGATACTTTCTTGGAAAAAAAATTGTCTGTCTGACATGCTTATTGAGCTGACTTGGGGGATGAGTCCAAAATAAAGCTGTATTTATTATTTTTCATTTTAATTTGTTTGTCTAGAGCATAACACAGTGCCTTGAACCCTTTGAATCCCTAATAAATATTTGTTGTATGGAATAGTATTGAATTGGGCTGTATACCTACCTTAATAATGTTTTTCCCCTCATGATAGCTTATCTTGGTCAACTGCCTTTCATCGACAAATAGCTCTGAACAAAAATCTCTCTGATCAAAACCCGGTATACTTTTAGATGAGCACAATGATGAGTTTATAGAAGTCTCTTATATTCTTGTTCTAGATATATTTCTTTTTTTGCTGCTGACTTTGATGTGTGTGTACTACATATATATATATATATATATATATATATATCCCCACATATATGCCTATATAGTCAATTAAAAGAAACTTTAGTGAAAAACTACAGGCTTGATTTATTTCTGATCCATAAGGTGTAATGCTCTTTCACAGTTATATTGCCTTCACTGTGCTGACAGTTATAATAACTTGTTTTTGTCAGTAAACTAAGCAGATATGATTAGAAGCACACATGGGGTAAATTTTCATAGGATTGCACAGGGTTTCAGCTATGCATCTGTCATTAAAGTCAATAGAAGTTTGATAGCTAAAACCCCAGGCTACTCTCTGACAATTTATCCCATAGGGAGCCCATAAGTGAAGTAACAAAGTGCTATTTTTTTTCCTTTTCAATTAACTGCTTTGGAAGTAGGTTAAGTTTCAGTCTTAGAGATTGAAATCCTTCATTCTTGCAATAAAAGTAAGAGCAGTACATTGCAATTTATTATTTTTCTAAAACTGTGTTTCTGACAAAACTAAAACAGTATGCCTTCACAGAAGCAGTCTCTTTGTGTAAATGTACAATACTCATTTCACAATGATTTTAGCTTCTCAAATAGTAGAATATCTGAATTGTAATGTCACATAGATGTATTTTAGTTCAACCTTAACCTGCAAGGGAATTAGATCAATAACAGCTTTGACAAGTTGCACTTGATTAAATTAGCAATGGGATCATAGGATTATTTGAAGTCACATAAGAAGAGATATGGGGCAATTATTCCTTTCTTGTACAGATAGTCCACTCTGCATTTGGCCAACTTTTAAGAGTAGGATGTTATCTCTACAACTTTTACACATTACTCTGAAATTTTTCCAATGGTCAGATTCTTAGGTCAATCAAAAATAAATGTAATGATTTAGCATTTAAGAGTCATGAAAATACTTGAATCAAATCTTCTCTTCACCAGACTAAACTACCTCAGTTTTATTCAAAGATCTTTAGATGAAATTTTTTCAGGTTTCCTCATTATACATGCATACATCCTTCATGCATACATCCTTCTTTGGAGGTGAACTATGTTGTTAATGCCTTTTTTTAAAATGTCATACCCAGAAGTAAAACAACAATTCCACAAGCCTTCCCATGTTGAGGAACATTAAATAAATTTCTGTTAATGTAAGATAAAATGAAAGTTTTGAGAAGATTGCTACAGATGGGGAAGGTTACATGTATTTTCAGATGATGTCACTGTATTATCAGTTTTACTTAATTATTTTACTTTTTTTTCTTTTTACAAGAGATTACTCCCAATGTGAGTTAACTATGTAAATATTTGAAAACAAAAAAAAACATTTTTAAAATAAAATAAATCAGACCACAAGGAGAAAAAAAAATACCTTCACCCAGCATGAAGATACTAAAAATTTCACTTCTCCCACTATTTGATTTCCATAGGATGAATAGGAGGATTTTAAACCTAATCTATAATCTATATAATCTCTAATAGAAAACATAATCTATACATATAGATGGATAATATCTATTTCTATCTCTCTAGGTAGAGAGATAGAGATAGATTAGATACATAGATTGATTGATAGAAAGAGGCTATGAGAAAATTGGACAGGTAGAAGGTGCAGTAGAATGCCAGGCCTCCAGCCCTCTCAGGTCAGGGAATGTCATCTTTCTGAGTACAAATTTGACCTCAGACACTGACTGTGTGACCTTGGGCAAATCAGTTAACCGTGTTTCACTGGGTTTTTTTCATACTAAAATGATCAGGAAGGAATGGAAAATCACTTCAGTATCTTTGCCAAGTGAACCCCAAATGCTGGCACAAAGAGTCCAACACAACTAACAACAACAAACAATGACAATGCAGAAATTTTATATTGTTGGATAAGATAACTATTAAAAAAATCTATGATTTTTTTTCACCCTGAAGTAGAGGTGAGACATTTCACATAAGAGATCCTGCTTTAGAGCAGTAGGGCTTTTCGGTAACAGACTTTAGCTTCAGAACAGACGTTAGAGCTTATTCTTTGTGGCTCAGTACTTTTGTTTCACTGAACGAGTCCACCTTTGCTCCTGAAGTCCAGAAAAATACCCAGTAGAAAAACAGCTTTTTTTAAAACCTTCCTCAAGAAGGGGTTTTAAAGACAATTGTCCCCACTCTTCAGTGAAATGTGGAGACTACCCCTAAGGGGGAAAAGGACAACAAGATGCTTAGATGTGATCATTCCTTAGTAATGTGCCTCCCTGCCATACTGTTGTAATTCTGTGCTCTCTATCCCAGAAGCATTTTCTGCCTTTTGGGAAGAGTGAGTCTTGAGATTATGGGTTCAGTGTTGTTATTATTCTTGTTGTTGTTGTTCAGCCATTAAGTAGTGTCCAACTCCACTACTCCATGAATCATAGCCCTCTAGACCCTTCTATCCTCCCCTACTTCTCAAAGTCTGGCCAAGTTCATGCTTATTGCTTCCATGACATTATCTATTTATCTCATCATCTATAGTCCACTTTACCTTTTGCATTCCATCTTTCCCAACATCAGGGACTTTTCCAATGAGTCTCATCTTCTCATTACATGAACAAAGTATTTAATAAGCTTCAACTTCAGTATTTGACCTTCTACTGAATACCCTGAATTAATTTATTTAAGTATTGATTTATTTGACCTCCTTGGTGTCCAGGAGACTTTCAGCACCACAATTTGAAAGTTTTGCAATGCTTAGGAATATTTTGTTTTAATTATTCTTATTTTGCCTTCTATTCAGTAAATATTTCTGATTAAATATTAATGTAATTTTGACTGATGTGTTAAATTGGGAAAATAACAGTTGAGCTCAATAGCTAAAGTTCTGTGTAGTGGAAGGATATTTCCCATCTCAGGAATGAATTATAGAACTGTGCCCACCCTCTCTGGAAATCTGTAACATGAGTGTAACATGAGGGTTTGTGTCAAACATGCCAAGTACTACATATGTGCAAAATGTAACTTTGACTTTAGAGGCTGTGTGGTATAGTGAAATAATTATATAAATATGGACTATTTTTTAGTTGTTTTGTCTTATATTCAACCAATAATTTTACTACAGTCTTCTGAAATATATTTTATTCTGATTTTATTATTTATCATGTACTACTTTCTATTATCTTTCAATCTGAATTCAAGAGAAAACAGACAACATATCAAAATTGAGATGTTTAATGGGGAAAAGTGGGCTGCAAAAGGGCTGCCACATGGTAAGTACTGGAGGACCCAAGGAAAATTCTGGAAGCAAGGTACTAAGTAGAAGGGATAGGCCAAGTTGCAGGTTGGAGAAATTAGGCAGAGGCAATGAACAAGATGCAAGTGGGAGAAGTTGGACAAAGGGAAAGGTTAAAATGCAAATGAGAGAGGTTAGGCAGAGGGAATGTCCAAGATGCGGGTTCAAGGAGCTTGGGACATTCTCTGGTTTCACTAGGTGAGTTGTTTTGCATAACTACAGAAAGTTCATACAGAAAGCTTAGAAATCCTGAAGGGGAGTTTAGGACATTTACAAAATAGTCAGAGTTTGGCAGTGATAAAGTCCAGTCAGTCGCAGGGAATTCATTGACCTGGGAAGGGAAACAAGGTCAGCTTTGGTAAGCAGAGTTTGACAACCTGAAGATAGGATAGTTGTATTTGGAGGAAAGAAGCTGCTTTCAAGCAAGTACAAAGACTTGTGAAATTTAAGTCATACACTAACTAAGGGGTGGCTCTCTGTTAGTTATATTATTCATACTCTAAATTCTGTTTTTATGCTTAACCCTTAGTTTACCATGTATGAACTTCCCCCTTTATCCTAATTTACAAAAATCAACATAGGATATCACCTTATGAGAAAGAAAAAACCAAGGTCATAGCCTCACCTGTATTTTCCATCAGAGGGGAAAAAAGTCCTAAACACTTAATGCTTTCCTACCTAACCTCTAAGAGGTGTTTCTCCTGCTTTTGGAAGAGATCACAAATCCTTACAACTTTTTTTTCTGCCTAAATAGATCTGAGGAATAGATCATTGGCTCACCATGGTGCAGTGTATTTCACTCATTTTCAATATTTTGAGAATACTTTTTGCTTTTGCTTTTTATATCAGTTATTTCTCCCCATATTCTCCCTTTACCTATCTCCATTGCAACAACATAAAAAGTTAAGCAAAATGATCCCAACTGTTGGCATAAGCAATATCTCAAAACCTTAGTCTGCTTCTTCAGGAATAGTAAGCATATGTGTTTCATCATCTTTTCTCTGGTAGCTATATTGGTCATTATAGTAACAGTTCCCCTAAATTTTAGTGTTGTTTTGATATATGTTATTAATATTTGGTCTTGTTCTTCTAGTTCTACTTACTTTACACTGTATCAGCTGATATGAATATTTGCTTGTTTCCTTCAATTCCTTCATGTCTTATTATAAATGACCTTCCTTTTAAACTATTTACATTTATTTTGCTTTTTTCTGTGCAAGGTAGAATGTAAGGTCCTAAACTAAAGGTAATATTTTATTTTTTTTTCTTTGTATCCCTAATACATTGCTTAGTGCATAGTAGGTTAGTAGTAGTAGGTGCTTAATAAATGCTTTTGGATTGACTGATGATTCTAACATTTTTGAAAACAAGGGGACCAACTCATCATTCCAGCATTAGCTCCATGTTCCCACAGGTATACCAGAATCATTTTATTTTATCATTTTCAATAATTTTATGAGTGTGAGATAAAAACTCAGAATTATTTTAATTAGGAATTTTTATCATTATCAGTGCTTTGGGACATTGATTTATTTGGCTTGCATTTCTTCTTTTGAAAACTATTTATGCTCTTGGATGTTTTGTCTTTGGTGATATCAAATGTTTAACAGAAACATTTAATACTATTTCCCCCCATTAAACAGGTTTTGTTTGTTTTCTATAGTTTTTAAAAAATCATTGAGTCATATATAAAGGGTCCTTTCAGTTTTTTAAGATAAAATTTATTAATTTCTCAAGACAATTATGGCAAGGTAGTCTTTTAATCTCTCTTAAATGTTAAATAGTTTTATGTTTTATATCCTACTGTGATCATTATTGTTAGCGTTAGAAAAATCAGTAACAAAATCAATTTACCTTTTACTACAGGCTTTATTATTTTTAACCTAGCTAATGAAAAGTCACTCCCTCCTACCTTAGAATGTATTTTTATCCATAACATAACTTCAAAAATATTATACATCGTCTTCATCAGTAGCTTCAGCTTATTTTGGACTTTCTGACATTCATTTAGAACCATGACATTATCTATTTATCTATCTATCTATCAATCTATCTATCTATCTATATCTATAGCTATATATATATATATATATATATATATATATATATATATATATATATACTGTTACTTATTCTTCCTTTCTTTATTTTTTCTTGTCCTTATCTGAGAAGTAAGTTTCTTTCATGAAAGAGCTCCCTATATGGGAGGGAGAAATATATTTCTTCGGAAATTTAAGTGTGTGTCAGAATTTTATTCTTGAGATCTTTTTTTGTTTGTTTGTTTCATTTAATCATATTCTCTCATAGAAATTTAGAATGTGTGATTCTACATTGCTTGATTTTTGATATCCAATACTCTCAAATTAAGGACATGTTTCAGAGTAAACCTAGCTTTATCTTTCTCATTCATCACAAAACATGAAATGTCAGGGCTTGACCTCTAACAATCAGCTGCTTCCTGCTCTTTAGACAGATTTAGATTAGGACTAGCAATTCTCCTCATGATTTTCACTATCAATAAGCTATGAAATTGTCTATGAGTCAAGTCTGGAAAGAGATATTCAGTATTTAGAAAGAAAAAAGAAGATATTCAACTAATATCAGGATAGTTAATATGTTATATCAAAACTCTAGGATAGCCTTGTGTTTTTCTTTCCAATAACATAGAAACTGTTACCTCCATCTGGCTAGGTGGTCTATAGTCCCACTATTATATATAATAAGCTTGTACCATAATATCACTACTTGTGTTTTTTCAATTGATTTTCACCCAAGTGCTCTATCATATTTTACCCATTCATTTCTCTCTCTGGAGTATATCATTATAGTACTAATACAGTATACTTTTAACTCTCTTTTTAAATTTTGTTTAAGATCTATTCTTCTGGAAAGGAGAGTGTATAAAAACTCTGTTTATTCAGTGGATATATTCTTTTTTAATATTTTTTAATTTGTTTTCTTGTTTACATCATTCATTTTCATGAGATTTTTGAATTACAAATTTTCTCCCCGTCTTGCCCCTACCCCAACCCCAAAACAGCAATCCCACTGTAAAGATCCTCCCCTGATCTGCTCTCTAAAATTCTGATAGGGCAGGGTGGGTCTCCTTACACCAGCCCCTGTATATCTTTATTCCTAGTTGCATGAACTGCAGAGCTTTAAATTCTAGATTCTTTCAATTCCTCACTTGTCACCCACCCCAACTCGAAAGACAAGCAATTCAATACAGGCTGTGGATGTATAATTATACAGGACATCTTCATAGTGGACATATTGCAACAGTGATCATATATCCCTCCTTCCTATCACTCCCCCCCTTGTTCTGTTCTCAACCCTGTCCCAGTCCCTTTACTGAAGTCTGAGCTTCCAGCATCCCTCCCCCATACTCTGCCCTCCCCTCCATCATCCCGCCTCTCATCCCCATGCCCCCACTCTCCTGTGTGGCAGCATAGAAGCAGCAAGGTCCTGTAGCTGCCACACAGTCACCCTACACACCCATAAAATATGACTCTGGACAAAGTCTAGCACTCTCAGACTCAAAAAAAAAATACAGAAAACATATCTCTCGCTGAAGGCAGCTCGGCAGCAGAGGATCATCACAGCAGCAGTCTCGCCAGGGCCAACCCACCCTGAAACCGAATCCGTGGCCAGGCCCAGGGTGGTAGGAAGGAGCAGAGCCAAGCCAAGCCAAGCCAAAACCAGTCTACAAGAGAGATGATCTACAGCCTCCAGCAACTCCACATCTAGCAAGCACATGAAAAATAGGGATTAGAAAAAGGTAGCTCAGTAGGAAGGTTTCATCAGGCAGGCCTGCAGATTGGGAGCCGAGACCAGCCCAGCCTGAAACCACACATGGCCAGGTTCCAGGGTGGCCGAGAGGAATGGAGCCTCCCAAGCTGCAGCCTGAGTCTACTTCAGAGAAAATCTACAGCGCCTGGAGGCATCTTCACATCTACTAAGCCAGGATTAGAGGTCAGTGAAAGTGAGTGAAGCTTTCAAGCTAAATTTCTGTGAGGAAAAGCAGTTTGGCCAATCAACCCACAGGGAAAGGAAGCAGTGGGGAAAGAGAAGGATCTGCTGTAAGCAGGGCAGCCCCCACTGGGCTGCTTCAGAGGCCCTGGCCTGTGGATTCTGCAGGGGGGCTGAGTATATTCATCAGGGCCAAGTGCTCTTGCGTTGAGCGGCCTGAATCCAGATCGTGGTCTTGGGTGGTGGTTCTGGAAAGCACTTTCTGCAAGCCAAAGCTGGGGTGGGGGACCTGCAACACTCCCCTAATAGCTCAGGAACCTGGGAAAACCACAGCGATTTGGAACAGAGCTTTCCCCCCTGGAAGCAGAGTTTCACAAAGCTAAAAAAAAACCAACCAATTAATTGACTGGACAACATGAGGAAAAGGAAGCAAATAAGAACAGCAATAAAACTCTAGAATCATTTTTTGTGGATAAAAACAATCAAAGCATGGAATGAGAGGAAGACAAGACAGTCAGAACTCCCACACGAACTGCTTCCAAGACACTTGAAAAATGCCTAGAAGCTATAGATCAACTGAAAAAGGAGTTTAAAAAACAAATAAGAGAAGTGGAGGAAAAACTGGGAAGAGAAATGAGAATGATGCAAGAAAATCATGAAAAGAGAGTCAACAACCAGACTAAAGAAAACAACACTTTAAAAAATAGATTAACTCAAATGGCAAAAAAGGCCCAGAAAGCCAATGAGGAGAAGAATGCCTTAAAAAGTTGAATTTCCCGGATGGAAAAAGAATCTCAAAAGCATTCTGAAGAGAATAATTCCTTCAGAATTAGAGTGGAGCAAGTGGAAGCTAATGACTTTATGAGAAACCAAGATACTATTAAACAGTTACAAAGAAATGAAAAAATACAAAGCAATGTGAAATATCACCTTGAACAAACCACTGACTTGGAAAATATATCCAGGAGAGACAATTTGAAAATTATTAGTCTACCTGAAACACATGAGCAGAAAAAGAACTTAGAAAGCATTCTTCAAGAAATCCTCAAAGAAAATTGCCCTGATGTTTTAGAGTCAGAGGGCAAAATAGAACTTGAAAGAACTTCAGTGCTTATATGTCACCATCTTGGTTCCACCCCTCTGGATATATTCTTAAAATGAAGTTTTAGTACAATAATAATGTATTAATTCCATGTGATTTTCTTTCCACTTATGTAGCTCTCTTCCTGATTAACTCAGAAGAAACATGATGATTGACTGAGGAGAAAATGGACCACATCTCGAAAGAATACATTTTCAAATGAGTTGCTGTTTTGTTAGTTATTCTAAAGAAGTCAGTATTCAAAGAATTTCTACAGTAAGAGCTCCTCATACTGAAAGGAGAGAGGTTTTTTCACCTGTTATAATCCAGCAGTACAGGAAAAACACATGATTCAGCAGTTTGTGAGTTTGTCAGTTCAAAAGACAGTTCACATGTCATTTGAGAGAGCTGGGATATGATCTAGGCACTTATAGAAATAGAGCAACTCAAGGAAAGAAAAATCCTTTGTAGAATGATGGTTGCAGAGAAGATGAAAGGTTAGAGGCACAAAGTTGTTATTATCATCAAATAAAAGATCTTTGGGGTGCTACAATCAATCAGTAGTCTGCCAATCGGTATTTAATGACAGGTATATGCCAGGCTCTAAGATGTGATTTGGAGATACAAAAAGAGTCTAAAGAGAGCCCTTCCCCTTAAAGAGCTCAAATTTCATAGAACAACTATGCACAAACAAGCATGTAGGTATAGGATGAATAAGAATTAATTAAAAGAAGGAAGCTCTAGAATGAAGAGGCTTTGGGAAAGGATTCCTATAGAAAAGGAGGTCTTAGTTGTGATGTAAAGAAAGCCAGATCTTAGCTTAAAAAGGTCAAGGTCTTCCACTGCATCCAGGATCATATCCAATCACCCTGATCTATATCTCTCCACTGTATCCAGATGGCTCCAGAGGAGAAAGTGAGGCTGGTGACTTTGCACAGCCCTCCCTCACTTAAATCCAACTACTTGCATGACTTGGAATCACCTCTATGATGTAAAGGTCATTTTCAAGAAGGAAGGACAAAAAACAACAAAAAAAGCCAATGAATCCATTATGTGGAAATGAAGAGCAAGACCATCCCTGGCATTGGAAAGAGAAAGAAAAAATGTCCAGAGCCCAGAGACAGATTTCTTGATCTTTGAACATCAATGATAAGTGTCATGTTACTACATCAAAGACTTATGAGGAGGAGATTAAAGTGTAGGAAGACTGGAAAAAGTGGAGGGGTCTAGATTTTGAAGAGCTTTAAATGCCGAACGGAGAATTTTGCATTTGATCACAGAGGCAATATAAAGCAACTGGACTTTGTTGAGTAGGAAGAGGGATGATACAGTTGGACCTATCTTTTAATAAAAATCACTTTGACAATGAAATGGAGGATGAATTAGAGTAGGTGGAAATTGAGGCAGTCAGACAAACCCAGCAGGCTACAGCAATACTCCATGTATAAGATGATAAAAACCTGTACAAATGTGCTGACAGTGTCAGAGGAAAGAAAAAAGTATGTGTTGCGAAAATTAAATCAACAGGCCTTAGCAAAAAAATGAATATTGGGTAAGGGTGCATTATAAATGGTGAGAAGTTGAAGATGATACCTAGAACGTGAGCCTGAGAAAGTGGGAGGATAGTATTGCCCCCAAAAGTAATAGGGAAGTTAGAAGTGGAAGAGAGTTTGGAATTCGGATTTGGACATATTGATTTAAAGATATCAACTGGACATCCACTTGTTTATGTCTGAAATGCAGATGGAGGTGAAAGATGGAAAGGGAGAGGTGAGAAGAAAGGTCAGGAAGGACAGGTTGATTTGAGAATCATCAACACAAAGATAGCTGATGGGATTACTAAGTAAAATAGGATAAATGGAGAAGATAAGAGGACTTAGAACAGAATCCTGAGACACATCTATACTTAAAGAAGATGATTTCAATGGGAGTTCACCAAAAAGACAGAGAAGAAATAATCTGATAGTTAAAAGGAAAACCAAGAGTGAATGGTTTCATAAAAACTTTCAGGGGAAAAAAGAGTATTAAGAAAAATATATTGTTAAACTGTAAAGAGGTCAGGAAAATGAGGATTGAAAAAAAGGACATTGGCTTTATCAATTAAAATATCAGCAGTAACTTTGAAGAGAAGAGTTATTTGAAATAATGAGGTCAGAAGCATGATTTTAAGTGGTCAAGAAGAGTGAGAGGAAACAAAGTTGAATCACTTATTGTATTTCCAAGGAGCTTAGCCATAAAGGGTAGAATGAATTTGTAGGAATGGAAAGACCAAGTGAGAGTTTTGTTTTGTTTTGTTTTGTTTCATTTTTGTTTGTAGGCAGTGGGAAAGGAACCTGTAGATAGAGAGACATTGAAAATAAGTGATATAGCAGGGATGATAGAGAGAGCAATTTATTGGACGATATAGGATAGAATGTGCAGGCAGAGTAATTAACATAGGTAGGGATTAAGACCACCTCTTCACAGGAAACAGAGGTGAAGGAACAAATAACAGCATCTGAGTGATATGTAATGAGGAATAGGGGAGAAGGAGGGAGCTCACGGAGAACAACTTCAATTTTATTGTGAAACATGAAGCAAGATCCTTAGCAGAGAAGGGTGGGAGAAGGAAATCATGCAAGATTTGAGGGAAAGAAGAGCCTCTAGTAAGAGTGGAATAGTGAGTTGAAAAGGGTGATATAGTTGGATTGCCTAGCAGCAGTGAGGTCCCAGTTAAATTTGTGTAACAAAAACTTATAGGAAAACTAGTCAAGATAGTTGAATGATTTTTCTCCACCATTGTTCAACAGCATGTGTTTAGAAATTAAGGCATGTGATCATGGGAATGATCCAAGGCTTAGTGAGGTAAAATCAGTAATATAAGAAGACTAGGGACTCAAGAGAAGAGGGGGATAGAGTTAATTTGGTTCAACCAGGGGTCAAGATGGGGAAAACAAGAGAAAGTGGCTAGTGCAAAGAGTGACATCCTGGGAGGGAATTAAGTGATCAAGATTTTAAAGGTCATGTGGATGAAGAATGGGACTTAGTAAAAAGAGGCAGATGGAAAGTGGAAAGCCAACCTAATAGGGTAAGAAAAAAGAATTTTGGAATTCTTGAATATAGAGATGGTATATTTGTGGATGTTAGCATGGTCAACAGTATGAATATTTTTGTGTTATGGCTGAAGTGGGATAGAAGAATAGGCCATAAAATTAAATACTTTAAGTAACTATAAAAGACACTAAACCTTATTAAACAACTGTATTGAGTTATTACTTAGTTATGTGGTACAATGGATATCTACACAGGCACAGGATTTGAAATCAGGAAAACATAAGTTTAAATCTTGCCTTAGACAGTTAACATTTATGTGACCTTGATCAAATAATTTAAACTCTTCCCCTAAGTTTTGTCATCTATGAAATGGGGATAATAATAGCACCTCCATCCCATGTACGTGAGAAAGAAATGAGATAATATATGTAAAAAGCTTTACAAATTCTAAAATGCTATATGTGTTGAATATTATTATTTTATTAGTAATTTTTCTTAATAGATTCAGACAAATGTGATGTAACTATTACCATAACCCAGAAACTGAAACTAATTGCTGACCTGACTTTGAGGAAAATGAACATTCCATTGTAGTGTCTATTACAAATATTTCTGTGTGAATCTATCCATTTCCTCTGACCCCAATTTTTGAAGATGAGGCATTTTCTGAAAGGTGTAACTGAGTAAGGTAATTACTGCCAGCCTTACAAGGCATCTGTTCTGTAACTAGCTTGGTTGAGACTTTTTGCTTCTCTTTAATGGGTTTTAAATAGTTTCCTTTATAATTATTTTTAGATGGTCATCTTTGACAGTCATTTCCCAAATTTTTAAAGAATTGGAATATGGTTCTTCAAGATGATTATGCTATTACTTATTTGAACCTTTATCACTAGCCACTGAAGCATGCTGAGAACTAAATGGAATAGTAGAACACTATATGAAACAGTTGCCTAATCTTTTTAAACACTCTAAATAAGACAGTTTGTTTATGAAATTTATTCTGGTCATCAAGATTTCAATCAAAATAAAGTGAAGTTGTTGTTGAATTACCCAGATGATTTTCTAAAAATTAAGGCAATAAGAGCAAAACACAGAGTGTGATTGTTGCCATCTGAGATTGATGTGACAGTCTTAAAATGATGAATTCTAAGAGACAAAACTTCTTGCAGTGATTCAGTACAAAATCCTGAATTAAAGCTTTGAGTGGCAGATCTCAGCATAAGTAAACTCTTTAGCTCTATCTGGTTCTGGCAAAATTCAATAAATACTATTTCAGGTAGTTGGAATTGGGGGAAAAGATTAAAATAACCTATATTTCCGTCATTGTAATTAAAAAGACCATGTAAATAAGACTTGGAAAAAAACCTAATTCACTTTTTTTTAATTGACTTGTTTCTTTACCTTTGGTTTACAAGATTCAGTTCCAGAATCACTTGAGTTTCATATTTTTCTCCCCTTCCTCCTCACCCCCAACCCCCAAAATGGTGGCATACAATCATGTATAGGATCTGCAAACTCTTTCACATTGTACAATAGTCAGGTTGTGTAGAAGCGTTGTAACCAGTGGAGTGAACAATGGGAAAAGAGAAACAAAACCAAACATAGAAAAGAACCATAGCATGTGTTGCTTCAGTATCCATTTAAACTCTGGTATTTCTAGATCTTTCTCTGACTGTAGACATCTCCTTCCATCCTGAGACTTGTAGAGTTGTCTTTTAACTGTGCATTGCTGAGAAGAGTCCAGTTTATCAAGGTTGGTTGTCACACATATGATGTATCTGTGACTGTGTACAATTTTTCCTGGTTCTGCTCTTCTCACTTAGCATCAATTTGTATAAGCCTCTCCGGGTAATTATGAAGTCTATCTTCTTCCCATTTCTTATAGTACGATAGTATTCCATTACATTTATATACCATAACTTGTTCATACATTCCCCAATTGATGAGCATCCCCTAAATTTTCAGTTTTTTACCACCACAAAGAAAGCTGTAATAGTCATCTCTTCTAATGTCTTTCTGATGTTCTAGCCCAGGGGTGGGGGTCACACGTGGTCTTCTAGGTCCTCAGGTGAGGCATTTTGTTTGAGTCCAAGTTTTACAGAAAAAAATCCTTTTGTCAAGAGGATTTGTTCTGTGAAGTTTGGATTCAGTCATAGGGCAACACCTGAAAACCTAGAAGTCACATGTGGTTTTGAGGCTGTGGCTTCCTTACCCCTGCTCCAGCCTTTCCTTTCAAAGTTGTGACAGTGAATCAAGTACCACTGGATTCCCTGATTACTTAGATTCCTGAAAATGTGTAATAATTTCTTCTAAGGAAATAAAAGAGAATATCATGATATGACCAGTCATGAGATTTGGTCAATATTTAAGGAATGGAATTGGATTCAGTATACATTTGAGGCATTATTCAACTAGCAAGCATGATTCAAGAATTAGGAAAAAAAGAAAATCTAGAACCATTGACCTTGAAACTCCGCTTCCTTATAGTATTTTATAGAAATAAAAATTTCCATTTCTCCCTCCACAATATTACACAAATATGTCCATTTTTCTCTATTCACACAGTTAGCTTTCTATTTCAAGTCTACATTACCCTTTGCTTGGAATATTATTTTTTAAATTTATCATGTGTATTTTTTCCTGTCACTCAAGGGGAGTAGAAGGTAATAAAGTAAGACTAAAGCTGGGACCTAGTAAGTATAGCTAAGAAAAACAAATTTTGTCATTGGCCACATCCAAATATGTGTCCCCAGGGTGACTAGGTGGCCCAGTGAATAGAGTACTGGCCCTAGAGTCAGGAGGACCTGAGTTCAAATCTGGCCTCAGACACTTAACACAAAATTAGCAATGTGACCTTGGGCAAGTCACTTAACCCCAATTATCCTCCAAAAAACGTGTCCCATTTTGCATATTAATATGTTATATTTCTGTAATGAAGTGAGAAACTTTTTTATTAACAGTCCTCTGAAATGATGGCTGATCACTGTGTTGTTCAGAATTCTTTAATATTTTAGAAGTTTTTCGTTTTTTGCAATAGCCTCATAATTGGTCTCTTGCTTTGTTTCTTCCTGCTTTAAAAGTAATTCTTCACAACATTGTCAACTATTTTGCCTTAATTATAAATATTAATTCTTTTCACAATCGTCATTCTTCTTGACCTCTGCAACCTTTAACGCTGATGATCATCCTCTTCTCCTTAACGTTCTCTTCCTTCTAGGTTGTTGGGACATCATTCTCACCTGTTTCTCCTCCTAACTATCAGACTACAGCTTCTCAGTATTCCTTACTAGATCTTCTTCCAGGTGTTTAACAAGGTTCTGTACTGGGCCTTCTTCTCTACTCCTTCTAAACTACATTACTTTATGATTTTATCAATTCCTATGCATGATTCTCAGATCCACCTGTCTTGACCTAACTTCTCTGAAGACCATCAAACTACTACCTCCAACTTCCTTTCAAGTATATTGAATTGTATGTCCAATAAACATCTTAAATTCAATCTGTCTTAAATGGAACACATTATCTTTTCTTCTCCAGGGGTGGGGAACCTGCAGCTTGAGGCCATATGTGGCCGTCGAGGTGCTCAGGTGCAGCCTCTTGAGTCCAAACTTCACAGAATAAATCCACTTAATAAAAAGATTTGTTCTGTAAAATTTGGACTGAGTCAAAAGGCTACATCCAAAGATCTAGTAAAGGCCAGAGGTTTCTCAAGCTCCACTTGCTAACTTCCCTGTTACTGTAGAAGGCAACAGCATCCTTCCAGTCCCTCAGGCAACAATTTACAAGTCATCTTCAACTTCTCACTCTAACTTCCATACCTTTCTTTTGCAAAAGCCTGTTGATTTCTTCTTTGCAACATCTCTTGAATATACTATTCTCTCTTCTAATCCCTCCATACACATTTAGCTTTTCAACATCTCATGCTTGGATGATTGTAATAACTTGCTAGTGGGGGTGCTTGCCCCTCGTCATGCCCCACTCCAATCCATCTTCCATTTGGCTACCAAAGTGATTTTGTTGAAGCATAAGTACAACCATGTCATTATGCTAATGGCTCTATAATCCCTACCAAATCAAATTTAAAAATCCTCTGTCATTCAGACTTCATTTTCTAGCCCTCTCCAATTTTCTCAGAATTCCTATAATTTCCTCCTTAGTATATAGTCTTTGATTCAATGACAATGTCCTCCTTGCTATTCCAGAACTAAAACATCCCATCTCTCATCCCAGGTTATATCATCTGGCTCCCCATACCTGGAATGTTTTCCTTCCTTATCTCTACCTACTAGCTTCTCTGGTTTCCTTCAATCCCAACTAAAATCTCATCTTCAATAGGAAGACTTTCAATGCCTCTTAATTCTAGTTCCTCCCTTTTCTAAACTTTTTCCTATTCATCCCATACATTGCTTATTAGTACACATTTGCTTGCTTGTTATTTCCCCCAAGAAACTATGAGCTCTTTGAGAGCAAGGACTGTTTTTGTTTCCTTTTCTGTCCCTAGCATTTAGTAGAATACTTGACACAAAGAAGGTACTTAATAGTTGTTTATTGAGTGATTAATATATTTAACCTTTATTCTCCCCCACTCCAACTCTCCCAAATCGCTGGGGCCCTCTCAGCTGCCGGAGCTCTTAGTGGGATGCTGCAGCCCCCCACCCCAGCTTTGGCTCACTGAAATCGCACCCCAGGACCAACACTCAAGACCACGATCCAGATCCAGGCCGCTCAACGCAAGAGCCCTTGGCCTCGATGGATCGCGTCAGCCCCCCTGCCATCTGCAGGCCGAGGGCTCCGAAGCAGCCCCATGGGGGCGCTGGGGCTCTCAGACATTCCTGGTGCTACAGCCACCTCCCCGCTGCCTCCTTGCCCTGGGAGCAGTTTGGCCGGACCTGCTTTTCTCCTCCCCAGTTAGCAAAATCCACTGACCTTTCTCTTAGCCTTTTTGTCTTCTGGCCTGATAAATGTGGTAACT
>CM053594.1:190042146-190075957 GCA_028646575.1 Pseudocheirus occidentalis
TCCAGATTGCCCTCCAGAATGGTTGTATTAGTTCACAGCTCCACCAACAATGCATTAGATTACCAATTTTTCCACATCCTCTCCAGCACTTGTCATTTTCCTGTTTTGTCATCTTAGCCAATCTGACTGGTGAGATGTGGTGCCCTCACTTATTTCTTAGAACAAATGCCCAATTTCCATCAAAACTCTGTTAAAGAGGCATCTTAGAAAATAAGGCAACATTTTATTATCCCTACTCAACTGTTACTGCCCTCCTCCTCAATTTATATTATATTGATTTTGTATATATTTGATATAGAATTATGCATAGATTATTGTGACCACCAGTAGAATATAAGCATCTTAAGGACAAGGCCTGTTTTCTTTGTGTCTTTGCATTCTTAGTGTCTTACACAATTCTTGGAACATTATATATGCTTCTTTGCTGATTGTTTGATAACCACTAATAATTCAGAGATTACACTCTTAATGTACATTTCATAATCATCCTGTTAAAAGTTAATTATTGCAGTCCTTTAGGTCTATATAAGGAAAATATATATTTAAAGTGAGCAAACAGACATCAGTCTTATATACATAGGAGGAGAGAAAACAAGACAGTCCTGAAGTTCCCAAGCTCTATGGAATATATATTCTATTTTATCTATAAGAATTTGATACAAATATCTGCAAACTGGAAGTCAGGAAAACATATTTCCTTAAGTAACTAAAATAAATCTCTTTTACAGTCACATAGCATGATGATGAGTATTCTCTCAGTGTAATGGGAATGGGAATTTGAAGATCTTCCCTACCCCCTTAATAAGCCTAAGGAAATTTAAAGACTTTCCATGCTTTAAAGGAATTCTCTGCCCCCTAATATGCTGAATGTAATCACATGGAACCTGTGGTGGGAGGAGTTTGCTGAAGAGTGGAGCACAATCCACAGGAAGCTGGGAGTCAAAGCAACTATACAAGGTGGGAGTAACAGATTCATGGGAGGGAAATAGGTTCATGAGAAAATTTTGTTTTTTTGCCACCTGCTGTGACAGGGTTTTTTTGGTTTGTGGGAAGGCTAAGTCATAATGTGGCTCTCTACTAAATTGTGGTGCATTAGCTTCTATGTTGCTATGATTCATTTGGTTTCCTGGTAGTAGGATTTGATTTTCTGGTGTCTGAATAAATGTTTTATTTCTGTCTTCTTTGCGGAGAGTCTATTATATTTTGTGATTGAGCACTATGCGGGCATACTTATAATGATTGTCAGTATTGTCAATATTGCATTGGCACTACACATCGTTAAAAACTAAGAGTCACATTTCCCTTCATTTATTCAGTTTTAGGTCACATAGATGTCCATAATCAAAACCTCACCAGCTTTGTGCAGAAGAGTGGTTACATTTATTATGATCCCTTTGCATGGATAGTGACTTCTTTATTCTCTACCCAAAATTCTATTGAAGCTATTACATTTTATATTTTGAATAAATTTCAATTAAGTTTAAGTCCAAGCTAAGGACTTCCTAACATTTCAATAAATTTATGGTTCTAGATATTTACTAATATCATGTCAATGGGGAATGTAGATAACCAAGGAATTTTCCTAAAAAAAAATTAACATAAAGATAGAGGTTGGAATATTGGGTACATACTATTTCTGAAGGTTACACAAGAGAATATTTTTAAATCATTAAAAGATACTGAAAATTACCTATTTGGTAGGAAAGTAAAATATCATTATAGTAATATAACAAGTAAAGAATCTCTCAGTGCCTCAACAGGGTGCTTTGTATCATGATGACACATCATATTCAACATATCAACATGGTACCCAAATTAACAACAACAACAAAAAAGACTACTCTGTAATGCAACTATTTCTCAGTACTCTTCTTTGGCAATGAATTTAATAATCAGAAGTAAATTTACTTTAGAAAACTAATACCAGATACTATCATGAGACACTTTAAGAAAACTTCAGGACTGGAAAATAAACAACATTTAATGGAATCAGTGCTCATTTTTATGTTTATGTTGCTTAATGAGTGCTTAATTCTGTTGAATATAAAGCAACCTAATTTCATAAGAAGTGGCTAACTAAGGAGGAAATTTCAAATCCCAAGGATAGAAGGTTTTCCAGATGGCAACTTAGCTCAGGGTTCAGTGTCTGCTCTAAGGAATCATTGTGCTATTTTTGTTGCAGAATGACTCATTTTCTGCTTTGACCTTGGTTGTTCAGGCATTCAGTCAATTGGAAATTTAATTATTATTTTGTAGAACTGTACAATTTTAGAGCTAGAAAGAATTGCATGATACGAATCAAATAATCCCAGAATTTGAGAATCTCTGAAAGAAATTCCCCTATAGCATATCCAACAATTTATTGTCCAGTCTTTGTTGTTTGTGGGTGTACTGGAGAAAAAGTCAGATTTTGAATGAGAGCACCTGAGTAAATGGATCAGTGCTGCTATATATTAGATGTCTCCTTCAGGCAAGTTATTTAACTTCCTAGACCTCCTTAGATTTCTCATCAGCAAAATAAGGGAGAGGGGTCGAATAAATATCACCTGAGATAAATCAATAATGAAATACTAGGTAATTAATACATAAAAGAAGACATTTTGAATTGCAGTGGAAATTAATGCAACTAGAAGGTATATGTAAAAATAAATAAATAAATAAGTAAATAAAACACATTATAGTTGTCCCCCTGGACCCTTGATCATGGTCAGTCAGGCCATATCATAGAAACTTGGTGTGGGTAGGTTTCTGGACATTCATGATGAAAACATCATGTTCTCTTCCCCTCTTCCCAAACACACTTCACACCATGCAAAGATTTCTTCTGCTTTGTCTTTGCAATGACTCTGGATTTCATATCATGTGGTAAAGGTAAGTAGCTGCTGAGCAAAAGTCCCACAGATATGCTATAGAGGAAGGGGATCTCTTTTTGTAAAGCTTCCTTTTCCTTATAGCTTTGGAGTATGAGATGGACTTTCTGAACTTTCTCCGAAGTGACAACAAGCCATGGAGGCAGAGAAAATCTTGTTCCTGGGATTGGACTACCTATTTTGGTAGATGACTTTGTGAGATCTCTGAAAGAAGCATCTTTCTGAGGCACTTGAATAATCAGGTGGCAACTACCAGAACAGTTGTGATACCATCAGCATCAGCAGTAGACAGGCTGAAAGGGAATGAGACTAACATGGTACTGATCAGACTAAAAATAGAGCAGGTAAAAACATAAAGTGACTAATTATCCCTTACAAAGAAAGCATTACCAGATATTCTGAGACTTGAATATTAGTTTCTCAACTCATTTTATTCGCCATACTCAATTTCCACATTCTTTCTTAATTATTCTATAATTCTTCCTTACTTGTGTGTCTTTGCTTACTTTTGCTCCTAGCACAAGGGAATAAGCCTTAGATAAGAGTCAAATTTATAATTAGCTCCATGAAAAAACAAGTTTAGAAGATTAGCAACACTGAGTTAGCAACACTGAGAATGAGATAGTTTAGGGGGAGGGGGTAACCACTTCGCTTTTTTGAGAGGTCAATCTCCCTGAGCTGAATTTGAGCAAAACAGACATGTGTGTATGTATGTGTGTGTATGTGTGTATGCATGTATGTGTGTATATGTGGGGTGTATGTGTATGTGTGTGTGTGTGTGTGTGTGTGTAAAGGACAAAGTCATAAGTTGCTATCCCCCTAGCCTTAGTCATGTTGCATTTGGCATGAGCAATAGTTTGTGAAATGATACAGATGGTAAAGATGGAACACTAACTTACTAGAACAGAAAGAAGGCTAGTTTATTTGTAACATTTGACTTTTTGAGCAGAGTTATATGAAATAAAGCTGTAAATGGTAAGACAGAACCAGATTGTGTAGAGAATTGCTTTCTATCCTTGACTCAAGAGTTTATATTTTATTTTTGATGGTATAAGAAGACACTGGAAATTTTGGATCAAATGAATTCTATGGACAGAACTATCATTTAGAAATTTGTATTGCCAATTGTGTGGAGAAAGCATTAAAGAGCCTGGAAGAAAGAAAAGCAAATAAGAGGCCATTTCAATTATGCAGGAAAGTAAAATTGTTCATAGTGGATTAAAAAGTTGACCTAAATTAATATTTCCACCTTGAATGTATATTGGCTATATGACCCTGGGAAAGTCAATTGTCCCCTCAGTGATCTAAGGACCTTTTTAAGACTATAAGTTGTAGAGAAGATGCCATAAAATATTGGTAGAATGAGTTTCTTTACCTGGAATTCCATATGTCAATAAAATCATAAGTCCAGTCCTTGTCCTAATCCCTAAAATAGTCAAGACAAGAAATAATTTGAGCATAATTTAGGGTGGTGGATATACAAATAAAGTGAAGGGGATAATTTTGAGAGATACGAAAATAAAGTAAAAAAATGCTGGCAACAAATTGGACATAGTAATTAGGGGATATGGAAGAGTCAAGGATTAAAATCTCTTAAATGTGCTTCAGAAAGATGTAATATTTAACTATTGTTAATAGGGGAAATCATTGAATAACAAATTTAATGGGACTATGGATATAAAGTCCTTGGTGCAATGTAATTTCCCTTTTGATTATCTGGTAGGTATAGACAAATAATTTTAATTACTGGATAGTAGCACTGGACCCTTCAGCCAACAAAAAATATCTTCATTAGAGAACTGTACCTAATTTCGTTTTATACTGCAAGTGACTTTTTCTGGCAAAATAATGGCATTTGGGAGGAGCATATGTTCTGGGCTTCTGTGTGTAGCTAATATTTTGTTACCATTCCCCTGGTGCACTTTTTCACTCTAAATCAAACATCCAAGCTCATTCCATGTAAGATACAAGTAGTCATTGAGAAGTAAGGATTGTCTAGGGTTACTAACTTGTTTTAGGTGCAAATTAATGACCTGGAAACAAAGAGTATTGTTTTGGATTTTGTTTTTTTTTTATTTTTTGTTTGTTTTTTTGCTGTGTTATTTTTAGATTTTCCAGTTAAGGTTCTATTTTTCTAGATTGTACTTTGGGTATCCCTTTTAGGATACAGAAGATTTTTAAATTAAGGAATATATCTTTTAAGATGACTCTAATACATTATTATAATAGTACAAAGCATTTGTCTTCCTAGAAGTTAATACATGTGTGCATGTGCACACACAGACACATATACAAATACAAACAATTGCAAACTTTCCCAAATACTTTCCCAGATACTTATGCCTACATTCTGACTTTTTTATGGGTCCATAACTCTGGTGCTATTTTCATTACTGAATATTCAGGCAGACAAAATGAGTGTGTTTTTTAGTATATTTGCCCATACTTTGCTAATTGTAGGGGTGTGGATTCTATGATAATAGTCAGTCATTTCTATTTTATTTTAACTGCCACTGATTTAAGTCTATTATTATGACAAAATACTCACTCAACATAAAATACATTATATAAATAAAACATGTTGAATTCCACAAATAGTGCTGCAGCTTTAAATTCTGCTGAGTTTCACTCCAAGTTTTCTGCCACACAGTTTTGAAACATATTATTCTAATATGTTTTTTATATTCTAATATTTGAAACACCATGTTCAAATGCATAAAATATTTAATTTGGCTAAGTTTCCCAGAAATAAAAATTATCAAACTAAAATAGCAATGGGAGTTCTATATTCCTACTGGCAAAATAAGATTTTTTTAAAAAATGGTACTCTTAGGAAGGATTTCCTTTTCTTTTTGCTTTTTGCAGGGGGGAAGGAAGGCAACTGGGGTAAGTGATTGGTCCGAGGTGACGTGGCTAGTAAGTATTAAATGTCTGAGGCCTTAAATGTCTGAGGCTGGATTTGCACTCAGGTACTCCTGACTCCAGAGCTAGTCCTTTATTTATTGCACCAACTAAATGCCCCAGAAGGACTTTCTTAAAACAGAAAAACAATTCAGTGGATTAATCATTAGTCAGTCTTTCCATTCAAGAGAAATAAGTACTTAAAACATATTTCTTTTCTTTTAGATTATTTGTAATAAATAATCAACACTGATAAAAATACTATATTGTCATCTTTTGTGACTGTAAATTTCTCCTTCAAAATTCAAGGATAATTTCTGTGACCTTAAGCACACTTTTATTCAATATTTTCAAATGCTAGTTATTATGTAAAAATTACTTAGCCTTTTCCTGGGGGAAAAATGTTAGGCCCTTAAATGTTAAAACTTAACTAACAGAAACATTATGAGCTTAAGCAAAATCTTCTCTTCCTTCACTTTGATGTTGTTGTTCTTGAGAATAAGCCAATAAAATCTAAAAGAGTTTTAGAAAGAAATTTTTTAAAGTTATTTGGGGAGAAAGAGAGACAGACAGTGACAGAGACAGAAAAAGAGACAGAGAGAGAGAGACAGAAAGAGAGAGAGAGAGAGAGACAGAGACAGAGAGAGAGACAGACAGAGACAGAGATAGAGACAGAGAGAGACAGAGACAGAGACAGAGAGACAGAGAAAGAGAGAGAATCAGCCTGAAAGAAGGCATGGCTAACTCCCTAAATATCTGGGAGGTAACATTATATAGTTTCAGAAAAGGAAATTTGTCTAATTGCTCTCAATGTAGAGAGTAGTCTCCAAAAGAAGTGCAGTTTGCAGTTTGAGATATATATCAGCAGGTAAGTCAATCTATTCTGGACATATTGAGATGACTTTGGGACATGTAATTTGAAATATATTGTAGACAATCACGATTGAAGCTCAGGGAGAGATTGGGCTTTGAGATGTGGATTTAAGGGTCATTCACATAAATGTGATGAGTTAAACCCATGGAATTTGATGAGGAAGCAAGAAGTATCTAGAAAAAGAAAAGAAAGTGACCTAGGACAGAAGGTGTTAAAACTCAGAGTTAAGAGTTAAGGTCTTGATGATGAACTAGCAAAGGACGTTCCTACATATATACATACATACATACATATATACACACATACACACATACACACATACACACATGCATATATATGTACACATATTTGTGAAGATAACTTCCCTAACTCCACATTTAAACTGGCTATATATCTTCCAGAGATATGCTATGGTCTAGTATTTAGGATGTTTGATTTGGAATGATGATAATAGGAGTTCAAATCTTGCCCCTGACACTTATTAACCATGTGACTGTAAGTTGTAGTCTCTGAGGTTCAGTGTCTTTATTTATGATATTGGAATAATAGCATCTACTGCAGACTTATCCAAGAAGATCAATTGAGATCATGTACAGAAAGGACTTTGCATACAGTATTGCTGACTGTCCTGTGCCTTTGGTGATGTGGAAATGTCCGGCAGTATCATTAAAATAAAGATAATAGTATTCTAAAATTCTATCTCTACTTGACTTCTGTCTTATTTATTTTGTGGTTAGATTTATATACTGATGAAATGAGGGAGGTTGAGGTCTCCCATTTTTGTTATCTATTTCTTCCTGTAACTCCCTTAACTTCTCCTCTAGAATCTGGATGCCATACCACTTGGTGCATATATGGCTAATAGTGGTATTATGTTGTTGTCTATGGCACCTTTTAGTAGGATGTAATTTCTGTTTTTATCTCTTTTAAGCAGGTCTATTTTTGCTTTTGCTTTGTCTGAGATCAGATATCCTTGCTTTTTTGTTTCAGGTGAAATATAAAATATTCTGCTCCTGTCTTTTACCTTTACTCCATGCATATCCCTCTGCTTCAAATGTGTTTCTTCTAAACAACATGTTGTAGGACTATGGTTTTTAATCCATTCTGCTATCCATTTCCGTTTCATAAGAGAGTTCTTCCCATTCAAATTCACAGTTATAATTACTATCTGTGTTTTTTACTCCATCTGGTTTTTCTCACATTTATGCTTTTCTCTCTCCTTTCTCCCTTTCCCTCCTCACTAGAGTGCTGCTTTGGGTACTTGCCGCCTTCATTCTGTCCTTCCTTCTTTTAGCCCTCTCCCTCATCTTTCCCTTTACCCTTACTATTTCTTCCCTTGTTTCAATCTACATCTTCCCTTTTCTTTCCACTTTCCTCTCCTACTTCCTATAGGGTAAATTAGGTTTCTGTAGTTAACTGATTGCATTATTCCCTCTTTGAACTGAATCTGAGGAGAGTGAGGTTCAAATAACAATCATCTCCCTCCCCTCTCTCCCTCTACAGTAATAGATTTTTGTGCCTTTTCATGTAATTGTAATTTATAATTTGTCCTTGTCTGCCTCCTCCTTTCCTCTTATTCTGGTACAATCCCTTTTCACCACTTAATTAGTTTTTTTTTATTGTCACATCAAAGTCAACTTATACCCATGGTCTCTGTCCATGCCCTTTTTAACTGGCAAAATAACAATCCAGTTTTCAAAAGTTAAAAAATATAATTTTCCCTTCTAGGGATATAAACAGTTTGTCCTTATTAATAATATGCTGTTTTTTTTCTTTTCTGTTTACCTTTTTAAGCCTTCCTTGTCTTTTATTTTAACATCAAATTTTCTGTTGTGCTCTGGTCTGTTCATCAGGTTTGGAAGCCCCCTATTTCATTCCATATCCGTGTCCTTCCCTATATTTGACTGGGTAGTTGATCCTTGGTTGTAATCCAAGATGACAGCAATTTTAATACTTTTATTCACTGCCTTGTTTATAAGGCTTCTGAGATTATATAATTAATGTGTTTGGTAAATTTTAAAGTACTATATAAATATCAGTTGTTGTAGGGTGATTTCATTCAAAATGTGAAACAAGGAATTGTAGTTAATAAACTAATACACTTGGAGACATAAAAATATGGATTCACGTCCTTCCTCTGACATATAGTACCTATGTGGCTCTAGACAAATCATTAACCCTCAGCAAAATCAATTTAACTTCTGGGGCTATAAATTAAACATGAGTTATTAAGTCAAAATCATTGGAAATTGTAGCTAACACTCAACTGATTAAATAAATCTATCTCCTTATCTTCCCCCCAAAAATATTTACTGTGTTCTAAGATACTGAATTTTGCTGAATGAGTAAATTTTGGAAAATAGGAATTATACCTGAATGTTATTTGCCCAAGATAACTAGTGGAATACTATTAGTATCAGTAGGTTAAAATGTTTACTTCAGTTATGCCTTTCTCTAACTGTGTCTCTGCCCTGAAAAACAAGAATCACATTTTATAATTATGAGAATTTACCATGTTGAGTATAACCCTGTTGGAATTGGGTACTCTATTAGGATGGTCATGTAGATTCAGGTACCTCCACAGGATCTCTCTAGCTGCTGATGTCATAACATGTGTGAAAACTTAGAGAATTGTCTATAGAAAATTCTGAGAGAGATGGAGGAAGAAGAAAGCACAGTTTGAATGTTAAGCATGTATCTGCTCTTTTGGAAAGATTTTAGGAAGTGCTGATGCCCAGGCTTGTTTCCTCTCAGCTCTTCTATTTGGAAAGACTGTAATAAGCACTACTTGATTACTTCTGGAGGATGACTGGTGCCAAGGGCAAGGCTGATGGTGTAATGAAGCACTTCAATCAATCTGCTTCAATGATACTGCCTCCTCAGAGAAAATATCCTATTCCCCATGACTCTAAGCATTCAAGAAAGCTTCTACACTAATACAATCACTCTATCTCAGTAATATTGCTTGAGTATTCACTATCTAAAGGAAACTATTTTCAGTGGAAAGTAACATGATTGGTATTTTGCAGAATGATGTATTGGATAGTGTGTTGAACATACACTAAGAAAAAACCCCCCAAAACCCTGAGTTTCAAAACCATCTCCAACATTACAAGATATGTGATTATTGCCAAGTCTCTCAAACTCTGTTTCTTAGTTTCTTCACCTGTGAAATGGGCTAATAATACCTAGAGCACCTACCTTGTTGGGTTGTTATGAAGCTCAAATGAGATAAATTTTATTAAACATTCTTTTCAAAACTCAAAGCAAGAAAGAAAACTCTTTTCCAGTAAGAAATTTTCCTATTAGTTTTTATTCAATAATGGCCTATACAGTGACATTCATTATGTTGTTTCAAAAGAGTGACTCACTTTCTTATAGCTCATTCTTATTCCTCAGGAAAACTTAAAGCAAGATCAATTAACTGATTTATAAGTGGCCTCGATATGGAACTCTCTCCATCACTACAAGGCTCTTGTCTGATACTATATACCAAGAGATGAGATAACCTTTATAGAAGTTTGGTAATGACTCTTACTCAAGTCATGTGCTGGATGTTAATGGAGAGTTTATCCAAATATACTCTGAATAATGTATTTTCCGAGCATCTGGGAGCCCAAGAGAAAACACAGTCTATTTTCACAGGTAGCATAGACACAGATTAGAGTCCAAGCAGTCTGCAAAACATATTGTGCTAAATGTTCTTCATGACCTGCAAACTTTCGCCATACGTGGACCCCAAATTACATCAAGTACTTTAATGATAGAAAAATTGGTGAAGAGTTGGAATAGGACACACATGTCACATGCATTGTGGGGCTCTTTGCCAATTAATCTAATGAGTGCCAGTAATTTATTGCCGTCTATGCTGATTTCTCCCTCAAGTACAATTGTACAGGGATCAATTTTGGGGAAGTATATGTCAGGCACTAACCCGATGTCAGTATATGGTACAAAGTGAGCATGTCACCTGTCACCAAGCAGCTTCCTACTCTGATCCTGTTCCAGAGGGGAACGGAGGTAATTCAGGGACATCAGACAACAGGCAAGAAAGGTTGAGCTGTTTCTTGGACATTCTCTGAGGAAAACATGACCCAAGAGTTCTGCCTGAATGTGTTGCACCAATGTGCCAGGAAGCAGACCAAGTCCCTAGATGTGATACCAGAGGAGTAACCAAAGTTTTTGTCTGCACACACACAGCCAGATGAGGAAAGCAAGAAGAATAAATAGGAGCTCTTTTCTACTAGAGATTCCTTTTAAATAACATTTTCCTGCTTGTTTTTTTTCAGACACTAAGATTACTATGACTGAGAGACTTCATAAAGGTGACTTTTAGGGTTTTTACTTGTTCCTTATTTGAAATAGAACTGCAGGCAGAACTAAGTCTATTAGGGGAGGAGTGAACAATAGGATACAAACAATGTCCTTTGTGATGAAATATCTCCCCCCTTATTTGGTCAAATATCTCATCAAAGGAGACGAAAAATCAATTCTTTATCTCAGAGGGAGGAAATTTCCTTCTGATACTGAGCATTTTGATATTGCTTAAATTCCAGGACAAACAGATATTGGGCTAATCTAGAAGTTGCATATCTTTATGATTTTGTGGTTTCAATGCACCTACCAGAGGGCAAAGAGAGAACCTTTCATACCAAATTAGCTTCATGTCAGAGGCACTAGATCTTCAAGGCAACTAGATCTTCAAGACCATTGTTCTTACTTCCATTATATCTTTCTGCCCATTCCTATTGCTATTTAATATTTTGTAAGTAGTTTAAGTTTAATTTCAGTTGGGGTGCTAAATAAAATCCATTTGCAACAGGTCTCCTACTCTAGGGGAGCGTGAAAAGATGACTACAAATTGTTTTTAGAGGGGTAGTTCATTAAGTTCAACATTACTTTCCTTTGAGCCAAGATGATCCAAGAGCATATAGTGTTCCTTTGTGCATTGGGGACTGTAGGAGAAATTACCAGAGCAATGTGAAGGTTCTGTTGACACTTTTTATTGATAGCTTTAGTTTTTCAATGACTCCCATTTCTTTTTTCCCAAAAATCAGTCTGTGCCTCCCACACCCAAAATTGAAAAAGTAGAAAGGATAAGGTTAAATATAATTATTTTTAATTAATAAGAATAAAAGTTATTATCAAGGAATTTCAGAATTGTACGATAAGAAGAACAGATGGCCTTGTCAATAATAAGAAACATGGGATGACAAGTGTACAGCTGGAGTACTTCTTTGCTATGTCAGAAGAAATAAGGGTGGTCTCCAAAATATTGGTGGAACCCTCTCTGGTAAACTTAGGAAAGGACATGGACAAAAGCCACATGGAATGTGTAGTTATTCCAGTTATCAAATAAACTGCAAAATCCATGAGATTTGAGATCCAATTGAAACTTGGGTGGGGGGTTGTGCTATGTCATTACTGTTCCTTTAGCAGCAATACTATAAATTCCCTAAATGTGAATATAAGGATAATATGAATTTATTTAAATATAGAAAAACAAAATTAAGGGAAACCCACTGAGTCTCCTCTATTATACATACTTAAAAGGGAAATCTTGAATAAAGGTCATGCTATGCTATTAAATAATGATTCCATACTTCTTTTTTCAATATTGAAGTACTCAAAGTTTATTCATGTAAAATGCATATTAAAACCATAAATTAGCAATTCATATATGAACCCTTGTGGTAGTTCCACTTGAAAAGGCTGACACCTTTTTTCCATCATTGATTTTAGAGAGTTTAATAATACTTTGAAGTTATTTATAATTACTTGATGTAGTCATTACATTTTGACATGGAACAGAAATATTCAAATGTCTCCTACTGAATGGATAAAATGGCAGGGGAGAAGACAATGTTCTTTTACATTGATAAGAAACAAATCAAGGTCACTTAATTCTGTTACAATAAGAAATAATTTGTTAAAGATATTCCTTGAATGTACTATTTGATCATAATCCAATTATATTTTATGAATGAGGCAGAAAACCTTTCTATTGATAGTGCTGAGAAAAATAATTTCAAATGCCATATTCAAATCATTACAATGTAAAGCCCAATTAGTTTAATTGTAATCACATTATGATAAAATGGCAATAAAAAGAGATTTGACTGACTTTCTTTCATAAGGCTTTTGATGCCTCTAATTCTTATACAATATATTTCTATATACACATATGTATGTACATATCCCCAAACATATTCCACCTACAGATGTTTACATAGATATGTGTTCACGAATGTTTATATGTAAATATCTATACATCCATACATTATTGAGAGAATAATGAAAGTAATGTTCATTGCATAATGTAATGAAAAGTAAGAAGTATAACCATGTTTGTTTGTTTTTTGTTATATTTATTCTATGCATATTCTTTTGCGAGGTAGCATTGCATGGTGAAGGGGCGACATGGGTTTGAATCCTCTTCTAATATGTTCTGGTTCTTTGACCCTTGGCAGTTCATTAAATCTTTAAATCCTCACATCTAAACACCTCTCACAGACCAAGAGTTTCAGACAAAGTTTACAGATTGTTATTACAAGTTGCCTTACCAGAGAATTCTCTATACTAATGAAATAATAGATCATGTCCATCCAGATATTTCCCTGCAGCCCCAGCCAACCCATCCAGAATGACATTTGTGATACCTTAGGAGGAGGGGAGCAATGGGTTTAGAAAGAATCTTTTTTATTTCCTTAAGGCAAGCTGAGAACAAATATTAAGGAAAGAAGTGGAAAGGAAAAAATAAAATTAAAAAAGGAATGGAGTCTTTAAACCTGAAGGGGTCACCAGGGAGATAAACCTAGGATTTTGAGGTGAGCAAGGAGGAGTAGAGACCCAGCATCACTGCAGGTTCTACTCTCAGTAGCAAAGGGGCTATAATCAGGTGTATATTTGTCAATGGTTCACATTGTTCTTCTTTATCAATATGCTGCATAAAACAAAGAATTTGATTTATTCCATGGACAAAATCTTAGTTTTGGGGGTGGCTAAGTGGTGCAGTGAATAGAGCGCTGGCCATGGAGTCAGAAGGACATGAGTTCAAATCTGGCCACAGACACTCAACACAAAAAACTAGCCATATGACCTTGTGCAAGTCACTTAACCCTAATTGTCCTCCCTTCCCCTCTCCAAAAAGCAAAAAGAAAAATCTCAGTTTTCATTACTATGATTAGCAAAGAAAATTTGATTAATTATACACTCATGCCTAAAAATGACCAGCAAGAACTTAAATTCTTTATCATTTGGAGTTTGCAATATGAAGCCTACAACATGAACTTAGACAACATGTCAAGTGACTAACCAGGCTAATCAGTCATGCAAAAATAAAGCAAATATGGTGAATAAATTATTTCCAAAGCAATTAAATAATTGCTCAGTGAAATGAAAATGTGAAGAAATAAAGCAAAGCAATATGAAAACTAGCTCTTGGTTTCAAGCACCTTCCAAAGATTTCATGCAATGTACCCAAACCAACAGCCTAAGATGAAAGACGAACTGTTAGATAAGCTGCACTTGAAAAAAAATTACTGGACTAACGAAGAGCTCACTGTGGATACTGAGTAATTAAAAGTCTAATGGCAATTGCATAGTGTTATTTATTATTTACTATTCGTGGTATCATAAATTCAGAGCTTCAAAGGACCCTAATGGTACTCTAGTTCCACATTTCATTTTAATGGTAAGAAAAGTGAGGCTTAAGGTGATAAAATTTAATATGATCCTGTTGATAGAAAGTAGATATGGAATTATCTACTAGTAGATATAGAAAGTAGATATAGACATAGAATTTAAAGGGTTCCTTTGTTGACATTTTCCATGCTCCTATAGCTGTTGGAATTTTTTTTTCCCCAAAAGCAGAGTACTTTCTTGGGTTGAAGGCTTCAAGTTGAACTTTGGAATTACTGGTTCTGCCCATCTTCCAGTGATGGAGGAATAAAGAAGCAAAGATACACAATAGAGATAGAGAGAAAGAAATGTAGATTGTCTAAAACAGTCAGTAAAAACTTATTTTATGTAAGGCACTGTACTTAGGATGCAAATATAAGCAAGCAAGACAGTTCCTGTTCTCTAGGAGCAAATTTTAATGGAGAATTCTACACATAAATTGAACCTGAATAAAGGAATGTTGATGGAGGGAAAATCAAGACACAAACTCAGAATATGATGAAGTCAAAACAGCTACAATCAAAGCCTCAAAGGGAAAAAAATATGAAATGGGTCCCAAATCACCAAGAATTCCCAGAAAAATAAAAAATAAGATTTCAAAAAATAAGTGATAGAGGAAAACTTAGGTAAAGTAAGGAAATTAAATCAAAGAAAGAAAATTAAGAAAAGTCAATTAACAGCTTGGTAAAAGAGCATAAAAACAACTGAAGAAAATAATGCCTTAAAAACAGAATTGTTAAAATAGAAAAAGAGGTGAAAGGGAACACCAAAGAAAATAATTCTTAAAAAACAGAATTGAGCAATAGCACTTAATAACTCCATGAGACATCAGGAACAATAAAAACAAAGTGAGAAGAATGAAAATGGAAGAAAATATGAAATAAATAGAGAAAAATAACTAACCTGGAAAATAGTTTGAGAGATAATTTAAGAATAGTTAGTTTATCTGGAAGTCATGATTAATAACAGTGCCTAAACATTATATTTCAAGAAATTATCAAGGAAAGCTTTACTGATACATTAGATACAGAAGGTTTAAATACAGAATGTGGAAACTGAATAAATGTTCCAATTATCACCTGAAAGAGATAGCAAAATCAAAATTCCCAGGAATATTATAGCCAAATTCCAGAGCACTGAGATCAAAGAGAAAATATTTCAAATAAAGAAACAATCCAAATATCATGAAGTAATGTTAGTGAGGATCATAAAAGATTTAGCTGCTATCCCATTAAAACTGTTGAGGACTTACAAAACTATATTAAAGGGGGCAAAAGAGCTGGAATTACAACAAAGAACAATGCATACTGTGAAACTGAGTGTAATGCTTTAAGGGACATAAAATTATATTTAATGCAATAAAGGACTTTTAAGCATTAATGATGAAAATCAGAGCTGAATAGGAAATTTTATTTTATTTTTCAAATACAAGAATCAAGAAAAACATAAAAAAGGTAAACATGAAAGTATAATGATAAAGGACTAAATATAATTAAATGACTGAATAAGGGAAGATGATTGGTTATTATCTTTCATAGTCAAAGAGCACCAAAATTACATGTTAATATTGGAGTCAAGGTATAGTGTCCAACTGTGACCAATCAGACCAACATGACCTCAGAAGGCTGTGCCCAGGTTGTGCAAAAATAGTCCACATCAATACTTGGAGAAGAGATGTCTCTATAGTTGAACATCTCAGATCTCTTTTGAATTACTATAATTCTAATTTGCTAATAGAGCACAGAACCTTCTTTGATGTGGGAGTGCCATACTAGATGGTCATGTGCGAGTGTCTCCCATATCTCACAAACAATTCCAGTTTTTCAGTGAGACCTTGAGAATGTACTTTTATTGCTTCTTCTGACCTCTGTATGGTTACTTTCCTTGTGTGAGTTCTCTGTAAAATAGTTGTTTAATTAAACATATGTTTGGCATTCAAGCAATGTGGCCGGTCCATTGGAGTTGTGATCTCCACAGTGAAGTTTGAATGGTTGGCTGTTCAGCTCAGGAAAGGAATTCAGTGTCTGGTTCATTATTTTTTTTCTTGGGAATTTTCAGAATCTTCCTAAGAAAATTCAAATGAACACTATTTGGTTTCTTTTCATGGCACTGTTATACTTTCCAGGTTTCACAAGCATAAAACAATGTGATTAGGCTAATAGTTATATAGACCTTTAGGTTTGTTTGTTTGTTTTTGCATCCTAATATCTCTTCTCTCTGACACTTTCTGATGACTCCTCAAAACCCTAAGCTAGTTCTGGCAATGCATTCACCAACCTCATCATCTATGTGTACATCTCTGGAAAGTATACAGTTTACTTGACTGTAACTGTATACTTACTTGACCCTTATCCATAGCATTAAATTTTTTTTAAATTTTCCATGAGGGTTTCATTTATGAATGGTGCTGCCTGGTGAGGGGAAAATTGTTTTCTTGGTTTTTTCAGGTAAAAACTATAACAAATAGTGGAGAATTGATCCATACTCTGTTGTATCTCAGCTTTGGGTGCATAATCATCTGCAAACAAAAAAAACTGTACACCATCTCTCCCTCCATTTTAGCCTTTGCTTGTAGATTTTTAAAGTTAAATAGCTTACCATATGTGGAGTAGCTGACCCTTCATGCCATTTTTGTTCTTGTTGAAGGCATCTGGCAATATTGCTGATGAAATTAGACTTGAAAGCAGGGGAGTAAGTACACAGACCTATTTCACTCCATTGATTACAGAGAAAGTGTGAGAACAGTGTCCTTTATCCAGAACCCATGCAAGAATACTGTCATAGAACTAGTATACAATATTGATGAATTTCTTCACAGATCAAGATTTTTATATGATCTTACTCAAACTCTCATGACTCATAATGTGAAAGACTTTGATTGGATTGATGAATCATATATTAAATCCCTTGTTCTATTCCTGGCATGCCAGTCATTCTTTTGGCCCTTTCTGAGTTTTGAGTAGATGACCATTTTCCATGTGAAAAATCAACCTATTAAGGAGGACTGTAGCAAGAATCCTGCCTGTAATGATTAAGAGACCCCCCCATAACTGTTATAGAATAGCTTATACTTTATAGAAATAGACAATGGAGTCATCTTTGAATTCTTGAAAAATAACCTCATCCTGCCATATAACCTGGAAAATTTCAGTCAGCTTTTGTATTAGCTGTGGACCCCTTGCCTTGTAAATCTCAGCTGAAATAGAATCAGCAGTAGGTTCTTTGCCAGAGGAGAGGAGCCAAGTGGCATTTAAATCTTTTCCTCATTTGAGAGATTTATAGAGAGGAATTGGCTTTAACCTGAGGTATATGGTCAATGGCTTCAACATTGATTGATGATGCTCTGTTGAGAATGTTATGGAAGTTCTCAGTCCTTCTCTGAGGATCATGTCCTTATTACTAACTAATGTAACTCTATCAGCACTAAGCAGTTGAAATGCATCATAGGTGTTTGTCCAATAAATAGTTTTCATGGCATAATAAAGTGCTTTAGACTGTTACTATCATTATAAAACTCAATTTTATCTGCCTTCTTACTGAATCAAAAATCTTACATCTCTCTAAGCTTTCCTTGCACATTATTTTTGAGGGAGTTAAATGTTGCCTTCTTAGAGGCAGAGAAACTATGCTACTGTTAAACCCCCCTAGAGTTCTTGTGTTTTGTTTAGGAGCTTCTAATTTTCCCCATAATTTTGTCAAACCATTCTTGATGTGTGGAAGTGTTCTGGTTGAAGTGAGTAATTGTGATGCTGTGCACCAAATCTCTGAAAGATGCTCACTCCTTTTCTCATGCACTATTGCTAGCTATGTGTTGGCAACAAATTGTTCATGTAAGGAGAAGCATCATAATCTGTTCACCTTACATTTTCTGGTAGTCATCTTGCCTTGGAGCTGCCATGGTTTTTGAATGTGAATATTTAGCTTGGAGAGGATAAGTCTATGATCAGTCCAGCACTCTGAGTCACACCTCACCTTCATTCCTCTCACATCCCATCTGTCTTTTTTATTTATAATTACATTATAATTATAATATAATAATATTATATTATTTTATAATTATAATTACAATAATGCCAATGTTTGCTGCGAGGGTGTATCCATGAAGTTTTATTGCATTTTGATAAGTGGAAGATAGAGTTTGTGATGAGAAGACCATGAGATTCATAAGTCATTAGTAGTAAGTGACCATGAAAGTTGCTATATCTGACTAGTCCTCCCAAGGATTTGCTGCTATGTCTGATACTCTGTGCCTACTCTGGCTTTAAAGTCACCCAGAATTAAATATTTGTCCTCTTTCAGCTCATTGATGATGAGAATATTCAGGTATTAATATTTTTTTCTTTGACCTCATCAGGCTTTATCATCTCAGGAATATATGAACTGATGATAGAAATATGGCACTTTCCTGCAATTAGAAATTTTACTGTCATGAGCCTTTGTCACATGTAATTTGGGAGTCTTACATGCTTGTTGACTGCATTCATTTTTATTGCAAAACTTTCACCAGCTTTATTGTGGTTCTCATTACTACAGTCACTCAAAAATGTGTATACAGTGGCAGCTGCAATAATATGGCATTCATTTGCCAGACTTGCCTCACTTGGTACTATTTTCATATGATAATTGCTAAGTTCTCTTGCAATAAGATCTGTACATCTTTCAGGTCTACTGGATTTCTTGTTGTCCATAAGCATGCACACATTCCATGCAAAAATGGCAAGTAAAATCACGTTTGAATTTTTGTTTGTATATTCTTCTGTGTTTTCCCATAGGGAAGGATTCCCACCTGCAAGAATAAGCAGAACAGGGTTAAGTTAGGTGAAGTAGACAGTTTTTAGGGCACCTTGTCTAAGCTATTCCTCATCCCAGGATGTGAGCATTGGTTTCCATGAAAAAGGCTGCTCAGATACACAGGGGGCTGCCGAATCCTACTGTTGTCTCAGACTGAAGAGAAGATAGCCCTACAGCCTGGGCTGTGAATAGGCAGTATTTTTGACTGTAGCTCCTAGTGTGTCTGCACTTGATGCTTTGTCTCTCTCCCATTACCACAGGACTTTGAAATAGGTAAACAAGGTAAAATTGTATGGGTGATGTCTTTTGACTCACAAATTGGATTTAAATGAGATAGAATTGGGTGACATCATTGCCTCACTTTCTATTGCAGAGTCATTGGTGTCCAGTGTCATGACAAAAGTCAAGTTGATTGGCAATAGCTTAGTATGCCTTCTAAGAAATTTGTCATAATTAGGGTCATTAGAATTATTGTATATAAAAAGATAGTATGGAAATGAGTTATGTTTGGATGATGTAAAAGTGCATGAGTGAGAACAATGGAAGATCTGTGAGGAGGGGAAAGGGAGAAGAATGAAGAAAATTATCACACATGAAAGGAACACACAAGGAATAACTTGCAAAGAAACCAAAAAATGATTAGGCAGACTGGCCAATGTCAGAAGCTCACTCGCATCTAAACTAGTTCAAAAAGGGAAATGTATGCACATATGCATAGTCAACTGGTAAGAAAAATCTATCTTATCCAACAGCAAAAGAGGAGGAGAAGGGAATAACAAAAAAGAAGATGATAAAGGAAGGGAAAATAAGAAGGCAGTGGTATTAAGTTAAAAAAAAAGATTTTAGAGGAGGGAGAGTAGAAAAAGAGAGAAAGAAGATAAACGGAAGAAATTCAGATAGAAGGGAATGTGCAGGTATCAATATTAATTTGAATGGGATAAAATCTCCCATAAAAAAAGAAACAGATACCACAATGGATTAAAAATCAGAATCCATCAACCTATTGTTTACAAGAAACACACTTGAAACAGAAATATACACAAAGTTAAAGTAAGGGGATGGAGCAGAATCTATTATCCTTCTGCTTAAGTATAAAAGTCAGGAGTAGCAATCATGATCTCAGACAAAGCAAAAGCAAAAATTGAACTAATAAAAAGAGATAATCAGGAAAACTCCATCTTGCTAAAAGGAACCAGAGATAATGAAATATTACCAATATACACCATATGGCAGAGCTCCTAAATTTTTTAAGAAAAAAGAAGAAAATAGAAGAGGAAAATTGGGAAAATTTTGAAGAAATATTCTGATAAAGACTCCATTTCAAAACATATAGAGAATTAAACCAAATTTATAGAAATAAGAGCCATTCCTTAGATGATAAGTTGACAAAGGTAGTTTCCAGACGAAATTAAATCTGTCAGTAGTCACATGAAAAATGTTCTAAATCATTACAGATTAGAGAAATGAAAATTAAAACAACTCTGAGATACCACCTCATACCTATCACCTTTGCTAACATGACAGAATAGGAAAATGGCAGTTGCTGGATGGGATGTGAACAATAAGGACCCTAATGTATTGTTACTGGAGTTGTCAACTGGGTCCGAACATTCTAGCAAACAATTTTGAGCCATGTGAAAAGGGCCATAAAACTGTGTGTACTATTTAATACAGTAATAATATTACTAGGTCTGTGTACCAAAGAGATTTTTTTTAAATGGCAAATATCTTGCATGTGGAAAAAAATATTCACAACAGCTCTTTTTAATGGCAAATAATTGGAGACTGAGAAGGTGCCTATCAATTAGGACAATGGTTCTCAACCTGTTGGTCATGATCCTTTTGGGGGTCCAATGACCCTTTCGCAGTGGTTGGTTAAGACCATCAGAAAACACATATTTTTGATGGTCTTAGGAACTGAGACACTGCTCCTCTATCCATCTCCAGGTGAGTCCACCCACATTCAGATATGCCCACATAGGAATATTAAAGGGTCACAGCATTAGGAAGGTTGAGAACCACTGAATTAGGAAATAGTTGAATAAATTGTGACATATAACTGAAATGGAATACTATTCAACTGTATGAATTAACAAAGGGGATTGTTTCAGGAAAAAAAACAAAACAAAACAAAACATCCTGGAAGACATTATTATCTGATATAAATTGGAATGAACAGAAGAACCAGGATAAAATTGTACATAGTAATGACAATATTGTAAGAAAGAACAATTGTGAAAAATTTAGCTACTCTGACCAAGACAATGATTCAAGACAATTTCAAAGGACCCAGGATGAAAAGTCCATCCACTTTCCAGAGAGAGAATATATGAATTCAAATGATAATTGAAGCATAATTTTAAACTTTCTTTATTTTTATTATTTTATTTTATGTTTTCTTTTGGAACATAATTGATAAGAAAATATGTTTTGCATGACCTCATATGTATAATTAAAATCAAAGTGCTTGCTTTCTCAGATAAAGGAAAGTGAGAAGTGAAGGGAAGAATTTAGAACTCAAAAGTTTTGAAAAAATTATTGTTTTTGACAATATTTAACCAAATGAAGAAAATAACTTAAAAAATTAAAAAGTACAAAAATTAAGAATATACATATATGAATTATTGATTTATATTCTACATAGGTGTTTTTCTTTTTATTAGCTAGGTATATAATACTTTCTTAGAAAAGAAAGTTCTGATGATTACTAGAAAACTGTGGGAATATGAGAGGACATATTTAAAGAGTAAGAATTTTTTTTTAACAATGTAACAGACTTCATAGGTTGGGGAGAGTGGGGCAGGGTTCAAATATTGAGCTACGAGTACAAGAAGAATAAGGTTGATAAAATGTTTAGGAAAGGGAAAGTGGGAAGGGGATGGAGACTATCTGGATGTCTTATCTGGACAACCTATTTTCTGACTCACAGGGATTCTAAGAGGGTAAAAAAGTTTGCTATTTTGAAGAAAGTAGAAAATCATACTATACCAGGAGCAATGATAACTAAACTCAAGGTTTTACAATAAATGTTATTGTCATTTGTTAAACAAGACATATGTATGTGTTGGAGATGGAGGTGGTCAGGAAAAAGGGACATGAGAATATGTATGTATTTATGCTTTGGTTTTGCTGAGGACCTACTGCCCAGATGGCCTAGTTGTAGGATGAAGAGGTTAGAATGATACATGTAGTCTTTATGTGGGTCCTTAATGATAATAGATAACTAAGTAATAGTTGGATTTACTAACTTTCTAAATCATCACTAAAGACAGCTCTGCCCTGAGGATCAATGTCTAATGTAAATTTCCTCTGGCTTAGGCTGGATTTCCAAAGCAGGGTCTACCCTACATGTAAGCTAGTGGCAGAAGGCAAAAGCCCAAATTTGAAGAGGAAAGTGAGTAAATTTGCATGCAGAATTAGGGGTCAAAACTCAACTCAATTTGGGTTCCCCAGAAAGACAATCCCTGTTTCAAAGCATTCTGTGAATCCTCATCAACAAACCATCATAAATTAAGAGCTTTTATTAACATATTTGCTTTTATTAGTCAACCAGGTGATACATTTTGCTAAAATCAAAATAATTCAATGAAATAATATAAAAATAAAATTTAATTTCCCATATGAAAATTTAGCTCACCCTTCCACAAATGTGTAATAATGGGAATATAGGATAGTTCTAAGGAATGCTAATGCAGATATGCATGCCTGAGACACACAAAGAGGAACAGAGGACTTACTTTTGATGCAACAGGGTTGTCAACTCCTTTTAAGTCTAAACCAAAAGTGTGAACCATTAGACAAATGTAGTCATTGCATTGCTCCTGCTGAACATGTTCTCTACTAATTATGCTTCCTGCTTTTTTTTTAAAGAAAGAAACTTCATTCCAAGGGATAAACTCCTTGAAAAATAGGGCAGTTAGACAACTAAATAATGTTCACAAAACTGATCTTTTTTTATATTTAACCTTCTGCTCATCAATGGCAGTATCTGTTCAAGCATCTATCTGACTTAGGCTTAATATCCTTGTAAATCCATTTAGCAAAGTTTTAGAGGAAATCTTTCCAACAAATAAAAAAAATGATGTCTGGATCAGAGACTCTGCCAGTTTTCTCAATCCCAAGATTCTGTTTAGTTTACTACTTTCAAATGGTCAATGGGAAGAAACAAGAATAAAACCTACTACAAGGAGCCACTTTAAGATTGAGTTCTCTAAATATTATCCCCAGTCATCGGGGCATTTATGAGATCAAAATTTTTTTATAAGAATACTGAGATGGTATGTGACTACTAAATAGGGCAGCTAGGTGGCACAATGAATAGTGTCAGGCCTGAAGTTAGAAGACTTCTCTTCTGGATTTCAAATCTGAATACAGTAAACCCTGTTTGTACCAGTTCCTCACATGCAAAATGGACAGGAGAAGGAATGACAAACTTTGCCAGCGACTTTGCTAAGAAAACCTCAAATGAACTCATGAAGACTTGGACACCAGACTGAAACAACTTATCAACAACAGCAACAACAAGAGCAACAAAATAGTCCTCCATTAACATATATATTATGTGTGAGGCTAGATTTTCTTTATGTACTTAAGCAAAACAATATCACCCAACAGATGGAATGCAAAAGCAGATATGAGAATCTGACTGTCTTCTACTAAGTAGACATTAAAGAGCTTTGCAAAAAATATGTAAAAGTAATGGTTTTTATTCTAGTTTGGGGGAAAATACATATATGTCATAAGCTATGCTATTCTAAATACTACATAAAGGGTTTATTCTGGCTATTTTAAATAAATTAGTAAGTAAATATTTTCAACATTCACCAGTTTTAATTTTCAATAATGTAGATATTTTTAGATGTAACTGACATACACTAAAAGTTTTTTTAGAGTCAATAATTTTTAAAAATGTAAAGGGCTCCTCAGACCAAAAAGCTTGAGAATCACCATTTCAAGGCTTTGCTACACAAACTAATTTTTAAATTTCAAATAGCTGGCTCTTAAATGTGCACAAGTTTCTATTTACTTGGAGCTTGACATACCAGAAGGCATGTCCTAGTCTTCTACTAGGCCAACTATGAAGTCAATGAGAATTGTTACCATGCCTTGTCTAAGTTTTATCTCCCTGACATCTAATTTAGTAATGACTAAATAAAATCACTGAATAATTGAGTTAAAATAAAATGTAGGAAAAGCCTTGTATGAACTTAATCATAGAGGTTTATGAATGCATCCATTTACATGTGTGCTTACAACCACAGGCAGAAGATTGATCAGAACCAAGATACATTGTTTTCAAGAATAAATTTCTCTCTAATATATAAATTGTGGATTGAAACATACCCAGCATTACTGAGACTTTCATTGGGTTGTTTTCTTCCATGTAGATCCTAAATGGAGAATTTGGCAAAGGTTCAGAAGATAACTACAAAAATGATCACTTATTATGTGAGTCCTATGAGGAAAGCTCAAGGACTAGAGTTTATTCAACATAGGAAAGAGAAGAATGGGTGTTATTACTAAAGGTCTTCATATGACAAATCAGTATAAAAAAGAGCTGCTGTACTGACTCTACAGAGACTTGGTTTAAAAACATAGCTAGAGAGTAGCAGGAGAAATTAAAGTAGGGATAGATTTAGAATATTTAGGATAAGCAATTCTTTAAGCCTGAAACAAGCTCAGGAGTAACTTTGGTCCAGGGACCTACCTTCAGTGAAATATATTGACTTCTTCATTTTATAGACAATTGGAAAAAATAAATATCTTCTAATGCCATATTCATATAAAACTATTAGTTTGCAAAACATTTTCCTCAAAAGTAGTAAGTAGGTGATACCTGTGTTCTATCATCATATTGCTAATGAGGAAGTTGCAGCTCAGAGAGGAAATATAATTTGCCTCAGGATACACAGCTAATAAATGGCAAATAAGTATCAGATCCCTCGTATTTTGCCTCTTAAAACAGAATTGTTATATTTCTAAAACATGTCCATTCTATCCTTTTTATCTATTATCTTTTTATCTGTCTACTCTGTCCTTTTATTTTTTCCTCACAACTTTACTATGAGACATGTGAAGCAAGTGATATTATTCCCTTTTAACAAGTAGGGAAATGGAAAGCAAATGAGGGCAATCAACTTGCTTGGGTGATTTTTTAATATCTGCTTTTAAGAAATAACTATTCAAAATACTGGACACATGTTAAGAAAAGTTATTGTAATTTCCCAACCCTCCTCTTTGGAGATAATAATTTTCTTTTATAAACTAATGACAGGGTAAGGGTACCTTTAGAAGTTTCTATAGAAACCACTTCTGGTCTCTATTTTTGTTTTTCTGCCTATATGTTTGGACCCAGAATAAGATCATAGGATCAAAGATTTAGAAGGAGAAATGAATGTAGAGGCTAACACCTTTCCCATAATTTTACAGATGACACGCATAAAGGGTAAGTGCCTTACCAGGGTCAGACCTGTAATGTCTGAGGTGGGATTTTATCTCATCAAATAAATTTCTGAATAATAGGTGAGTATAATAATCTGGATTTTTAATAAAATAGTTTGGCTTTTTAATCATGAGATACAATACTTAAAATGACTTTTAAAAGTGTTAAATTTATTTGGATTAGTTTTCAGGAGCTCCTTTTTATGAAAGGTCTCTTGTTTCAATAAGTATCGAGAACAAGTATCAAATTTCAATAAGAAAATAAATCAAGTTTAATTTCTTGGTCACTCTAAACTTTGGTTCTAAATTGTTTTTATATCAAGGATCATTTAGGACAGGGGAGGGGAAAAATTCAAAAGTGAACACTATACAATTCTTTAATTCACTTTAATTAACCTAAGTAATCTGTGATATGATTAAAAGTACAATCATTACAGCGACCTGCAGGGGTCCTTCTCTCTCTGTCTCTCTGTCTTTCTCTCTGTCTCTGTCTGTTTCTCTCTTTCTCTCCTTCTGCCTCTCTCTGTCACTCTCACTGTCTCTGTCTCTCTGTCTTCTGTTCTCTTTTATATAAAAAGATGTCAAACTGTGGAAGAAACTTTATTTTAAAAGATCCTGTCCTCCCTACTCAGGAACCTTATTAGAGAATGAGGAAATTTCATCCAAAAACATAATAAAAATTGACACGAAAACTTAGGCAGAATGCTCAAAGTGACTTACTTTATTTTATGACATTACAAGTTTATGTTAATAGACAATTAGAAAGTAACTGTATATGATCATTAAACATAAACTTAATTTGACTGGTAATTAACCCTGGGCTATTATGTTGTGGACAGGCTGAGCAAGCTGTCCCTGCACAATGATTACAAAATGGAGGTTGAATGAATAGAATATGAAAAATTTAGGTACAAAATAATCAGGACACAGTTGACTGGTTTGCACTGTCACTTAAAATCATAATCCTCCTTTTTCTCTTATCCCAAGATATGGCAAAAATGCAGCCTCATCTGTTCATTCTATTTCTATTGCCAATTATCCTTAATTATTGGAAACTTTTTTTTCAGAGTGTAATGGATGCTGAAATGTTAGTACACTCATTAAATTGATACCCTTGCTCAAGAAATAGATTCTCATAACTCTGTTATGTTATAGTTGGGCAACTGCTAGTGTTCCTTCCTCTGTTAACTCCAAGTCCATATTCCACAACATTTGTTACAAATTAATAAGGTTTACTTTTTTAATGTAGAAGATGCCTGAAGAATTTGACTTAAAAGGCATGAAATACATAATGAGTTTTATGGTTAGCATGAGAGACAATAAGCTCTAATCTTCCCTTTTTCCCTATTGTGGGGATAATAAGCTTTTGGAAGCACACAATGTTAGAAAGTTTTACATTATTAGATCCCTCTGAACAAGCTTATTTTCAGTATGTCATCTTTCTGCCCAGAGCTTGGAGCTTGGATTACTGTGTATATATGACCCAACTTGGCTGTTTTCCAAAAAATAAATAATAATAGCCCATGATTCTCAGTGTTGTACAGCACAGTTTTAGCTAGGGTAATTTTCTAGACTATGTGATATCATTGAAAGATCATGAGAGATAGTAGAGAAGCTCTGTGACAATTTGCATTTCTATTCTATCTTATCACAGTCATGTCTTCTATTATAGTTATTTTTCCATGTGGGCTATCCTTTCCTTCACATTGGCTTAAGTTCCATCAGGGCAAGGACTCTGTTTCACTTTTTATGCTTCCCACCCTCCCTTAATACCTAGCACAGTTCTTTAAATATAGTAGCAGCTCAGTAAAGTGCTATAGAAATTACTTGAATTGATATAAAGCATAAAGTCAGATCTAAAAAAATTGGAGAATTATTAATTGCTTATGGGTAGACTGAGTCATATAATAAAATTGATAATTTTATCTAAATTAATGTACTTATTCAGTGTCAAAACAAACTGTCAAAATATTAGTCTAAAATTCCAAATTAAAAAAAATAAATGAATGCTCTTCCCACCCTTTCCCAGTTAGTAAAAATAATGGAGAGTTCAGTATATTTATGCATAAAAGTGACTAAAATAGTAATGATGAGAAGTTACAATCTGAACATTTAATATGAATGTGAATCCAAATGAAACAGAATTGCAATGGTTCAGCAACTTCTGTTGGCTTCCAAACTAGAAAATATGAAACTCATCCTGCTTCATACTTAAATAGCACAACATCAAAGAGGCTATTATAGAGATAGTTATCTTTTCGGGAAAAATACTGTTTGTGGGACATTCATAGTCCTGCCAAAAAGAGTAAAGTCCATGAAATTCATTTTGTGGCATTTAAATGTTACTTTTTAAACACCTAAAAGTTCTTGTGACAGAGATAAAGGAAAGATTTTTCCACATTCTCTCTCACAGCTGCATCAAAAATTTATTAGGTTACTTATTTTCATTCATCCCCTCAACCATTTGGCATTTCTGAATGGAGTACCTAAGAGTTCCTTTAATTTGCATTTCTCCAATAGTAATTTAGAACATTTTAATAATATAATTATAGATTGCTTTGATTTCTTCTTCTGAAAACTATTCATATCCTTCAACACTTTTTCAGTTGGAGAATGGTTCTTATTGTTCACACAGTTGATTCAATGCCCTATATATTTGAGAAATTATTTTTTTAGAGAAATGTGCTATAATTTTTGTACAAAATATAATTTTTTATATTGCTTCATTATACCTTTTAGTAAAATGTAATTTTCCCTGATTCTCTCTTTTAATAAGTACTGGTTTTACTTTTGTTTTGTCTGAGATCATGATTGCTATACTTGTCTTTTTTTTTTAACTTCACCTGAAGCATAGTAGATTCAGTTTCAGTGCTCTATTTTAATTCTTGTATTTTTCTGTTTCAAGTGTATATCTTAGGTATAACACATTGTCAGTTTCTGGTTTCCAATCCATTTTGCTATCCACTTTTGTTTCATGGATGAAGACATCCCATTCATATTCGCTGTTATTATTAAGTATGTATTTCCCTCTATCCCATGATCTGTATATATGTTTTTTTATGTTACAAAATTCCCCAATTCTGTTTCTCCCTTTCTCCTTTCCCAATGAATCCCTTTTTCTAGCCCTTTAAATTTTTGAGATAATTCCAAAATAATTTACTCACATTCATGCACTCAGTTTGCTGTGACTCCTAACTATGCTAATAATAGTAAATCACTTAGGAGTAACATGCATCTTCTTCCCATATAGGAAAGTATGCAGTTTAACTTTATGGAGTTCCTTATGAGTACTCCTTCATAGATACTTTTTTCTTTTGTTTTATTCTTGAATCTTGTATTTGAAAGCCAAATTTTCTAATTAATTCTGGTCTTTTCATCAGGAATACTTAAAAGTCCTCTCATTAAGTATCCTTTTTTCCAATGAAAGATTATATGCCGTTTTGCTGGATGGAATATTTTTGGTTATAATCCTAGCTCTTTTGCTTTCAGGAATATAATATTCCAAGTACTCTGTTCCTTTAATATGGAAGATGTTAAATCTTGTGTAATCTCATGATATTTAAATGGTTTCTTTCTGAATGATAGCGACATTTCCTTTTTGATCTGGGAGCTCTGGAATTTCACTATAATATTCCTGGGAGTTTCCATTTGGGGATCTCTTTCAGGAGGGTTTGAAGGAAATTGTTTTCAATGTCTATTTTACCCTTTGTATCTAAGAAAACATGGAAGCTTTCCTGGATAATTTCTTGAAATATTATATGTAGACTATTTTTTAATTATAGCTTTCAGAAAGACCAGTAATTCTTAAATTATCTCTTTTTGATCTATTTTTCAGGTCAGTTGTCTCTCTCTTTTTAAAAATTATAGAGAAATATTAAAACAAATACATAAGAAAAGAAAAAGAAACATAAACTTAAATATGAAATAAGAAATGGAAAAAGTCATCTGTAGAGCAGAATATAGGGCAGGATTAAGAATATATATATATATATGTATTTACATATATATGTATTTATGGATAAAATATATATTTATATTAATATAATTAATGTAATTTAGAAATAAATTATATAAATATAATAATATAATAACTAATTTAATTAACTTAATTAAAATAACTAATTTATCATTTATCATTTATAATATAAATAATATAATTCTAATATAAATAATAAATAAGTAATATAGTTTATATATATAATTTATCATTTTGAAAAAAGCTGTATGTCAAATACTGTGCATTATGTTGAAAGCTGTCCATCTTTTCTTTGCTTCCATGTATAATTTCTTTTGTTCTCTGCTATACACTTTTTGGTTCATTCATTTTTACTATTCCTTCCCCCCATCCACCACCCCAAGGCTACAACTGAGCATGGATACCCTTATATATAGGTATTGATATATACATACACATACATATACATATAGACATGTAAAAAATATATGTGTGTGTGTGTGTGTGTGTGTATATACACACACACACACACATATAAACATGTACTTTCCGTAAGAGATTCTACTCATAATCTTGTTTTTATGTTTGTATATATATATATATTTTGCTATCTCTCCTAACTACTTTACATCTACCTATTACCTTGCCCTCTTGTTATTTAACCTACTCCTACCTCCAGCGATCCCTGCCTCATCCTCCCACTCCCCTAAATCCAGACACCTTTCTATATCTCCTTTTAACCTATTCCCTCAGTCTCCCTTTTAAAGATCCTCCTTCATCCTATCCCCCATCCTTATACCTTTAGAGTTGTGTTTCTTTTTTTTTAATTTAGAAAAAAAACATTTATACTATTCTAGAGATATATGTATTTTAGTCTCTTAAACCCACTCCCAATGAAAGTAGGTTTGCAGAACTAACAGTTCCCCTCCCCCAAACTAATTCCTCTGTATCTATTCTTCCTCTTGTACCTCTTTTGTAGAAGATAATTACTTTTTTAGCTGTTCTTGAATGGCTTTACTTTTATTAAACTATATCATAATCAGGTCTACACAAATCTTTCTTATAATCTAAGTAATTACTAGTAACAACTTCAAATATACGTTTTACATTTTCCATACATAAAAGATGAGTATTCTATCCTTATTTATTCCCTTCTAAGTGATCATTGTTATGTGCCTTATATTGCTCTTGCCACTTGCATGTCAAATCTTCTATAGAGTTAAGGGTTTTGTTTTGTTTGTTCATTTTAGCAGTCCTAAAAGTCTGACAATTGCTCAAATGTCCATTTTTTTTCCACTCAGAATTATGCTTAGCTTTTCTGGGTATGCTATTTTCAGTCAGAGGCACAGTTCTTTTGCTCTTCCATATATAGTGATACAAGATTTGCAGTCTTCTAGTATTGCCAGTGCTAAGTATTGTGTGATTCTAATTGTGGCACTTTATCTATTTTCCAGGCAATCATTTTTTCCAATAAAATACATCACACTTTCTTCTATTTTGTATTCTTTTGTTTTGTTTCTTGATGTTGTGTGACAGCTTTCATTTGCCGAATTCCAAATTAAAAAAAATATTCCATTTTGTCAATACCAGTATTAAAAGAGTTCTTCTCTTCATTGAATTTATGCTCTTTTTTTAGGTCAATTAGGTCAATTCTATTGAGTAAGATGTTATTTTCTTCTATATTTGTGTGCCTTTTTTTATTGAGCTGTTAATTCTCTTTTCATTATTTTCTTACATCACTCTCACTTCTTTCCCAACATTCTCTCCACTACATTTATTTTTTTTTCTTTTACTGTTCCACCAATTTTTGTTGGTTTGGGGTTCAATTAGCATTTTTCTTTGAAATTTTACTTGTACTAATTTTTATATTGTTGTCTTTTTCTGAGTTTATGTTTTGGTCTTCCCTGCTACCTTAGAAACTTTTTAAGATCGAGTTATTTCTTGTTGTTGTTGTTGTTTTTTCTCATTTTTTCCTGGACTGTTTCTGGACTTTTAACTTGATCCTAAAGTTGGACTTTGCTCAGGTAGGGAAGCACTGTTCCAAGCCTCTGGCATTTTTGTACTCTTGATTTCATAGTTCAGAGTAGTATCCAATTTTTGTGTGCTTCCAAAGTGGTTGTAACTGTTCTCCTATTCTGCACTCTTTGTCTTTGCCCAGGAAGGTTCCTACTTCCCTGTAGTCACAAGTGCTAGTGCTCCTTTGACCCCAAAACTTGCTACATCCTCTGATCCCCAGTTGCAAACAAGGGCTAGTGGCCCTGTTCCCTTGTAATTGACCACTCATGTTCTTCTCTGCCCTGCAACTGCGATCATGGACTGCTTATGGGCAATAATATTGCCAACCTGTGCCAATTGCACCCAGCGCCAACAAAGGGTCACTTGTAATCTCTTTCTGCTTAGTTGGTCGACCTCCTTACTGCCTCAAGGCTAAAAGCTATTGAAACTGTTCTTGTTTCAGCTGTCTTCAAGGCCCACCACAGGCATTATCATGCTATGCTCTCAACTGGCACCTATCTCAGTGTCCCAGACTTCTAATACTGACCTTCTAAGTTGTTGTAGGCTGTAAATATACCCCACTCTGGTTTCTTGTTGACTCTGTCACTCCAAATTTTTATTTGAGTGGCTATTTTAATGTTGTTTTGAAGGAAATGTTGGGAGAGTTCAGCTGGTTTGCTGCCTATACTCTGTCTTTGTCTTTCCCTTCTTTCTCTAGTCGTTATAGTCCTTGGCAAAGCTTTCTAGGTTTCTTTTGACAATTATCATTTTTGAATTTGTGAATCACTAGCCTTGATTATGGTTGATCATTTAGAGAAAGCCTGTGAGATTCTCCAGCACATCTCAGATGAGTATGCCAAGACAAGAATATATGACTGTATGAAGTAGAGCTGATGAACAGATTTAAGGGATTAACTCTGGTAGATAGAGAGCCTGAAGAATTATGGATAGGGGTATGCAATGTTGTATAGAAGGTAACAACAACAATAAAATTTGCCACAGAAAAAGAAGAGCAAGAAAGCAAAATGGCTGTATGATGAGGCTTCACAAGTAACTGAAGAAAGAAGGAAAGGGAAAAAGAAAGAAGAAAGGGAACAATATATTCAACTGAATGAAGATTTTCAGAGAATAGTAAAGACAGATAAGGTTTTCTTAAATGAGTAATGCAAAGAAATAGAAGAAAACAATAAAATTGGAAAAGAGATCAGTTGAGGAAAATTAGAGATATTAATGAACATTTCATGCAAAAAATGGGCATGATAAAATATAAAAAATGACAGGGATTTAACAAAAGCAAAAGAGATTAAGAATAGGTGGCAATAATATGCAGAAAGAACTATATAAGAGGGGGAGCGGAGTCAAGATGGTGGCGTAGAAGCAGCAAAGCACCACAGCTCCCACACAAACATGCTAAAAATCTCATAAAATGGGACTCTAAACAGATTTTCAAGCTCCAAAACTCTCCAAAAGACAGAAAGCACATCTGTTGCTACAGGCAGCTCAGCAGGTGGGGCTCTTCTCAGCAGTCTGGGAGCCGTGGCAAAAACTGGGCTGGCTCAGGCCCTGGGGCATCAGGCTGGGAGCCGTGTCTATAGGAGAGCAGATCGGCTCCACTGGAGGCAGTTACCACATTTATTAGGCCAAAAGACAAAAAGGCTAAGAGAAAAGTCAGTTGATTTTGCTAATTGGGGAGGAGAAGAGTGGGTCCAGCCAAATTGCTCCCAGGGCAAGGAAGCAGCGAGAGGCGGCTGTAGCAGCAGGAACAGAGCAGCAACGGCTTCGACTGGGATGCTTCAGAGCCCTCGGCCTGCAGACAGCAGGGGGGCTGACGCGATCCATCAGGGCCAAGGGCTCTTGCGTTGAGCGGCCTGGATCTGGATCGTGGTCTTGAGTGGTGCTCCTGGGGTGCATTTACAGTGAGCCAAAGCTTGGGGGGGGCACTGCAGCATCCCACTAATAGCTCCAGAAGCTTTGGGGGCCCCAGGGATTTGGGACAGAGCTTTCCCCCTCCAGGAAGCAGAGTTCCACAAAGTGAAAAAAACCAAGCAATTAATAGACTAGCCAACATGAGAAAAAGGAAGCAAGCTAGGAACAGCAGTAAAACTCTAGAATCCTTTTTTATGGACAAAAAAGACAAAAGCATGGAGCAGGAGGAAGACAACTCAGTCAGAACTCCCTCACTAAATGCTTCCAAGACATTGGAAGAATACCTACTAGCTATGCATCAACTGAAAAAGGACTTTGAAAACCAAATAAGAGAAGTAGAGGAAAAATTGGAAAGAGAAGTGAGAATGATGTGAGAAA